>VIBL01000150.1:0-600000 GCA_008271625.1 Lutraria rhynchaena
AGGACATCTAGATATAATCTTACATTTCATATTGACACAAAGTGCCTGATTGCACATATCTTTTGAGCAACATTCGTGACATTGTAATAATCTTTTCCCAACAATCGATCCTGAACCAGAAAGTTGTCCACATTTCTGTAATTATAATCGAGATGGTTTACAAACAGATCGAATTAAGATACTATGAGGATCGATTTGAGTCATAGTAAATATTTAACAATTTGTGCACGTACATACGTTGGCAAAAGGAACGTTTTACGAATGTTTGAGAACATTTATCTGGGCAAACAATCGTGCCAAATACATGCAAAGGGATTCAAAATCTAAACGTCAAGACATTATGGATATGAGTGATTGCCGAGACACATCATTTAAGTAATGAACAATTATTGCAGGGTTCAATCATTCAATTTTTTATTTGGTTTTATTAGACAGTGTGCTTTACGGAAACTCCCGTTATGTTTATTTCGCCAATATCAAGGAAATTAAATCCCCAACGAAAATTAGTGATACCACAGTATTTGGAAAATGAAAGCACGAATGTGGTACGCACGGTGTGATGGATACATCCTAGGTCAAATTTTACTCCTTGTTGATTAACCGTCACATTTGTAAAGCATGACTGTAAGAGAAATAAAGATTTAGATAATAATATATACTTAGTACATAATTATACAGTACATAATTATACACATATTGAGAAAATTACTGAATAGTTTTGGGGCATTATTGACGCATTGAATATGTCACAAATAAGTTATATCTTTGGATTTATGAGGTGAAAAAAAGGAGTATGTGTACTTTCAGGCACATTCATTGTTACAAAAGTTACCAAAGCTTTGTGTCCAAAACAGGTAAATGAATAATGAATAATGTGACCTCGGAATTGGATTTTATAATAAGCATGTAAGTCGTTATATCGTAATTTTGTTGGTACATGTATCCAAATAATTATTACAACCAAACGTCAAAAACCGACAAGTTACATTCGTTTTGTATTGTGAGATATTAGACGGGACTTTCATTATACCAAGTGTCTCTAAATGTCTTATGCATGATTTAATGGCTTACTTCTCCAGTATTGCAGACTTTTTCAGCGTGACAATTACTAGGATCATCCACTTGGTTGCAATTATAACATTCCAGTGCATCTACAAAGTCATTGACAGACTCATGTATCAAGCGAGCTATTTTCTAATCCAGGTTTTACTTCATATTATAGGTTACCATATCACAGTATTCTGTTTGTTATATATTTAACTGCAAGCACCTATTAACTGTTTGTATTCTATACACGCGTTGATGATAAATGACGCTAGATGTAATATGATCAGCGCGGGTAAGCATGTTGTACGCTCGGAGCAAGAATCACCATCAGTCAATTTGTTATTAGAAATACGAGTCGTACTACTAACTTGGTTAAACTTTATAGATTACAACACATTTGGCATTCTATGAAAAATATCATTTAATTTTTTTCGACGTACTGTGTATCAAATATATGGTATCAATATGATAAAAAGATAATTCTATAAAAGATTTATAGTCTTACATGTTCTCAAGAACAAACAAACAAATAACACCAAACAAGAATCTGTAATAAAAAATAAAATAAAATATCAATAAATGATCTAAACTTGTGCTCTATGTTGGTGTAACGTGTTTATGGCGCAGAAGAAATATTAATTCAGTTGATAAAATCTGGATAGAATTTCGGGTATACAAGACTTAAATCACACATGTTTTAAAGATTCTCAGTCAAGCGAATACTCGTACGTTTCGTCGGATACAATATGTGTACATATTTATCTATCCCAATTTAACCACAAAAATAATTTGAAGTAACGCACATTTTTACCCGAAAACGGCAAGGACTATTTTTTTCGGCTCTGAGACATTGTTCCCATGCATGAATACGTGTAAAACAAAATTTTCGTGTCGACCTCAACCATTGTGACTAAACTACGACTGTGGATTAAGTTTAGAAGCACGAACGCGCCATTTCGTCACTTGGCAACGTTTTTATAGTTTAAAATGCTTCGAATCGAGGTTTCTCGCGCAACTAACTCAGTCAATAAATAGCTAGGCTGTAGGTCCACAGGTTTGAGTCTAAAATCCTGACGAGACAAATGTTTAGGCTGCAAGTTGACCGGTAATATTACATTCAATTATTATAGATCCATATTATATAAACCAATTATAATTATACACGAAAGCCCGTTACTTGCCTGAAAGTTTCGGCATCATTGAAAGTGAACGCTGACACTAATAAAGAGTGTAATTCTGTGAACGGCACTTTTACAAATTCGGTAATCACTAGTTTATCTAGATAACCTTTCCTTAATATGGTTGCAATCGTGATGCATGGAAGACCCAAGAATGATGATAACATGGTGCAAATTAGAACAAGGACATTTTAATGACTGGCATGTTCAGATAGACCTGAATTTCAATTGAACTCAGATGCACTGCCAAGTTGTCTCGTCTAAGACTTTCTGAACTGTCTTGTAAGATTCTATAGCAGACAAAATACGTTAATATTGTTAACTAACCATCCAGCCATCAGTCAGCCATCCATTCATTTAATTACACTACTTGCTTTGTACAGTATAACTCCTGAAAACCGGACACCCTGAAGACAGCAATTCTCTCAAAATGGCTTTTCAAGTACCATTTTTCTCTTGTCCCATCAATAGTTCTCTGTAAACCGGAATTCTCAGGAAACCGGACTTTTGGCCCGGTCCGGAAGGGGTCCGGATTCCCGGGGTTACAGTATATGTTGATTTGTATTTTACGTCCAGGTTAAGTTGAAAGTATTGGTAGGATTGCTGTACCAGTTCAGTTAAACGAATGTCGCATCACTCTAAAAGTAGCATTTTCTGATTCAGGATGTAGGACTGCATAAAACATAAGTAAAATATAAAACACGATTTTTTAAAAGCAGCAAAATCGTGACAATTTCATAAATTAAAACTTTAGGAATTTTTCATCATATAAGTACATGTACAGGAATATCAAAAGAACAGGATATTTTTGAAAAATACAGGAACAAATATTTCCATTGTTGTTTAACATTTTTCATATTCCGATCATCTGTAAAAATGATCTAGACGACTCAACAAATGCTTAACAAAGACGCCCTCAGCCAACGATTTCTCTTAAGTGTGGTGAAATTAAACCTTTTCGGCTTTTTTGTGTGTGGATAGTTAATTCAGTTCAATTGAAAATAATGATATACATGATTTTATACGATTTTGAAATCTATTTGTTGACGAGCAAAGATGCGATTCAGTATACCAATACATATGTGCTGTGCAACATCTCTAGAGCGGCCCTTTCTTGAACAACAGCATGATTGTTTCCCACTGTACGATTTAACTATCTATTTTACCTCTCTAGAGCAACAACCTCTCAACCAAAACATAATTTTGCTTCTCCCGAAGGCTGTTGCTTTGGAGAGGTTGCTCTGTTTTTCAATCGTTATACATAAGCAAGTAAACAAAAAGCAAAACTTGGAATTATTTCAAACAACCGTAACTTATCAAATGAAGACGTCAAAATAAATACCAGCTTCTTAAACATTATGCTACTATAGAACGTTCATTAATCCATATAGAGTAAAACCTCGTTATTTCTAGGAGTCATCGGAACAGACTAAATGCTCGAGATTAACGTGGTGCTCTTAAAACGAGGTGTCTGTTTGTTGGTCTAAAAAATTGTACACAACTAAAACCAAATATTGACGGGACTTAAAAAAAACTCCTCGAGATAAGTTGGGTACCCGTAATATTGATGTTTTACTGTACTTGCTATCATAGGTTTGTCAGATGTATCATTAAGTAATATACACAAATGTACTGTTCCCATGTATATTCCCACAATACAGTCAAACCTGTGATAAGGGGACATAAGAAGTACGGATAAAATACACATTTGCTTTTTATTAAAAGTTTTTTTAGTCTTTAGTATCAATACAGTTGAACGTCTAATCCGAACCTTTCCAATCCCAATCCTCTATAAACCGAACACGTCAGCTAGTCCAGATTTTTATTATCTATTTAATAAAACTTTGTAATTCAGAACATTTTTATTCCGAAAGCCTTTCTTATCCGAACATTTTTGTCAGTCCGAACGAGTTCAGATTAGAAAAGTTGTACAGTAAATGTATGCTGACGCGTAACTTTTTGCTCATCGATGGATTTTATTCGCAAAAACAGTTAACTCAGTTTTTTACGGTAAGTATATTCCAAACAATGGATGACTATTATTTCAATACACTGTTCTGATGAGCACCTATACGGTGTTGATAAGCGCACTGGAGAAACGGCTGGAAGAATGATCGTTCTCAAACAAATTGTCGCCAAAACAACTGGACTGGCATCGTATTGAAACTCGATCACCCTTGGCAACCTTCACAACGGCAGTAATTGTGAAACAACGATAATATGGTTTGTTTCCTAGAAGACCATGCGAGACAGATTCATCGTTCACAAATATCCCATAATAACCCCACTCTGAATTTATGATACAAATGTTCGCAACGAATATATAGATGCCATTTAGTGGTATGGTAAATATACCAGTCGTTTTGTCGTAGGAAGCGTTGTAATTAAACTGCACCACGGTGAAAACAATCACCTTATTGTCAGCCATATCTTTGTCCGTCACTGTATGGCTGCTGAAAGCCACCGGCGGCGCCATATTGGATTCTGAAAAATCGAACTTCAAGTAATGTTTCAAGAACGTTTTAATTAATCAATTAATTTACAATTTATTTTTTTTTCAATTTATTGTCTTTAGTCAAAATGTATCAGCTACACGTAGCGGTCGTGTTGTATTTGTTCATTCAAATTCATTTTTTTTTCTTGTATACTTTACACGTATCATTTTACCGTTATTTTAGTTATGTATAAATGATTTTTACTAGAGGTGAAACGATTAATCGCGATCCATTGCGAACCGCGATTTTTCATGCTCGATTCGATTCGATTCAATGACGGCAATTTCGATTCGATTTTTTTTTTTGGTAATACCTACTTTCATTTTCCGTAGTATGCGAGTCAAAATGACTGAAATCTAATGAGATCAGCATTCTTCTCGTGTCGTCAGGCTCTTTACTGTTTCAGTTTTTCCTATTCACAAGTTTTATGTTTCGTTTGTTCCATTGTTTACAGTATTTAAGAAAATACATTCCATCGTAAACTAGTGGGATAGCTATTTTATTCTTGTCCTATTTAATTCCTTTTAAAATCGAAAATCGAATCGAAAAATTGAATCGTGGGATGAAAAATCGAAATCGAATCGAATCGAAATTTTTTGAATCGTTTCACCTCTAATTTTTACCGACCCTCCTCTCATGGGGATCTACCAGTGCGAACTAGTTTCACCTAATCCGCGAATAAGTGTATTTAAGTAACAATTATTGAAATTAATAGCAAATTATAAAATGACTAATGCATACCTTTGTTCTTTGCTGTAACATCCGAATATTTATTAACGGCATCTAAATGCTGTGTCTTCATATTAGAAAGGTCATCCTTTAATTCAGCTTTCGTGTGTTCCATTTTGTCTTTCATATTTTTTATGTCTGCCTGAAACACGCACGTCCCTCTTGATCAAGTTCAAGCTTTATACTTCAAATTGCATTTTTAAACAACATAACACAATATACAGTGTAACCCCTGAAAACCGGATCCCTTCCGTACTGATGCAAAAGTCCGGTTTTCCGATAATTCCGGTTTTCAGAGAACGATTGTAGAAAGGAAAAAATGGGACTTGAAAAATCGTCCGTTTTCAGAAATTCCATTGTTCAGGGAGTCCTGTTTTCCGGGGTTTTACCGTATTTGTTTCCAACAAGACTTTTATATTGTATAATACACGTCTACATTAATCATATTAATAACGACCAAAATAATTTCATTATTCACTGATTTGCTCCTGTTTATTGAACATTTATGGAAGATCGTCAGTCTTCGCTCCTCATAATATTTACATATTAATATAATAATATTTAATATAATAATAACAATAATCATATATTAATATAATAATATTTAATATAATATTTACACTGATAGTTTTTCATTCTCTTTATCTATCAGAATAGTCCTTATGAACAGCGAGAAGGGAAACCCTAATACATGTTCCCGCCTTTAACAATACCCTATATACATTAAATACGAGTACCGGTATGAACTTGTAGCTGGTTTCTATCCATTATGTCCATCTTCATTATTCGATGTAAAGTTATATCAGAAAGACCCGACAACTTAAAAAGACGCTGAAATACCTTTAACATTTTCACTTCATCGACAACTGCCGTCTTCGTTTCTTCCAATTTTTCCTGCATTTGCTCCACAAATATTTGTAATCTTATCATTTTTTCTAAGGTTTGCTCTTCATAATGAAATTTGGAACAAGATTGTTCCAGTTGAAAAGCCACATTTGAACAGAATATCCCTAACATAACCGTGAATAGAAACATTTTGTATATTTTCAGGAAGTCTGCAACTAATGACCAGAATCAGTGAATGCTATTTGAAATCACGTTATTTCAATATCAGGAATCAAACTCAGACGATTATACCGTTGCTTTGTTTATCCCCTGAACATGTGGTAAAGTTGTAAATTTGGTCCAAGAATAACAAAACATATATTCAATGGCCTTCAGAAGCTTCTCACAATTTGTGTACGAACAGAAGGTTTTGCAAGCTGCCAAATTACACGAACATCTGTTTCCTCTGGGAGAGGAAGCCAAACTTTATTGTTCGAAATTAATTACATTAGCATTAAAATATAAACACCATATCATTTATGACAAAATCTGCTACAAAATATATTTGAAAATGTGCTATGTTCCTAGTTTTACGGGCCTCCATGGTCGAGTGGTTATGGTTTCTGACTATCAATCACAAGCTCCACATGGCTGTAAGTTCGTATCCCAACTGGGACCAGTAAAAAATACATGAGAGGAAGCTGTTCACCTTTCAAATCATTACAAGCAAAATGACCGACAATGATGTATCGTGGTCATATCCGGATATTCGTATGTATTGTAACTCTATAAAACCAGGAATGTATTCAGTCAAAACGGTTGTGCCACTTAGTGATAATGGCGAAAATAATGATTGCGTATTACAGATTCCAACATACAGCTATACATTAAAAAATAAGCCATGGATATAAATATCACGTGAACTTTCACTGGAGTAAGAATCATAGAAAGCTGCGTCGAAACATGTTTTAATATGTTAACATACATTCTCTAGAGTTACCGTTCTTGCCCTCCACTGACGTGCGCAAATAATTCAAATAAACTCTTAATAGCTTTTCAAACAATCACTTCAGACGAAAGTTTCAGCGCTAAACACTGGCGACACTTTCATAATACTATAAGAAATAACACAACATTGAGACTCCTCTGAGAGCATATGCTGTCATATCGTAGGCTAAGTTTGTGACACTACTTCCATTACAGTAAGACCTCAAATAGCGATCACCTCAATATTACGAACAACTTGTTATAACGACCACTTATTTTCGGACGTGCTTTCATTAACTTTCTATAATTCGACTTGATAATGAGACCACCTCATTAGTACGACCGATTTTTCCGGGTCTCAAAGGTGGTATCAATATCGATGTTTTACTGTATGTTTTATTTCTACCCGTCAAGTGTGTAACTGATTTTGTATAATTAGGTCATCATTATCATTTGCACGACTTGTAGTGATTTGGAAAGATAGTCATTTTCCAGCATGGAAACAAGGTCCGGAAGTAATATACAGTCGAATATATATACATGTAATTTATTTTATACGGCATTAACTCTTCAATGCAACTAAACAATATTTTTTTCTATTTCTGTCCGTTCTTTTAAAAATGAAATTTAGAATATTAACCATATTATCAAATATTTCTTTCGTTCTTCATAGCAATTATAATAATTTACAATTTTTGGGCCAAACCACACACTTATCCAAGCGGAAACTAGATATTTATTTGCACAAATATATAACAGACTGATAAAAAATAAAGAAAAAGAATTTACAATAATTGGAAATAACAAGACACCATTGTAAACATAGATATTGCAGCAGATAAAATCAGTTTTCGACCAGTTTAAGATCGGTTTTGTGTTTACTTCACTGGGGAGGATATAATATATATATATATATATATATAATTTATTATGTGTTTTTTCCACTTACTTACTTTTGTACTGTTTCATAAACATACTTGTAGATCTATGTATCATATCGATAAAAGTTAAACCAATGTTTGTATTATTACTTTGTAAAAATGAGTACTGTGACCATGGTCCAGTATTATGGGGACCATGTGATGTTTTATATGTGTTTCTTTCTTCTAGAAAAACCATTCTTATCTATACGTCCTACACGGTGTGTCACGCCGCATGCACGAGTTCATCACGAGCTCATATTGTATTTCTTTAGTATTACACATACAGAGTTCCAATAAGCCAAACACCCGTGATGGTTCATGTATGCAACGTACCTTGATGCAGTAGCCAAGTATTTCAAAAACCTTATGCATGAAACAGTAATCCCTTTTTTACAATTAATCAAAGTTTGTAATGTGCATATTTGTGGCAGTCGTGTTTATTAGACTGAGGACATAAATATTTGTCGCGTGTATCTTGAAGAGATACATGTTGGTTTGGTGATCAAATGCTGTAATAACAAAATTGGTATGAGTCATGTAGGTTAGTTTGAAGATTTTCTGTTTTTTTTCTCTATCTAATACGATACGTTTCTAGAGCCTCCGGGCTGGTTTAAAACTTAGAATAAAACACTATGTTTTAACATTGCGAACTCTGTTTTGAAACTTATTTGCGCCCATTTTCATGCTTACACTGTATTTTTTAACAAATGATGCTTTGCATCGTAAAATATCTGAGAAAAAAGACATGTGTTAAACATTAATGTCGTATTTTTATCAAGTTTGCTCATTAAAACCTTGCATGAATACATTATCACTCTGTTCTGTATTTGGCCTCTGATGTCATGGAATATTTTCCCACAGTGAGGGAAAATAATGAAGAGATTAAAACTTGTACAGTTTTTCAGTCTTGTGAATTCGAAACCAAGATGATGAGTGGGTTGTTTATATGAGAAAAGGACAACATATCAAAAGTGAAATATAATTGCTCTGTACAATGTCTGATCCTGATAAACATAAAAAATCATGCCAAAACATATGTTGCTAAATTTCCCACCAAGTTTTGAACGTCACGTGGATTCTGGAAAAAGATGGATGTTCCAAAACATATGAAAGTCATTCAAATTACTCACCAGTGCACTGACTGATGGTTATTCAAAATACTCACCAGTACACTGATTTATTGTCATACAAATTACTCACCAGTGCAGTGATTTATGGTCATACAAATTACTCACCAGTACACTGACTGATGGTTATTCAAAGTATCCACCAGTACACTGATTTATTGTCATACAAATTACTCAGCAGTACACTGATTTATTGTCATACAAATTACTCAGCAGTACACTGATTTATTGTCATACAAATTACTTACCAGTACACTGATTTATGGTCATACAAATTACTCAGCAGTACACTGATTTATTGTCATACAAATTACTTACCAGTACACTGATTTATTGTCATACAAATTACTCAGCAGTACACTGATTTATTGTCATACAAATTACTTACCAGTACACTGATTTATGGTCATACAAATTACTCAGCAGTACACTGATTTATGGTCATACAAATTACTCACCAGTACACTGATTTATGGTCATACAAATTGCTTACCAGTACACTGATTTATTGTCATACTAATTACTCACCAGTACACTGATTTATGGTCATACAAATTGCTCACCAGTACACTGATTTATTGTCATACAAATTACTCACCAGTACACTGATTTATGGTCATACAAATTACTTACCAGTACACTGATTTATTGTCATACAAATTACTCACCAGTACACTGATTTATGGTCATACAAATTGCTCACCAGTACACTGATTTGTAGTTATTCCAATCGTAAACATAGATCTAAATATCTGCGTGACAACAAGGTTATTTATATATGGGTTTGAAATAATTCTGCATATCACAAAAAGAATGATTGAAAAAAGATACATATCTAATGAACAGTAAAAAAGTCAAATTGTTACGTAGATTCTTTCATTACAGATCATACCTAGCTACACGTGATTCATACTATAATGGGTTCTTTTTCTTTGTCTTGATTCTTGTAAATTAGAACTGGTTTGAAATTTTAAATCGTTTCAGATAATCGAAGAATATGCGTAACAACGCAAAAATTTTCACTAAAAGGCGGAAGCATTCATTCGTTTTATGAAAATGATTTACACTAGACAATTAAATACAGTTAATTAAAAATAACTATAAATACAAAACATGGACGTAACATGTTCATGTTTATACACTTATAATGTGTACGCAATGCTATATGAAAAGGTTATTTTTAATTAATAAGTTTAATATCACGATTGTGTGTTTTAAAGAAAAATGGATCAATAACGTTGGTATTGCAATAGACAACAGGCTGGGTCGCCTCACACAGGTACTTGTAAAACACAACAAGAAAAAGTGAGACTCGCTGGAGAATTAACCGTGGGAGATTTGCTCATTGAAATAATTCAGACTTTTGAAACAAACCTCGTGAACGTAGAAGATGACGGCTTCGAAATCCTAGTCTCTGAAAGGTTTGCCATTACTTCACTAAACTTGTACATTACAGAGTAACTTCTGTATTATTTCTGTGCTCTTCTGTGAATTTACCAAACATCGAATCTGGAAATATGTGGCGGCACGTAGTGCTTCTTGTCTTTACCGTATCTTACTGTATGTGTGAAGAACCGAAAAGTTGTTCACAGTTTTATTATGTTGATAAACTTTTGGATAAGATGATAAGAATGGAAGTGAAAGTTGAAGGTATTGATAAAGAAATAGCCACGACGAACGTGGAGGTTCAATCGACAATAACAGAACTCAAGCGCGTGAGAGACGGATTTAAGAATGACATTATAGAAATGAAAAAGACATTGAAAGATGAAATTGCTAATTTAAGAAAACGAGGTTCGTTCATTACTTTATTTAATGAGCTTCGCTGTTTTATAAATACGTATGGTGCAGTTAAATTATGTAATACGAATGCTTTGGTTTATTGAAGTATAGTTCTACTCTTACCACATTGTATTGAAAGATTAACAATGTAGTGATGCAACTGTTAATTTGTGGTACATTCGATGCTCATTTTGTATTTATATATCCGTACCAATATAGTAATACGATTCAAATTCAATGTGAATTTCAGCAAAAACACCTACGATAGTTTTCAAAGCACGAACGGCACAAGATCAAAGTCTTGAGACAGGACAGACAATAATCTTCGAAGACAACATGTTAAACTATGGAGATGGGTACGATAATACGACAGGAATATTCACTGTACCAGTAAATGGAACGTATCTGTTCACGTTCCATCTTTGCACACGATCAAATCTGTACATGAATTACGGACTTGTTTACAACAACATCGTTCACACGTCAGGAACATTTTATGAAGGTTCCACTAATGTTTGCCATACAGCTGATGGTATGTTACAGTTGAGCGCAGGACATAAAGTTTGGGTCAAGTGTTTGTCTGGATCATCAACCAAAAATGTTTTATACGAGTACACATCTTCAACATACAACTTCTGGAATACTTTCTCTGGCATGTTGATACATAACTAGCCACTCTACTTATATGCCGCATGATGTGTGGTTAATGAAGTTGTATAAATCTGGAACGCAGTTCGCAGTTCGCGATTCGAATTGCAAACTGTGAACTGCGTTCCAACTTTGTACAACTGATTAATGAAGTATTTACTTCAGGACATTCTTAGGATAATCTGTATAGAGATAACTAGAATACATGCATATCTTCTACTGCTCCTAGCTTTATTAAAAAAGAACCATTTGTCAGTTTATACATTAGTATATTTGGTAAGTTGATTTCTGTTTGTACATAATTCGCAGAAATATACACGACACTATTGTACTTATTTCGCTGATTATAAGAGTTCAAAGGATAACGTTAATCATGTTAACTATGCTTGATTTAAAATACACTGTATAATGTTTTCTAAAATTAGGGAGATTATACCTATGACTAAAATGTATAATAATGACACCATGACTTGTAAAATATAAAAGTGTTGCAATACATGTTTCATGTGCTTATGCAATGTTATATGTACTCGTAATTTACTCGTGTAGTAGAAAGCTTTGGATATATTTACGGTTGTTATAATGTTTTAACTAGACAGATGGAAACTTATTGGAGACAAATTGATATAAATTTTCATTGCGACTTTATTGTTGGTTTTCCAGTTCAATCTTTTTTCTGCTGTACTGTCTTGTAAATGTGTATATTTTAGGAATAAATAAAGTTTAAAACAATGTTTAATTTAATGTTGTAAAAAATGAATGCGTGTGCGCGCGTGCGTGTGTGTTGGTGTGCGCGCGCGTGCGTACGTGTGTTTAAATATGTCACTAAGTAAGAAATATATCATTTGTACGGCATTTTTGTGTCCAGATTAATATTGACTGATGATGTAATCCGACATGTGGTCTGTATGATTGTACATGTACCTGACTTATCACTGTACATTTTATAGAAATACCGGCATTTTTCTACATATAATTACAACAGCTTATAGTACATTTTCTGTCCGATATGTTGACGTACATGTAATATCATCATCCTGGTCATCCATATGGGAAGTGCCATCAATTACCGAACGTTTTCACGTGGTAACGCAATATATCACCAATCACCTGGATGACTGTTTGCTACATATGCTTACACCAACGTGTTCCCTCTTGACTTTCATTCGTTCATGCTCAGATGATCACTGTAAGAAGTTATTTATTCTACGATTTCCTGGCACGACGTTGTCACTACAATCGTTGATATTGATGAGCGAGCTGTGACGACTATAGACCAGTGATTTTTATAAGCAAGAGGTAAATGTTTTATGGAAAATGCTTTTTTTGTAGTACACATAGTTTTCAAGTCGTAAAAAACGTTCCTAGTTTTCGCTAACTTAACTGACCCTATTTTTTGCTGAACTTCGTCTTGTTTCGGTATGTCATGTTTCTGCTTGTTGATTTGTTATTTTCATATGAACTATAAAATCAAGCTTTTGTATCTCCTCAGGAATCATTTTCACCGGCGGTATCTTTTTTTCATTTATCAAAATTCGACACAATTATTAACCACAATTATAAACAGTGATGTAAAGATTTTGTATAGAATAAGTTTTCGAAGATATACAATTTTTATTAAATTCGTAAATTAAACAAAATACGCCGCATCCCCTTTGAAGTATCAAGTAGATCTTCAATACTGTGTGTCATTTTCAGAAATGAAAATTAATAAGGGTGAAATCATCAGTAGTGGGGGGAAATGAGTTCAGTTGCATTGAACGTACAAAATTTCGTGTTTAAAATCTTGGTGCAATATTTTTAAGGCTCATGACATAAGGCGTGATATCACATTTTAATAGTTAAGCATTGGATGGCCTATGTGTACTCTAAATACTACGAGTATTCGATCACTCTTATGGTTTTCTGATAGTTCAGCCAATTTTGTACGCAACAATGTTTAATATTTCCGTTTCATAACATTGATCATTAGTTGATGTCTAGGAATATACAGTTTATTCTAAGTTTATTTTAAGTTTAAGTTTTTCAAGATGACAGGTCTTCGGTCGATGTATCAATGTATATAATAACTCAGCATACAATATACAGACAAGTGTATACAAAACACACAATACAATAGATTATTTTCTTTTTAACATTCAATAAATATCTACAGTGTATAATTCACTTAAATTTTTGATAATGTATGCCGGATATTTAAACATACATACAAAAAAATACAAATGTGAAATTGAAACGTGAGCACGTGTACGTGATATTGTATGTGAGTACACAGTGTACCATTTTACTAATTAAATGTATGTACATCTATATAAAAATAAAAAAACTCTCGGCTTTATAAACTGAATTCGTCTGCTACTATTATTATCGCATTTTTATAAAAGCTGTTTAACCAAATCGTTTTTTATCATTTCCGTAAAGTTTTAATAATTAATATATTTACCACATATGATTTATGTGCAGAGATTCACCTTTGATATAGGACATTGAATTATGAACAAAATGTTTAAAACAGCGAGACACATCCGAAAAAATCCTTATTTCGAATAAACAAATACATTTGTATTTTATCAACAGGGAAACATGTGGAAAGTCGCTGTCATACATTTTGTTGGGTGTTTAATATTGATGATGACGGGAGCTGACGAAACAAATAATTGTGAACCCACATTTTGTGTCAATCCAGAACCACTACCTGGAACACCATGCAGTTATTGTCCAACAGGTAACACGTGATAGTTATAATATTTCTAAGCTATATTTTTTCACTGGGGTTCAAAGTCGCACCAACAACAAGGGTCATTTGGCGACTTTTCCAGCTTTAACAGTTGTGGAAGATCCCCGGCGTACACCGGTGCAGAACCACTAATATTTCGTAAGCTAACTGGATAGATTCCTCACAAGTGAAATTTGGTCCCGGGTGGTATTCGAACTCACAGCGGTGATGATTAGTGATTACTAGTCAGACAACATGGACACTCGCCAGTAAAACGCTGATGAAATAACAGACTTACAAATGTGATCCCGGGTTTTATTATCCAATTGATACATACAGCAATATCGAAAACTTTCCCGAATAACATTTTTCATTTTAATTAGGCATTCTGAATATTACGGTGATCGCTAATAGAGTTTACTGGATACTTATAATTCAGCATGTACTTGTGTCAACGTTGATCTTTTGCATACATATATGTTTTCCTTAAAACGAACAACCATGGATATTTTATTAATAAGAAACAATATATGCGAACATAGTTTCATAAACTCAATCTCTCGTCTCGTGATTATGATTAGATCGAAGGTCAGCACTCCCATAGATACACACTTATGGTCGAAGGTCAGCACTCACATAGATACACACTTATAGTCGAAGGTCAGCACTCACATAGATACACACTTATGGTCGAAGGTCAGCACTCACATAGATACACACTTATGGTCGAAGGTCAGCACTCACATAGATACACACTTATGGTCGAAGGTCAGCACTCACAAAGATACACACTTATGGTCGAAGGTCAGCACTCACAAAGATACACACTTATGGTCGAAGGTCAGCACTCACATAGATACACACTTATGGTCGAAGGTCAGCACTCACATAAGTACACACTTATGCTCGAATGTCAGCACTCACATAGATACAGACTAAAATCTTAATTGAAAGATGATAGACAATACTTTGTTCGAAGACTTTGTTCGACATATTTAAGCAATTAAAACTTGTAATTTGAGTAACATTCATTATAGATAAGATGTCTGCACCCTTACTATAGTCAGGTTAATTTTTTAAGATAATGTACAAAAAAGACATTCCAACGAATGATTTTGTAAGAAATAATGTATGCTAGGACAGGCTCAAGATCTATCAAGAGTTGTCGTTCTTCATTCCTCACAAACGCGAGAGCGGACAAATCCCCTATCAATGCAAGTCTGTCAGAAAAATATACTTACCATGTCTAGTTTGGAATTGGTGGGTCAAAACATCACTGACTGGGGTTTTGTCCGGCAGTGGTTTGTCTTTCACTCGTTTGAAAAGTGTAAGTCAAAAAATTTCAGTTACCACGTCAAGTCAGGAATTGGTGGGTCATTGACATTTCATGTCAACTTGGCGGCTATTATATTGCTTGATTTTGCTGCACATATGTAACTCATGACTTTTGTTGACATTATTATTAGGTCGGACATGTGTTACAGCCAGTGGCCATACCATAACAGCTGGTAGGGTGCATATAGTTAATGGACAGAAGTGTCAATGTAGAGAGCCAACTGACCCATTCTGGAACCTAGCAAGAGTTTTCAAAGCACGAACGGCACAAGATCAAAGTCTTGAGACAGGACAGACAATAATCTTCGAAGACAACATGTTAAACTATGGAGATGGGTACGATAATACGACAGGAATATTCACTGTACCAGTAAATGGAACGTATCTGTTCACGTTCCATCTTTGCACACGATCAAATCTGTACATGAATTACGGACTTGTTTACAACAACATCGTTCACACGTCAGGAACATTTTATGAAGGTTCCACTAATGTTTGCCATACAGCTGATGGTATGTTACAGTTGAGCGCAGGACATAAAGTTTGGGTCAAGTGTTTGTCTGGATCATCAACCAAAAATGTTTTATACGAGTACACATCTTCAACATACAACTTCTGGAATACTTTCTCTGGCATGTTGATACATAACTAGCCACTCTACTTATATGCCGCATGATGTGTGGTTAATGAAGTTGTATAAATCTGGAACGCAGTTCGCAGTTCGCGATTCGAATTGCAAACTGTGAACTGCGTTCCAACTTTGTACAACTGATTAATGAAGTATTTACTTCAGGACATTCTTAGGATAATCTGTATAGAGATAACTAGAATACATGCATATCTTCTACTGCTCCTAGCTTTATTAAAAAAGAACCATTTGTCAGTTTATACATTAGTATATTTGGTAAGTTGATTTCTGTTTGTACATAATTCGCAGAAATATACACGACACTATTGTACTTATTTCGCTGATTATAAGAGTTCAAAGGATAACGTTAATCATGTTAACTATGCTTGATTTAAAATACACTGTATAATGTTTTCTAAAATTAGGGAGATTATACCTATGACTAAAATGTATAATAATGACACCATGACTTGTACAATATAAAAGTGTTGCAATACATGTTTCATGTGCTTATGCAATGTTATATGTACTCGTAATTTACTCGTGTAGTAGAAAGCTTTGGATATATTTACGGTTGTTATAATGTTTTAACTAGACAGATGGAAACTTATTGGAGACAAATTGATATAAATTTTCATTGCGACTTTATTGTTGGTTTTCCAGTTCAATCTTTTTTCTGCTGTACTGTCTTGTAAATGTGTATATTTTAGGAATAAATAAAGTTTAAAACAATGTTTAATTTAATGTTGTAAAAAATGAATGCGTGTGCGCGCGTGCGTGTGTGTTGGTGTGCGCGCGCGTGCGTACGTGTGTTTAAATATGTCACTAAGTAAGAAATATATCATTTGTACGGCATTTTTGTGTCCAGATTAATATTGACTGATGATGTAATCCGACATGTGGTCTGTATGATTGTACATGTACCTGACTTATCACTGTACATTTTATAGAAATACCGGCATTTTTCTACATATAATTACAACAGCTTATAGTACATTTTCTGTCCGATATGTTGACGTACATGTAATATCATCATCCTGGTCATCCATATGGGAAGTGCCATCAATTACCGAACGTTTTCACGTGGTAACGCAATATATCACCAATCACCTGGATGACTGTTTGCTACATATGCTTACACCAACGTGTTCCCTCTTGACTTTCATTCGTTCATGCTCAGATGATCACTGTAAGCAGTTATTTATTCAACGATTTCCTGGCACGACGTTGTCACTACAATCGTTGATATTGATGAGCGAGCTGTGACGACTATAGACCAGTGATTTTTACAAGCAAGAGGTAAATGTTTTATGGAAAATGCTTTTTTTGTAGTACACATAGTTTTCAAGTCGTAAAAAACGTTCCTAGTTTTCGCTAACTTAACTGACCCTATTTTTTGCTGAACTTCGTCTTGTTTCGGTATCAGTCATGTTTCTGCTTGTTGATTTGTTATTTTCATATGAACTATAAAATCAAGCTTTTGTATCTCCTCAGGAACCATTTTTACCGGCGGTATCTTTTTTCATTTATCAAAATTCGACACAATTATGAACCACAATTATAAACAGTGATGTACAGATTTTGTATAGAATAAGTTTTCGAAGATATACATCTTTTATTAAATTCATAAATTAAACAAAATACGCCGCATCCCCTTTGAAGTATCAAGTAGATCTTCAATACTGCATGTAATTTTCTGAAATGAAAATCAATTAGGGTGAAATCATCAGTAGTGGGGGAAAATGAGTTCAGTTGCATTAAACGTACAAATTTTCGTGTTTAAAATCTTGATACAATATTTTTAAGGCTCATGGCATAAGGCGTGACATCACATTTTAATAGTTAAGTATTGGATGGCTTATGTGTACTCTAAATACCGCGAGTATTAGATCACTCTTATGGTTTTCTGATAGTTCAGCTAATTTTGTACGCAACAATATTTAATACTTCCGTTTTTTAACATTGATCATTAGTTGATGTCTAGGAATATACCGTTTATTTTAAGTTTAAGTTTTTCAAGATGACAGGTCTTCGGTCGATGTATCAATGTATATAATAACTCAGCATACAATATACAGACAAGTGTATACAAAACACACAATACAATAGATTATTTTCTTTTTAACATTCAATAAATATCTACAGTGTATAATTCACTTAAATTTTTGATAATGTATGCCGGATATTTGAACATACATACAAAAAAAATACAAATGTGTAATTGAAACGTGAGCACGTGTACGTGATATTGTATGTGAGTACACAGTGTACCATTTTACTAATTAAATGTATGTACATCTATATAAAAATAAAAAAAACTCTCGGCTTTATAAACTGAATTCGTCTACTACTATTATTATCGCATTTTTATAAAAGCTGTTTAACCAAATCGTTTTTTATCATTTCCGTAAAGTTTTAATAATTAATATATTGACCACATATGATTTATGTGCAGAGATTCACCTTTGATATAGGACATTGAATTATGAACAAAATGTTTAAAACAGCGAGACACATCCGAAAAAATCCTTATTTCGAATAAACAAATACATTTGTATCTTATCAACAGGGAAACATGTGGAAAGTCGCTGTCATACATTTTGTTGGGTGTTTAATATTGATGATGACAGGAGCTGACGAAACAAATAACTGTGAACCCACATTTTGTGTCAATCCAGAACCACTACCTGGAACACCATGCAGTTACTGTCCAACAGGTAACACGTGATAGTTACAATATTTCTAAGCTATATTTTTTCACTGGGGTTCAAAGTCGCACCAACAACAAGGCGACTTTTCCAGCTTTAACTGTAGTGGAAGATCCCCGGCGTACACCGGTGCAGAACCACTAATATTTCGTAAGCTAACTGGATAGATTCCTCACAAGTGAAATTTGGTCCCGGGTGGGATTCGAACTCACAGCGGTGATGATTAGTGATTACTAGTCAGACACCATGGACACTCGCCAGTAAAACGCTGATGAAATAACAGACTTACAAATGTGATCCCGGGTTTTATTATCCAGTTGATACATACATGAAAACTTTCCCGAATAACAGTGATCTTTTTTCATTTTAAGTAGGCGTCCTGAATATTACGGTGATTGCTAGTAGAGTTTACTGGATACTTATAATTCAGCATGTACTTGTGTCAACGTTGATCTTTTGCATACATATATGTTTTCCTTAAAACAAACAACCATTGATATTTTATCAATAAGAAACAATATATGCGAACATAGTTTCATAAACTCAATCTTTCGTCTCGTGATTATGATTAGATCGAAGGTCAGCATTCATAAAGATACACACTTATGATCGGTCAGCACTCACATAGATACACACTTATAGTCGAAGGACAGCACTCACATAGATACACACTTATGGTCAAGGGTCAGCACTCACATAGATACACACTAATGGTCGAAGGTCAGCACTCACATAGATACACACTTATGGTCAAGGGTCAGCACTCACATAGATACACACTTATGGTCAAGGGTCAGCACTCACATAGATACACACTTATGGTCGAAGGTCAGCACTCACATAGATACACACTTATGGTCGAAGGTCAGCACTCACATAGATACACACTTATGGTCGAAGGTCAGCACTCACATAGATACACACTTATGGTGGAAGGTCAGCACTCACATAGATACACACTTATGGTCGAAGGTCAGCACTCACATAGATACACACTTATGGTGGAAGGTCAGCACTCACATAGATACAGACTTATCTAAAATCTTATTGAAAGGTGATAGACAATATTTTGTTCGAAGACTTTTCGACAAATTTAAGCAATTAAAACTTGTTCTTTGAGTAACATTCATTATAGATAAGATGTCTACACCCTTACTATGGTCAGGTTAATTTTTTAAGATAATGTACAAAAAAGACATTCCAACGAATGATTTTGTAAGAAATAATGTATGCTAGGACAGGCTCAAGATCTACCAAGAGTTGTCGTTCTTCATTCCTCACGCACGCGAGAGCGGACAATCCCCTATCTAGGCAAGTCTGTCAGAAAAATTTAGTTACCATGTCAAGTCAGGAATTGGTGGGTCATTGACATTTTATGTCAACATGACGGCTATTATATTGCTTGATTTTGCTGCACATATGTAACTCATGACTTTTGTTGACATTATTATTAGGTCGGACATGTGTTACAGCCAGTGGCCATACCATAACAGCTGGTAGGGTGCATATAGTTAATGGACAGAAGTGTCAATGTAGAGAGCCAACTGACCCATTCTGGAACCTAGCAAGATGTTCATATTGATTTCAATCCATAATACTGGATATTTGTTCTATGAATTTTCTATGAATGGTTCTTTCTATTTCTCCTAAAAATGTACAAATGTTGATACTTAGAAATAGTTTTTTCAGGTTTTTTATAAACTCTAACAACAGTAAGTTATTTCTGTATTTGAATACATATCTGACGGTTATTATACGTCATGTATGAATATTTGTTCACATAGATAAGCAGTATATGATGATATCAATGTAATTCATGAATAAAGGAGTCATTTTATACCAATATCAAATACATACCCCATGCTGTTCTGAAGGAATGTTGATGAAGCAAATTGCTCTGGGAAAATACAACATTTACAGAAAAAACACTGATAAGCTTATGTTCCATAAGTTTTCAATTAAGTGGAGGTACAGAAATGTTACATATCTAACAACCACTACTACACGGGAAGACTCACGCACTTCAAGAAATAAAGAACAGTCCAACCTGTGAACAAAGACCGGCTTTAGGAAGTCAAAAGTGATAGGTGCTTGCAGGTGACCTTTGCTCGGGGTGGGTGGGGGTTAATATCCGTCATCATGTAATGTTGTTGTCCACAGATAGCCGCTACTTGCAGGTAGTCGTTGGTACAAGTTTGATAGGATTTGAAGGTACCAAT
This sequence comes from Lutraria rhynchaena, assembly GCA_008271625.1. Taxonomy (NCBI): domain Eukaryota; kingdom Metazoa; phylum Mollusca; class Bivalvia; order Venerida; family Mactridae; genus Lutraria; species Lutraria rhynchaena. The sequence continues at coordinate 21,348 of VIBL01000150.1, forward strand.
AACATATTACACTCATTCAATGTAAAAAGTGGTACAGTATAATCACATAACAAAACACTACAATATTTCATCCTAAATTTATTACATTGTAATCTGATAAAATTCACCTGCATAACAAAAATATATTTCAAACAAATAGAATAAAATTAAATCAATGCATACATTTATACCTGCAGGGAACTTTAGATTTTTATGTAATAACCATAACATTATTTTCAGAAACATAATCGTTTTCACAGGGATTTAAGTGGCTTTGGAAGAACAGAAGAGCAAACTTTTTCATTTTTGGCCACTCTATAGATAATACTATTACAAAATTCTTAATCAACACATCCTAAACGACTCAAACATTGTAAAAGTCAATTCTTTAAAATCAATGGCAGACTTGTACACCTCAGTTCTGGGTTTTGTCGTCCGGTCTAACTTCAATAAATTAACTGTTACATCAATGTTCCACCAGGCTTATTTTCAACAGAACATTTTTTACTAGAATCAGACCTGAACATAAACTTACAGAGCACACACAGTTTTTGACTGGGGTTTGAACCCGGGACCCTGAGCAGCATGAGCAAAATACTAACCACATTTTGACATGTTAAATCTTTTGGCAAGGATGTTGGAAGTGACATAAATGTCTAACTCTTAAGTCCAGACAACACTTGTGACTAAATGAATAAATTATGCTACACAGATATACATCTTGTACAGAAATAACAACATCTATACATTATTAATAAAATACTTATCTGAGAGTAAATAGCACATTATAAATAGTAAAAATACACATTATACATAAACAAATAATACCAGACAGTCTGTTAAAACAATCAAATATTTAAAATTTACCATGACAATACAGCAGTCAGTACTTTAATGATTGATTCCTGACTAGAAACAGCTACAAGATATAAAACACATGCAAGCCATACATCCCAACATGGACTATGTACTGTACAACAATATAATACATTTAATTATACACTAGAACAGAAATCTAGCTCAGGCAGAGCTCATGAGGTAGGAGGGAAAATGCTTCTTTTAATGGTATACATCAGTAATAAAATAACAAGAAAATAAGGTTATGACTATTCGATCATTGTATATATAAACATGGAAGACAAAAAGGTAATAAAAAGGGTCTGGGGCCAATAATTTGGTGTAATCACAGATGAATGAACATAATACAGTAAAACTTCACATAGTGAACACCTCAATATTAAGACTTACTTGTAATAACGACCAGCTATTTTTGGACTGGCTTCCAATGACTCCCCTATAATTCAACTTGATAACATGACCACCTCATTATTACGAGGTCCTGAAGGTGGTCTCATTATCGAGGTTTTAATGTACATGAGACATGATGTTAAAACATACAAAGTCAATCCTATTGGGGTTTTCTGTCAAGCGTACTAACTTTTCCATACTGGTCATATCATATTATATGAGTAGGTCAATAACACTGGGGTTATTAAGGCCACAAAGAAAGAAATCAATGAAAGCCTCCAACTTTATAAACATCTTGAATACATGAAAGTGAAGGATGAATACTTGGTTATGATGAAACAACATGGTTCTACATGGACAAAAAATGGGCAGAGAGATAATGAAAAAAGTTCTCTACACAAGATACGTAATGAAAATGAGCCCTGAATGACACATTTTCTGTAACATATTTCTTTGGTCAAAATGACACCTAACAATTGTTCAAAGGAAAACCTCTGCCATACATCAAAATACATCAATTTATCTCCTGAGAAAACATTACTAAGGACGAAAAGCAATTCATAACACATCAATAACAGCAAACAATAGCATCTATAATACATCAATAATAGCCAACAATGGCATCTATAATATATCAATAATAGCCAACAATAGCATCTATAATACATCAATAATAGCAAACAATAGCATCCATAATGTATATCCTGGTTACATAATTAGTAAACATAAGGTTAATCATATGATTAAATTCAACAAAACATCACTTCTTAACTTAAACAGAAATTGATAAAACAACATATGACCAGAATCACTGTAGCATAAAACACCTGCCTTAGTTAATAAAAAATTGAATAAAGACCATCTCCTCAGGCATACATCCTTAAAATACAGCCAGCCAAACAATCACAAAACGCCATTTACAAACCAAGACACCAGAATGAAAACTAAAGTATTTCTAAACCCAGACTCAAAATTTGTCTGTAGATTAGCTCTTTTTTTTACACTGGAATTTAAACAGGTTTTCATACTCAGAATAATCATCAGAGATTGAAAAATTAAACAACCATTCATTCTAAAAATAACTATAACATACTATCTTACAGTCGTTCTGACTAAGTCACAGGTAAAAGTTGAAAATTTTCAAGAAACCGGAAATCTTAACGTTGGCGCCATGGAAACAATAAAAACCAGTAGGGTCTAGACCTGGGAAAAACTGGGGGTTCCGGACAATTCTGGAAAACTTTTAACCACACTAAGTTCAATTTTTGATTATCACAAAAATTCTGTAACCACCATCTTAAGGTAAAAATCCTAAAATATAAAAACTTTGATGTAAAATATCCATGATTTACATAAATGATTCACTTTGAATGATCAAATTTTCAATTATCTTACAATGTTATATCAGCAATCATAAGTTCTCTCAAAACAGCAAATTGTTATATATAAATACATGTATAATAGAAACTTTGGCACAGTGGTAAAAATGACAGAATAATCTCCCCTAAGTGAATTATGATGAGATACAAGACTTTGCTGTCAATTACTAGGACAAGCAATTTTGTACTATATATATCTGTATTGTTACAATCACGCATGTAGTATGGGACTTGACAAACCTACTCATCTGCTTGTAATTATGAGCAGAAATTGACTAAGGATGTGTTGAAATTGCTGTGGAATGAGTTAAAATTCTTAGCTGGATGTCCCACAGGATGAGTAGCCTGAGATAAATTTGTTGAGCCCTGTAGTACATAGAACAGATTAGTATAAATGTTCAGAATCATTGTGTTATACAACATGTAAGTCTACTGAGCACCATTTTGTTCTCCATTCAGCACAGTTTGATTGAATTTCCCAGAGTACTTCTTCTTAAATCCCATGTATAAGTGATCCAACTGTACATACAAGTTCTCTGCCTGGCTTTCTTCAACATTAAGCTGTGAACATAAAGTTGTTACGTTTTAAAAACAAGCCGATGAAACAGGTGAAGTATCCATATGCATACACATCGAGAATGTGAAACGTAAATAGTACTACAAATATTCAAAGAATATTTACATCAAGACAAATTTTTGCCCTTTTTCTGGAGCTACAGGCCAAATAACAGCCAGGGTTATTTGGCGACTTTCTAGTGGAGGAAGATCCCAGATTTACACCTGAGTAGAACCACAGACTTCTTGTAAGCTAGCTGAAGAGCTTCCACACATGTGAAAATTTGTCCCAAATAGGATTTGAACTCATAGCAGTGAGGGGCTAGTGATAAGTCAGGGACCATAACCAAACTATGGTGCACCCTTATATCTAAACATTACAAAAATACTGTTATACAATGTATATACAAAATATTGAAAAATGGCTTTAAACCCTGTAAAAAAAATGGATAGGCAAATTGTGCAGTAGTGATGTGCGCTGTTTATGTTGAATGGTCGAGTATAAAGTACATGTATATGTAAAATGTATGTGTCTAACGTTCTTACAAGTATGGTAGATTTTTGACGACATATCATAATATGTTGGGACGAGACGTCTTTGATATCTTTGTGAACACATTCAATTCAAAATTGTAATCGTACATCTGTCATTTGATTAATTACTGACTTATATCTACCAGTAATAAGGTCTGTACAGTCAGGAAAAGAAATACATTCAAGCCTGTGAACAAAGGCCACACTTGGGAAAGAAAAAATGTGGCATTTATTGACAGGTAGCCTTCATATGGTGGTCAGTTTGTTCTAAATAATCAGTGATGGTTTTTCAAAGAACAGCCTTTATTCACAGGATGCACTGCAGGTAGCTGCAAACACAGGTTAGACTGTACTATGAAAGCAGTTTTACAAAGTAATAGAACAGAACACCATATTAGCTAACAAAGTACAAAGAAAGTCTAAACACATGTGTACTGAAAAATGATTGAACCTTTTCTTCTCCTATATATGGCTTCCCAAAAACAGAACAGTTACTTAGATACTTCACTCTTGGATTGAAACTCTCACATTTCTGTTTTGATATCCAAACCTGTTCAGGATATAAAAAACAAATAAAAAAACATTTGAGAACAATGCAAAAGAATTTTACGTCCCATCATCCTCACATGAAATATGACAAAAAAAAACAGATAACTCTTTTACTAGCCCCTACAATTAATCGTTAGATTAATGTATCTTAATATGACACAACACATCTAAAACAAAGAAGGTAAATAATTTAAATGCAATCATCATTGCAAACTTTGAAATTTCTGACATGGGTTATGACCTTTTCCAAACACCCTGACTAATTCTGTACCTCTATCTAACCTTGGATGTACTTGATAGCATCTACACCTTACATTTGTGATGCAGCTGCCAATTTACTGCCAGGAAAAATATTGCCACTGAACAATTAAGTTTTTAAACTAGAATCTGTCGAAAACTGTCTAGATAGCATTTTCATGGCATAATTGTCCTTCAAATAGTGTAATTCTTTGCTTTCTACAGTACATAGTATTCAACAGCAGATTGTTAAAAAATATACTTGACACATGTATCTTTCATGCAATCTGCACAGTTTTACATCTGCAAATTCCAAGTAGTTCCAATGTTGGCTTACCAGGTACAGCCTTAGTCAGACGTAATGCGTTTTGACTCTTTATTGTACAATATAACAAATCATAAAATCAAATATCAAGCATAAAATTTTTAATATAATTGTCTCTTAAAATCATTTCCATAAATGCAGGACTGTTTGCTTTGATTTTGAACACGGATTGGAAATTAAAAATTGTACAATGATGGGTCAAAAATTTTCTTTTTTATTTCAACCTATAAAGAGCATAATGGCATTTAATTTCATAAAAAAAAAAAATTGTCTTTACTTACAAGAACTTCTGCACCATTGTAGGCAGTACAAGTCAAGGAGGACACAAAAAGACGCATCTAAAAACATAACAAAATGAATTAACGGCTACAACAGAACTTAATTCAATTTAATGTCGGTATATACAAAAGCAACAAGCAAAGTTGATACACAAAATTTAAGTTTAAATTTAAAAATTGAAACTACAGTAAAACCTCAAATAGCGACCACCTCAATATTATGAACACATATTTATAATGACCACTTATTTTCAGTCCAGCTTTCGATAACTCACCAATAATTCAACTTGATAATGAGACCATCTCATTATTATGACCTATTTTTGGGTGTCTTGAAGGTGGTCTCAGCCAAGATGAATTTAAACAAACAGGTGTCATAATTACAACATAGATGTGATAAACAGATGCCAGAATCTATGCACTCGTCAACTTAAACTCTATCTCAAATCATTATCAATTTGTTAAGAATTCATATTTTTACTGTATTAACACTTTTATTGAAAAAGGTTGATTGGTGCAAAGATTTCAGGTAAATTACATAGTGGAGAAATTGGGACAAGAAATGTTGACCTATTTGCAGGGAAAACCAATTTATAGAGCAACCAGTCAACAGGGTTTCCATTGTATTTTGATTAAAAGTCATTCAGAAGAAAAAGCCCCCTAATACTTACAAAGTACAAGAATGGCATAACAATCATCCAGATCCAAGATGGTAAAATACCAAATGTCAAGTTCGACATAACGAGACCAGGGCATGCTGTGATTGAGTATATACCCTGTAAGTGTAATACATCATCAATTTATATCACCAAACATAATCTGAGACCCGTACCAAAGATTTGTATTTATCTTAAATGACAGTGTACATTTTCAAGCGTTAACAAAGATGTGAGTTACCATCCTAGTGTACTTAACATTTGTAAATGATTAAGAAATAAATCATTTTAAAACTGAAAATACAACTTTACAAATTTTAGGGTTCACTACTATCAGTCATATTTCACATTTTGTGTTTTTTTAATCCTTTTCTGATCAGCATTGATACATGCTCTAAAAGAAGAAGAACCAGACACAGAAAACAAGCATTAAGATCATTCAGACGTTTTACAATCTTGGACCAAAATTTCAAGTAGACAAATGATACACTGACCATGTATCATACAAGCAAGTCAGCACTCATATATGTTACAACTGATTAAGTGTATGTTACAGATGCGCATAAAAGTTTGGACGCACACAAATAAAACCAGAAATACAAAAAGCAATTTTCAAGATCATCCTGATGAGATGACTGAACAATACTTTCATAAATAACAAATAAATATAATTTCTGGTTTCAATAGATTGATACCTTTTTGTTAAGTCTCTCATTCAAGGCTAAGTTTAGTACATCAGTAGCATGTTTTGATGAACTATACGGTTCATTACTGAAAAATAAAATACACAAGTTATCTATCCACACAACAAAAGTATGATCAAAAAAAACATTTTACAAAAACTTCATAAAATATAATATATATAAATGACAACGTATCATATTAAAAACATAATCTAACTATTACTTTTCCTATATACATGCAGATATAGGAATAAAATTCTGTGGCATAGTTAAGATTCAAGGGAGTGCACTCCAGATAGATTTTGACTTTAACCTTCCTGTGAATGGAAGCATTTCAGAAGAAACAATCAGCGATACAAAAGTGGAGGAATGCTCAGAGCCAAGCAAAAGAAGAAGTGTGACATCTATTTGACATACAAGCAATACTTCACAACAAGTTATATTCAACTAGATACATTTGGTGGCCTCCATAGTTGACTGGTTATGGTATCTGACTTGTAATCACCAGCACCTCACATTGAGAGTTCGAATCTCATCTGGGACCAAATTTCCAAGTAAGGAAGATGCCCAGCTAGCTTATGAAAGGTCAGTGGTTCCACCAAGGTGTAAGCCTGGGGTCTTCTTCCACTGTTAAAGCTGGAAAGTCACCAAATGACCCTGGCTGTAGGTTAGACATTAAATCCCATTTTAAAAACTATTATTTGGAACAACATAAAGCAATATAATACAAGATTAAGATATTATAAATATATCACTAATTAATCAAGCATGTACCCATTTCTGTGCTGAATGTCACTATAGTCTAGATCCTCTGAGTTAGCATTCTGTGATGACGTCCATATCACTTTTGTAGTACCACCACAAAAATCTTCTAATTCTCTGACCTATGGAACACACACAAACTCACACTTTAACAAGCAGTCAACCCGAGATTGTAAATGAAAGCCATAATGCCAACTACAGCCTGACTTAAGCATACATTTAATAAGACAAAGGTCAATTAAATCTCTGAACAAATGTTTGATGTACATAAAGGCAAAATCTATTCCCTCCATTAATGTATTAATTAATATAACCTCTACATACAGGTAGACTACTATTGCACTAAGATTTTTCATTTCGTATCTTTTCCCTCCATTGATGGAAAACTACATCAGCCGCCAGTAAGTGTCATACAATAGGAACTAAACTAAGGAAAGCTTGCCAAGTTGTCTCCCTTATTGGGATTCTGACACTAGACCTTACTTACCATAACAAAATGTCCAAAAAGATTTGTAGCGAATACTTCTTGAAGTCCCTCATCTGTCACATTGTCAATGTGATTCAGTACACCCATCCCTGTGCTTAATATCTTAGCTCCCTGACTGTAATCATAAACAACAATACCTTCATTTGTCAATGACTATTAACACCAGGGCTTTTTTCCTTCTATAGCAAGGGCCGTTTATAGGCTCAGAAAAAAATCCTTAAATTCATGCAGATGTCCCCTAAAATTCTGTTTGCATCAAGTTTTTCTTCCCCATATGCAAAAATACAGTATTAAATTTTCCCCAAATCTCAGAAAGGCCCCTTCCCCCACCTGTGAAAAAAAGCCCTGTACACTGAGACTCTTTGGTTGATTACCAGGTGAACTTTCAATCCAGCATCTAGTTTGATTACACAATTTTGTTCTGTAGATTGATTGTATGTAGTGTAAAGCTTAAGAATCAATTATCTTATTTGAGTTCTTCAAGAATTATGGTAAGCTTTTTAATGTGGATGTTTAAAATTTCAACTCAGTGTGAAAGATCTGAAATCACTCAGGTGATTTTACTAAAACTAATACATACCGTATATTCCCTTATAAATGCTCCCGGGGCATTACATTCTTGAAAATGTGTTTGTGTCATTCCTTGTATTCAAAAAGTCCACTTTTCTACTAATTTCTATTGTTTATCTTGGATTAAAATAGCCTGTCATGGTAAGTCACTTTTGTTATCTCTTGTTCAAAAAGGGGGGTGTTTATTAGCGGAGGGGCATTTATAAGGGGTATATGATATACATTAAATCATACATGAACTGGATTGCAGTTTTATACATAAGGAACTTAGATCTCCCGAAAATAGTTTACTTGTGCCTGGATGAAAATTGAAATCTAATATGACATAAAAATACTTACTGAGAAAATATAGCCAAAATTTTCGATAAATTGATACTGGAAATTTTCATAATGCCTGCATTTAAGTAAAGATAGTCCAGTCTACTGAACCTGAAATCATGAAAATAAAAGTCTACATGTGTTAACCTAGGCCATACCAAATTGATTCCATGTTTAGCATCTGGATGATTTCCATAAACCTACCTACCAGGCAGGAAAACAAACAATGGCAAGAAATAAAATTTCTAAAATCAAGTTTATTGAACTATAAAACCTCAATTAGCCATTGATGCTAGATGAAAGAATATTATCTAATTACCTGAGAAATAACCCATTTAAATTTTGTACATCCAATTAAGGTCAAGGCCAATTTGAGGTTCAGCATTATGTGTACATTGCAAATAGGATATAACAACTTTAAACAAACTGACCAATCAGTCACTATATGCCCTATGCCTCTGTATCTGTAGATGCTGAGGGAATAAAAAACTAAGATAATAATTGTGTAAAGAAAACAAAACTTTTATCACAACATCAAATTTCTCTCAGCACAAAATTGTACATGGAAAACATAATCTGGTAATTTTATTCATTTAATAAAACAATTTGTCAATGGTCAGTTGATCATAGTTTTTTTCACTAGAGTTTAACATCTCACAAACACCCAGGGGCATTCGATCATTTTTCTAGATTTAATCATGGAGGAAGACCCCAGATGTACACCTGGGTAGAACCACTGGCTTTCCATAAGCTAGCTAGACAGCTACCTCACATGAAATTTGGTCCCTGGCGGATTCTAACTCACAGCAGTGAGGAGCTAATGATTACTAGTCAGAGGTCATAACCATTTTACCATGGAGGCCACCCCAGTTGATCATAATAGACATAATATCATGCAAAAATAGATTACAGAAGGAAAAATGCCAGGTTTTTGGACTTATTGTCTGTTGTATTGAAATCATAAATATTTAGGTGAATGCAAACATGTAAACTAGTCAAAAGGTACACTTAGATTTAAAAAAATGGAGCACATATTTCCAATATTAGCCACTAAAATGGTAAAACATTTGAAGAAAGAGCACTAACCTTGTTTTGATCTCCTCCGATGCCCTGAGCACTGATTCTACTGAACTTGTGTCTACAATGACTATCGTGATATCAGCCTTCGGGTGTCGTCGTAATAATTTCTGCTTTGCATTCTCAGCTCGTCCCCGATTACGGCAAGCAAGACAAAGTCTCAGGTCATCATACTCGGTTAACAGTCTGTCTGCTAGTGACAAACCAACACCCCTGTTAGATAATAAACTAATGGCATCATTACATTAAAACATTATTGCAGGCTATAATTAAACATCAACTAGTAATAAAATGTTTAGTTTGTACATTAATATCACAGGTCCAGTGATTGGGAAAGAAATTTTCTTAATAGGACAATGGCCCCTTCAGACACAAAATCAGTGATACATTTTGAAAACCAATGTGACATTTTTATGTGGCGATAACTGAGTAGCAATTAAAACAGTTTTCATAACTTTAATAAGTGTCTATCTGCTAAGTGCTTGTTGCATAAAGAAAAAGCTAGTGTAAAGTGTCAGATGAAACAGAGTGTCTATCTTTAGGTGCTTGTTTTTGCCAAAGGAAAGAATTGCATTAAGCATCAAATGACACAGAGCAGCAGTATTTACATCATACTCACTTCATTTCATACATGAAAGGATCAAACATGTGAAAGTGCCACTGGCGCATCAGTTGCCAAAGACAATGCAACATTTTAAATTTTAAAGTGACTATGGCGCCTTTCCCAATCACTGCAGGTCATGATTAATTTATAGAGTGCAACCACTTCACGTCCAGATTAATTCACTTACAATACTCTGCTAATTGGTGGGCAAAACATTTTGGTCCAATAGGTAGAAGTGCATGACAAACTGCAACTCTTCACATTATCATCAGCCAAGGGTCATTTTTGATCCTAAAATTTTGAGCTCTAGTGAAAAACCCTGGGTTATGGTACTTTGACAAGGAATTTCAGATTAGAGGTAGCTGTTCAGGTACCATATGGAAAGACAATGGTTCTTCCCAAGTGTACTCTTGATGGTCTACTTCCAATATTAAAGCTGGAAAAGAAACCAAATCACCCTGGCTCTTGGAGAACTGTTAAGCAAATGAAAATGATCAGATTACTAAATAGCAATTTTTATCCATGTTAAGTAGTGATTTTTTTTCAAATTTTTAAAACTACCTGTGATTTTCTGAAGGGGAAAATATAGCGTAATAAATCAGAAAAAAAGGAAAATTTTGAAAAACTATCATCTTTTTAACATGTAGCATTTTTAGGGGAAAATATAACTTTTTTTAGTCTAAGGGAAAACAGTTGATATTTGGCTGTAAAATATACGAAAAAAAATCACTATATCCATATGAGATAAATGAAAACTCCAAATGTGTCAGTAAATAATGGCCCACTTAATGACTTACTCTAGTGACTTACTTACTAATGTTACCAATGAATGATGATCATACAATGATAAAGATAAAATAATATTGATAAAGATTCAATGTAAATTGCTATCCTGCCCTTCAATAAAATTGTGTCAACTTTTGTGGACTTTACGACCATGGAATGTTCAATAAAACAGACACTGAAATCGAATATCATGTATAAACAACGCACCTTAAAAATTTGAAACATAACCGAACAACACCTTTGAATTTATTACTCATAATCTATCTACATAATATAACCTCAAAGTGTTATTGGGTGTGTCTTGACACCAATTACTATTATTCAAAGCCAGACCAATCAGGTAAAAAGTCAACCAGAATTTTCACTTTCACTTAGTCTAACGCCATTTTTCAACAAGTTTTTAATTATATGCGGCGGTCGGTTCACCTAACTAATTTTCTTGGACTGTGCACTAACCAGTACTAACTTACACTTCCACAAGGAGATGGCAACTTCTCCACATACGGAGGAAAATCAACATTTTTGCCAAATTTTCATAGAAGGTTATGACCAGCCACGACCGGAATTTGAACCCCAATCACCAGGTTTACAAGTCCAGTGCACTAACCATTGGACCAAAGTCACAGCTCACCCAGATTTAGAAGTTAAATCAAACTGAAACTTTGTAAAGATTGATTTAAAAAATGGACAAATCTACACTGTCTGGTTTGTCCTAAATTTTGTATCCAAAAGAAAAAGCTTTCAAATGCATAAAGAAGAACATATTATAAGTTCTGAATCATAACCTAGGATCTCCAATAAAATGCCAAATGTCTTTCTGATATGTCCTCCATTTCTTCAACAGTTTAGAAGATGTAAAATGAAATTAAAACCATTTTTTTTGGTCCCAGTGATAAAACGTACATTAAAAAGTCTAGATCAACATAATTTGTTGAACCAGAAAATCAACAGACTTTTTAAAAACTGAAAAACATCCAGCCTCTTAGCTCAGTCAGAAGGGCACAGGACAAGACAGAAAGACAACAAACACCTTATGACTCCTCAAGAAAACAACAAGGAAATTAAACCATGGCCTTATTTTAAATATTATTTCTTGTGTTATCAAAGTGTAATTGATATCAAATTAAAAAATCATTGACCATGTTTAACCTATTGTCACACCATGAGTGAGTCACTGATACATTATCAATCACACCACTCAATGAAGATCATCACCCCAGCAAAATAAACCAATCAACAAGTATTAATTGATAAAATTTGTATCTTTGGTATGAAATGTAACAGATTTGAATTTTAAGATATACAGCCACAAGTGCTTTTGTATTTAATGATAAAACAATACCAATTATTACCATCCAAAGTGTGACCAGGTCATATTCAGCTTGTATTCAAATCTGATTCTTTTATATTTATAAAAAATCCATTTAGTAACAATTATTTGAAGATGTAAAAAATAGAACTCACAGTATATATCAGATATGATAAAAGTATGGGCTTTATTCACAAGGTGGTCTTTATTCAGAGGTGTCTGCAAACACAAGTTTGACTGTAAGTTGTTAAAAAATTGGTTTCTATTATACAATGTGTAAGTGTAGACTGATATTTGGAATAGATAAATACATATAAAATACAAATCCTTGTAGTATTTATCCAGAAATGTGATGAATAACTATCAACTTTTTTCACTGGATTTAACACTGTTTTTTAACATTTCAGATATATATATGGTGGCCAGTTCACCTAACCCTGTTGACAAACTCCTGTCAAGTCTAAACCCCAATAAAGCTCTAGCCCCAGAATTTTAAAGAACTCCTCTGTGAAATAACTCCTATCCTAACTTATATATTCAGGTTATCTATAGAAACAGGTATTGTGTCCTTGTGATTGGAAAGTGCAATTGTAGCACCAGTATACAAAAAGGGCAATAAATCTAAAACCAGCAACTACAGACCAATATCCCTCACTTGCATTTCTTCTAAATTAATGGAGCACATCATAGTCTCAAACCTGATGACTTACTTTGATGAGCAAAGTATCCTCAGTCCCTACCAACATGGTTTTATGTCTAAATGTTGCAAAAACCAAAAGTCTTTGATAGTCTAGACAACAGAAGAAAATCATTGTGATGGATTTTCAAAGGCCTTCCACAAAGTTAACCATCACAAATCAATCCACAAACTATAAAATATGGGAGTTAATCAACAGGATTAGATCATTTCAGCTATAAGGTCACGGTTGAAGGTCATACCTATGACCTGTGTCATCCGGTGTCCCCCAGGGTTCAGTCATTGGACTCTGCCTCTTTCTGGTATGTATTAATAACTTGCCTGAAGCTGTCAAAAGTAAGACCAGGTTATTTGCAAATGACACAATAGTTTACTTGACAATCAAGGGAAAGACAGACATGGAGGACCAACAAAAACTAGAACTTTGGGATAAGGACTAGGCTATGGAGTTCAACCCAGACAACCCAGACAAGTGTGAGGTGCTTAAGGCTACCTTTACAGAAAAACACTAAAATCAGCAGAAACTGCCAAATACCATGGAGTAACTATTTCAAAAGACCTTAACTGGACCCACCATACAAATAACATCACCTCAAAGGCAAAAAAATTCTTAAGATTTATCCAGAGAAACATCAAAACCCATAACAGGCTAGTCAAAACATCAGCATATGTAATTTATGTAAGACCTCAACTAGAGTACTGCTCAATAATATGGCACCCTTGGCAGAAACATCTAACCTATAAAGTTGAAAGTGTACAAAGAGCTGCGGCTAGATATGTTTGCAACATGTATTAGAGCTGCATAATCATAATGCCAGGGAAAATCTATTGCGACACTACCATGCTGTTTGATTGAAACAATTCTGCAACAGTTCAGTATCACAATATCTGGTCATCATTTTGGTAATATGGCAGAAATTTTCTTTGTAAGTGTAAAAGTGTTGTATATATAACATATGTGTTTATAGTAGTTTGTACGCCTGTCAGTCTGATTAGCTCAGATGGTAAACCAGCTGACTTGCAAGCAGAAGGTCGTGGGTTCGAGCCCCGCATTGGGAACTTTATTTTCTGCCTCCTATTACATTGGTGCAGTGTTTGGCTAGCCTTGGAATCCTAGAGCTAGCATGAAGCAAAGCCTGGATTAGCTTTAAGAACCTGTGGTTGTTGCTTAATTGATTAAAGGAAGGAGGAATGTATCAATGTTGTATATATAAATATAATGACATATATATATGTCATGATGTGTGTTTACAGTAGTTTGCCCGTCAGCCTGACTAGCTCAGTTGGTAGAGTAGCTGACTTGCAAGCAGAAGGTTGTAGGATTGTGCCCCGTATCAGAAACTTTATTTTCTGCCTCCTATTACAGTAAGATTCAACATTCTTTCGAAAGAGCTAGACTAAAAGAGTCAGAACTTTGTGGTTAGTAAAACCTAGAAAATTGCTACCAAAAAGTTCAATAGTAATTGAGTTTCAAAAATATGACTGAAAACAATGCAAGTGATAATTTGGAGCACTTTTAGACCAAAACATTTATATCCAATTATACACAAAGATGTTAATTGCAAGTTTAAAACTGGAGGAGAATTCAGGTTAACTTCATGACAGTATATAACTGAAATACTCCTGCAAACAAAACAGGCTCAAAAGTTAAAGTCTAAAAAGCCAATTTTTCCTGCATCAATGGAATTCTAGTTTATGATTAGTTTATGCCTTCTAGGGCTGTAAACTTCCATTTGCCATTTTGTGTTGAAATACAAGTATAAATCTAAATTCTAAGTACTAGGTTATTATTGGGGTTTAAAACAAAGGGATGTTAGTCCGCTTAACAATTCGACCTATGAGAACCTATCCAGAATAATAAATCATTCAAATATAGTAATTAAATTATGATATAGTCTATAGTAGAAATTGATTGAAATTAAATATCCGAAATAATATATCCGAATTACAGCAACTTATAATAAATTACTATCCCAGTTAAGTCAAGAATCTAGAAAATAACTTATTTCAAATATTTATGATTTTTGTAAATATAGCAAGAATTTAACATACGAATTTGCTCCAGTAATTACTGCAACCTTTAAGTCCATGTTACAAAACTTCGTAAACAAAGTTGACAGTCGCGCGATATTCGCTGGTTCTTACATTCATTTGCGGGAAGGCCCCACGTATTGGATAGACTGAAAACCAAATTCAGACGACAGCTTAACCTGGTACCCGTTGACTCTGGAGTACAAAGACTTGGAACGGGGAGCAGTTTAGAAACCAATGTAGATCCAGAGTTGTCGTTCGTTATTCTTCATTTACCTACGAAACTGGTCCCCGTGTATTCTCAGTACAGAGACCTTTTGAACCACGGAAAGAGAACCAGAGTCGGATAACAACCATTCTGATCGTTTTAAGTTTCACTTTTAATGTTCTGTATATCATAATTGTACAAGTTAAAATGAAGCATACAGAATAAAGTTAATAATATTATAAGAAATATGTAATGTGCATAATTCAATAAGAAATATTGAATTATAATAATTTGTAAACATACTTTTATTAGTATAACGTTAACTAGTGCTGGTAGCATATAATATCTACATCTACATATCACTCCCGATCAATCAACACTGATTATAACAGGGAGGCGCTTGTCAGGAAAACTGCTAAAACTATTAAGTTCCGAGTTAAAAGATAAAGTTTACAAATAAAAGTGCCTTGATTGTCAAGTAAACTATAGTATCATCCACAAATAACCTGGTCTTGGCAAGTCATTAATATATACCAGAAACATAAAGGGTTCAATGACTGAACCCTGGGGGACACCGGATGGCACTGAATATTTAATGACGGCACGTCCGGTTGAACAAAGCAAAATTTCTGACGCTTAAAAATCGAAGCAAAAATTTACTAAATGCTGTAATCAATTACTGAAAACCAAGAGGGTGAAATATATGCGCCATGTGTAGACTGCACTATGTTTAAGCTTGTGGAAGACTAAATGTAGAAGTACTGCTAGTGCAATTTGCCAAGAAGATGCATAATTGTGTACATGTATTGATTGGATCTTTGTGCTTAAAATTCGGATTCTTAATGTGGTTTTGAGATAAAATTGATTTAAAAACGAAGCTGAAGTCATTGGAATCTGTCTATGTGCTTAAACCTTTCTTAAAAACATCATTAAACAAATATTTTGACACAGTTTAACAAAGACCCAATAAAAACTGTGACCTCTAGAGTGTTAACAAGGTTTTCCAGTTATTTGACCTGGTGACGTAGTTTGTCATGTATATTGTTAAATTTCACCTTCCCTCTAATTTTCTTCGAGGAAATCTCACATTAACATTGCATGCCTATCAGAAATTGCATCAAAACTACTGAAATAAACATTACTAGCCTGAAAATGTTGTTTCTTTGTACAAAACTAGTTACACACAGAAGTGTATTTTTAAAAAAAAAACAACAAGAGTTGCTATTTAATAATCACTTAATACTAAAAGACCGCGGCCGTGGTCCAGTGGTTAGTGCGCTGGACTAGTAACCCAGGGATCCTGGTTCGAATCCCGGTCGCGGCAGGTCATACCCTTCTATGAAAATTTTACAAACATGTCGATTTTGCTCCACATGTGAAGAAATTGCCGGCTCCTTGTTTAAAGGTAAGTTAGTACTGGTTAGTATACAGTCCAGGAAAACTGGTTAGGTGAACCGATCGCCGTATATAACTGAAAAATTGTTGAAAAACGGCGTTAAACACCGGTGACAATAAGTCACATAAAAACAAAACAAACAAAACTCAATACTGAGGTATGTCTCCATCGGTGATACTGTTGGACCAGGCAAAGGCAACTATTAATAATCAAGCCCAGGCTATATAGTGATGTAAAAAGAAAAGTTCTGTATTAATAATGCATGCCATGATTCAAAAGACAATAGGAGTTATGGTCTACAAAGTACATTGGTGGCATGCATTATTTGTATAATGATATATCATTGGTGTTTACAGGATCTGTCATTGAGTATTGGGATCCAGAATGTGGCCTGGAAATTCAGTTAGGGCTCAGTTATGTATACTGTACCATGACTGTTAATTGGATATCCGGTCACACCCGGTCTCATCCAGTCCCGGTCTCATCCGGTCTCTTTCTACCGGATTACGCAGTGGCTATTCGTTGCTATGGTAATAGCAGCTCTTTGATAGCGTTATTTCGCCGATACATACAATAATTTAGATGCCCAAACTCTGATAAAAACAGTGTAATACAGTTTCATATCTCAATTATGTTCATAATAATTCAAGTTAAAAATGTGGATGTGAAAAATCATTTGTGCATTATTTTCTGCATATTTGCATTATTGCAGCATACTGTTAAATTGTTTTCAGTATTAAATAAATTACGAATTAAAAACAAAACTCTGTCTTTCATTATTACAATAGAATTTGATTTAATATAAGTCTTGTACTAATAGTCTCATTTATTATGAATACAAGTATTAGCAGTATTTCCAAATATGCTTGGAATCGCCGTTTAGCCAAGTAGAAGAGCTAAGAATAGAATATTGAATAAAGATTTCCTAGAGATTTCATTTCTTATTGAGAGTTTGCAACACATTCTATATTTACGACGATATTAAACAGGTTTCCGTTGACTCTGTTTGTACTGAGACAACGTTCCTTTGGTGCACTGCAACATGGAACCAGCTAAAGACGATAAACTGCCCTAAAAGAGCATATGTAAAACACATTACTAAAATATCGAAGAATCGCATTAAGAGGAAACGAAGGATTTCACAATGAATTAAACCAACACTCATATCTTAATATTCATCAAATAAAATGCTCCTTTTGTAGAAATAGACTCGTTTCTGAACAATAAAAGCTAACGTTTTTGAGTGAAATATTCGAAATATTGTTCACCCCGCAGGAGCCTACAAACTGGTTTCGAGCTTCATACATTAAAAAGGTATGTCAATTATAAATACAAACAGATAACCCGACAAAAAACATGGTGGATGGTGTTCCCCGTAGGAGACCTTTTTGACCTTTTTTGTCCGCCATGTTTGAACATTCTCCTTTCTGATTGACTTAGAGCAAGTGGTGTAAGGGAAGAAATGGTCAAATCTGGTTAATTGTATATGTCGCTGTTCATGAACGGCGACAATAAGGCAATATTCTATTTTTAAAGTGTTTGATTCATACATCATAATATTACATGTAAAATGTACGAATGAATGATGGGCTGATAGACACAACTCTTTATTTGCTTTTAAAAAACCCTACCGCGTGCATTATTCATGTTTCCTAATCCCAGATGTTGAAGTAAAAACTTCATGCTTCATCAGTTTTACTATTAAAACATGAATGCAGGCTAAATTTTACCTATTGTTTTGTGACAAATTAAGTTGGGATCTTCGTTTGACTTAATGATAACATTCTGTATTATGCATGATCTTGCTTGATAAAAGGTAGAGTCAAACATGTGAACAAAGGCCACCCTTGGGAAAGACAAAATGTGGCCTTTATTGACAGATGGCTTTTATTCGGAGGTCAGTTTGGTCTCAATAATCAGTGGCGCTTTCAAAGAACGGCCTTAATTCACCGGGTAGTCTTTATTCGGAGGTGGCCACAAACACATGTTTGACTGTATTATGTTTACATTATTAATATTGCAGTTCATTTTAGAATTTAGAAAATATTTTATTTTTACTTGATTCACCCGCACCTGCATAGACTGAGTCTCGTTACGATTATAAAAATGCATCCAACTAAGAATTCGCGATATAAACCGCCATTCAAAATATTTTGTTTGATTCTGAAGACGATCGTAGTTCATAAAATCAGAAACATTTTTGACAGCTCTTTCCACTTAACTTCCATAATTTATCGACAATTTGGTCGAATTTTGCAAATAAGTTTATAAGAATATTTTCCTGGTGAATTACACGAAAATGTTTGTGTTTGATGACTGTATCTCGGTGCGTTTTCTGGTTGTCTACAAAATTAGCGCACTTTTTCCACTATAATATTAAAATTTAACAGCCGAAATTTTAAGGTCACTACCAACAAGGACTTTGATAGATGTCGGAAGTCTTATGAATGAAAACACTATCATAGGCGGATCCAGGATTTTTAGTTAGGGGCGGGGGCGAAACTGAACAAGTAGGCTGGGGGTCCGGGTCCAGGTCCAGGGCGAATTGTACGTTATGTCTGTGTTACTGTATTCGTAGCGTAGCGTGCGAAAATGTTTTGACATTTATATATATATTCATGTAAATAATATTTCATGATAGAAAAAACCTTTGCTTTGGCACATACGAAATGGGCGACATGTGTAGTGATTTATTTGTAGACGTTTTTCTTAAAAGGAAGACACTGCACTATAAATATCTAAGTTCAAATTGAATGCTACACACGTGATGTTTATGTATTTCAAGGATTATATTTTGTTGAAAACACAGCAGATTATTAACACATCAGATTGAAAGAGCTGTATACATGTCGCGGTTCATGTGTGCTTATTTTGCATACAAGATTCGTTTTATTTAGATGTTAATTAATGCTAAACGATGCACGATGTGATTGTGCACATTTCTGATGAATGTGTACAAGCCGCGTGTGGCCTGTATTTTTCTTATATACAAGAATTTAGTGAAAAACAATCGAAAGTAAGAAATTAAGTTGTTCAAGAATAGCGTACGAAATGGGTGACATGTGTAGTGATTTATTTGTAGACGTTTTTCTTAAAAGGCATGCACTGCACTATAAATATCTAAGTTCGAATTGAATGCTACACACGTGATGTTTATGTATTTCAAGGATTATATTTTGTTGAAAACACAACACAATTATTAACACATCAGATTGGAAGAGCTATATACATGTCGCGGCTCATGTGTACTTATTTTGCATACGAGATTCATTTTATACAGTTCGAAATGATGAAACTAACATTGTTGACGAATAGTGAATATCGTGGCCACTCTACGTATTCATTTATTTATGATGTTTCGGTTGAATAAAGCGTCAAAATGCCCAATATCTATGACAAAAATCGAAGGTATCAAACAAGATAATTTTATAATGCGGCATCATTCGTTAACATTATCTATTGAATTATTCAAGAACAGTATTTTATTCTAAGTTTATAGAGAAAACAACGTGCCTATTTAAAGATATGTCTTCGAAATGGAGCAACACAAATGATGTTAAATCTAGTGAAGGCCGTGTGGTATATAATCAGGTCATTTGACTACCGGAAGTGCGTGTTTTAACCTAAAATAAAGGGAGATAAATCGACTGAGAATTCGGTCACAAAAATGCTGGTTTGTGTAATAAAGTATCTCGCTTTATTTAAGGACGAGATATATTGATATTTGAGACAACTTTACACCTCTTTACTAATTCCTCCTCAGAATCTGAGACGGTGACGTCTCATTTTAAACGATTATGGCATGAATCATTCTTTTATCATTTTGCATCTTTTTTATTCATTACTTATATACACAACAATTTATTTTGATGTATAATTGATGCATAATACGCTGTATTTGATTCTCTTTCCCTGAATATAAACACAGAAAAAGTAGTCACTGAACAAGCGGTTTCAAATTGTGTTTTATTAACTTGAAAACATAAAATGTAGATAACACATGTGTATAATGGTCTCAGATATCACTCATATGAATTATGTACGACCAGTGCCCAAAAATCGTACAAATAAGTGGACGAATTAAAACAAAAAACTAAAACGCGTGTTTATTATGGTATATTCGGTAAAATGGTATGAAAGTAGAAGAGTTATATTAAAATGACCCTCTTATTTTCGAAACATTTCATAGTTTAGATAAATCTCTAAATTGGGCAAAATGATTACACTGTTACCGAGAAAACATTAGATAAGAATTGTAGCCGTGTTTTTTTTGTCATTTCAAATGTACCAAATTTAAATTTCATTGAATAAAATAGCTCTATTCTTTGAGGCAACTATCTGTGTAGTTTAAAAGCGTCCTTGCGTTTAGTAGGCTAGTGGTATTGTTAACTTCTTCTTGCTATTTCTCTTTTCTTTCTTCTTCTTCTTTTCCTTCTTTTCCGACATACCATACATCTCTTCCAAATCCTTCAGTTTGTCACTCTGTAATTTACCAAACACGTGCTGTTATTAAACTGATCCAAATGAAGAAATCCATTTAGTATATACATGTACATATAGTACAGTATAGTGGCATATTTCTGGATACACTTAACTTTAATTTTTTATGAAAAAAAGTTTTATTTTCATGAAAATATTTTATCGTCCACTTAATAAGTAAGTTTACTATCTGGTGAAGTAATCTTATCATGAAAAATTATTGAAATTTTAAGAAAATATCTTTGTTTTTCTGGCAGAAAGTCTTCTGATTATCTTATGCAGAAATATGCCACTATAGTATACAACAACAGAATCAAATGTCTAAATAAAAATACATGAAGATAGAAAATGAAACTTACATCTTTACGTAATATTTCTTCTGGAACCATTTTGAATTCTCTGTCATCCATTGTTTGTGGTTGTTCAACAGCATTTACTATAGCTGGCTCCATTGGTTTCTCTTCTATCACTTCATTGATTTCCTTCTCAACTGCTTCCTTATCCAAATCGCATTTTCCTTCATTGACCTCATTGAAAACACCGTCGCCACCACCACGAGAGTTCTCTAAATCGGTATGCTCTTCTGGTAATTCTTCAATATATTGTTCAAACTTTTGCTTAGCTTTAAGATGTTTGTTCGCTTCGCCTTTTGTCTTAATCTTCTCCCTGATCTGCATTTCTGCTTGTAATTTCTTCTTATTTGGCCTGTCTCCATATCTAGGCTCCACAGTATTACGACTTAAGTCCACTGTAGCATCGATATTTTGATAAACCTGTTCCTTAGGTTCTGCATTCGTAACAAGTTCATTGTCGGTGTCAATGAAATGCAATGGTGCGGGTGTTTCGTCGGATGGGGTGCTTGGTACTGGAGGATTTGTGTCTGACTCATGTGTATCATGTAGAAGGATTTTCTGAGCATTAGGGACATGAGACTCAGCATTTGGTTCCGCTGAGTTACTCTGTACGTCAGGGGAAGGTCCGTCAATACTCAACACGTCGTTCACATTTACTTTACCATGCGCTGTGCTATTTTGTGACTTGGTTGTTTTTGAGTCAGTGTTTTTTGTCTGGTGACGGTCCATTGATGGGGGTACACTTTTGAGTCGACGTTTGGTGGATGCCATTCTTCTTGTCTGCCTGGCTTTGTTCTCAGTCTCTTCTGAAACGATAAAATGTTGTGTGAATCGCATAATTTTATCAAAAATCCATAAAGTTTTTAAAAGTAATGAAAATTTCAAGGCGTTATAATTAAGATACGGAGAGCCTTACTATAACTGACAGTTCTGACAGAAAAAAGTATTCGGTCAAATGAGATGTCACATCATGTTTAGTGTACAAAGTAAAGTAACGTGGCATGATTGAACCGTGTCTCATTCTTTGTAATACTGGTTGATTTTGAGGGGGGGGGGCGTTTGGTAAACAAATATTTGTGATAAATTGGTACTATAATAATTATAAGCTATACATTGTTTGATCACATATTTTAGCTAAAATTATGAACATGATTTAACTTTTAGCACAATTAAGAATAAAAACTAAATGTATATAAAAATCATATCTGAATAAACATCGGTACTATACACAAATTCTTCTACACATGTAATTACATGTACTCGTGTATCGATTTCGGGTCTGTGTATTACAAATTTTAGTGTAAGATTGCATGCTGTTATACAACAACATACTTGTAGATCTTTTAAAAAAGGCAAAACATTATTAAATCATTACATTGGTACAACAGAATAAAGTTTCTGACACAAATGGTTAATTGCCGCGCGTACATTTTTTGCTATTCATGTGTAGATACCATGGCTATTTACCAGCCTGAGAAAGTAATTTCTGATCAACGTTTTGTTCTGTCCTGGCAGGAGACGGCGAACAGTCAATTGAATTCTTTACTTTGACAGTTTTGCCAAAAGAATTCACTGTCACATTCATGTTGTTGGTTCTGTTTGTTGGTACACTGCCAGTCCTCTCTGAAAATGTTGGTAATGTATTCTTTTAGATACGAGAAACGTGCCCATAGTGGCTTGCTATAAGTAGGCTGTAATGACCTCGGTGTTAGACAGACAGTCAATAAAATAATGTATTTCATAGTTACATTACGATATTTATACAAACAGTTTTTCTTCAATAAACCTACTTACTAGTATTTCGAAAGTTGTTAATTGTCCGTATTGTGGAGATGGCCAAAATCGTTTGATATCATTTTTGATAACTCACCATAGTTAAGTGAGTCAAGCAATTCAATTATTAGGATATATTCGGGTAATTAGTGGCTGATATTACGAGTTTTAAATTCTTTTAAAGCAAGTTAGTAAACACGAATATATAGACCAATATATACACCTAGAGTGGTAGTGTAATTGGGGGTCATGTTTTTCTTTGAATAAATGTTAAAATTCAAGTCTTTCTTAGTAAACGTTCTTTTTATGAATGTCACCAAGGTTTAACTGTACAGAGACTTTTTTGTTTGAGAGAACGTGTGTTGAGACAAAGAGGCAAGAGATGCCAAACCCAAAAACATCGATTGTAACCTAGGAAATTTCCTTTTAGGTATGAATCACAGTAAAATTGATAATACGTGCACGTACCATTTTTCTTAATTCTTGGTTCAGCTAGGCCTTTCACAATCCTTGCATCTTTGCTTCGGCATCGGCCTACGCAGTGAAAACAAAATACACCAGGCATATCATAATACATGTATTAATAACATCTTTTTGAAAAGTGATGAGACAAGTCATTTATACTTACATATACATTTTTGTAATCATTATTTAAAATACATGTATTACAGTATTGAATTGATAGTAGGAATATCGGCCATTTTCAACAGCCTTGCTGTTTGGTTCATTGATTAGCAACGTAGTGGAGTGTACTAGATATCTTGGGTTCAATCCCCAGTGAACACCATGTAATTTTCTTGTCTCAAATTTACCTTCATATACATAGGATGTCGATCATACAGTACTTTAGCATGAAAACAATTGTGTCTATTGAAACTGAGGCGGAAATTAAATAACGTAACTAATCAATGATAAGTAAGTTTTGTGGTCTATGAAATATATGTACAACCAAGTTTATCAAAAACAACCGTAGCTAAGTCCAAATAAAGGGAAACAACCCTACTGTATAATTAAAACTACTTATTACCTCCCTTGTATGTACTCTCAGCTTTACAACCAGATAGTGTTTGAGCGGGCTCTGCTAAAACCCGTGTAGGCTGTTGTGTTTCTTCCGTCGATTGTTGAATATCCTGGACTTGATCTCTCACATCCGAGCCCTTGATTTTCATTTTGGGAGTTGCATGAGATTTTAGGAACTTCAACGCTTTCACTTCTTCAAAAGTGAGAGGCCCTCGCCTACTGTAACTATGACATTTGTAGCATTCATTTGGATTTGGTGAGCACTCGTGCTCATCCGTATACATAAGCTTTAACGTAGCAAAGTTTTTGCCAACTCTGTACTTAGTTTCCACTCTCTTTCTGATAGTTTTTGTGTAATCCGGTTCAGATTTACCAGGCCCTTTCTTTTTGGCTGTGATGTATTCTTTGGTGACAATCTGCATTATTTCACCACCACCAATATTTATTGTTTGGTTTTCTGTAAGCTTCTCAACAGTAGGATGTATTTGGTCGTTTGCGATTAATTCTACTTTGTCACTAGACAAAAGTCTTGATTGTTCTTTGTTGTCTACTTCTTTACACTGTTCATCCGTATGACGCGGATTGTCACCAGAATCCCCTTTTGATTCAGAAAACGCTTTCAGAACGGTTCGCATTGTGAGCGCGATTAGTCCTTCGTAAAACTCTTGGAATGAATTCGGGTTGAATTTACTGTTGGGGTTTTGCAGTTCGTAGATTTTCGTCGCCAATTCGTCCCGCTTCGTTTTTATTGCTTCCATGATTGCCTTTTCTTTATCGCTGTAACTCCTTCTTCGCTCCCTCAGGTGGTTGATGTGGATAAAATAAGAAAATTTAGTAAACCAATTTACGAGATGCTGTCTGAGAATTTGCCTGTTGTTTTTTCTCACATATGCATTGAATTCGTGTATTAAATCTAAAGGTGACATCTTGATTAATCGGCGAATGCTTTCGCTAGTTAAATGTGAATCTGGGGAGTTTTCTTCTAAGACTGATGACGGCTCGTTACCACAGGTTCGCATGAGACGTGGAATCCGGCTCTTGAATGGACATCTGTTTGGTCTGTTTTCAAATTGCGAGGATTCCAACGACGACACGGATACGGCTTCTTCAGCGGCATTGTTTCCATCCACGATGTATTGTATTGCAGAAGAAGAGGCATAGTCAGAATTATACATATTAATATCATCATTTGGAGCTCTCAGTGATTCCGAAATTTTAGCGAATTCTATACCCGAGTCAGACATGTCATCGGATGATATGCATTTAGAACAACATGAAAATCTTGACATGAAGCTCCCTTTCATACCAAAAGCATGTAATATAACGTCTCTTATTAAGTTCAGAAATTCTACAATGAATTCAGCGAAACTATTCAACCAATGCCAAATACTCGCGTTTTCTTCTGTCTTCAGTAGTTCCTTTCCATTCATCAATACCATAACATTTCTAACATTTTTTTTATTTTATGTCAGCCGTTTACTTTTAGCAAAATGAGTCTCTTTGAATTTTGAGTTTGTCATGTGAACGGTCATGACGTCAAATGTTTCGAATTTGGCGGAATTGACGTACGTTGCCCTGAAGCGCCACCAACAGCGTCGCGTCGAAATAAGAATACAGTTATGTAGAAGCAATTTTGCTGCATTAAGTATTGGGAAATTTAATAATTCATACCTAATGAGTAACGTTTCATACGGTGAAAATGTATCGATTTAAAAATATAGATATTTTAAATCAATTACGCCATCGGAATTAACCAGGATATAATCGCTTCAATTATTTTTTCCGTTAATCTTTAATTGATAATTATCATATAATCGTTTAAAAACATTTAAAAATATGTCGAAGAATATACATGTACATTATCTCTAGTGATATGGTAGAGTATTACCGTGATATGTGTCGGATATAAATATATGTAGTATATGTGTGTATGTGTGGACTCTAAACAAGTTAAATCTATTATGAATATTTTTTTATGGTATTTAATACTCAAATTAGCGCAAAATCGCACGGTAATAAAGTCTGCAGATAAAAGGGCGGATACGACTGAGCAAATTGATGAAATTATATGCTTACAGACAAATGTTATAGCGCACGAAGTTAAGTTTAATTAACGAATTTTTAATATGAGTATAAAGTACAGTAACCTGTGTTTGCGGCCACCTCCGAATTAAGTTCACACTTTGAATAAAGCCCATTCTTTGAAAAAAAACATCATTTATTATTAAGAACAAACTGACGTCCGAATAAAAGCCGCCTGTCAATAAAGTCCACATTTTGTCTTTTCTAACCGTGGCCTTTCTTCACAGGTTTGACTGTACAGTAGTATTATGTGCGTTTAAACTACTGGACCAAGCCGGGATTGATCCCAGCACCCTAGAAATGTAAATATTCAATTATGTCGCTAATTGCTTTGTTGAAGTGGTCTGCATGATTAAAATAATTACAGGTTCGCATTTACCTTCGTGCATGTTAAAAATATTAAGCACAAAATGTCAAGTAAATAAAGTTGTCATAAATGCATAAATGTGTCCACTAAAACGTTTTTTTTTTTTCGTAATGCAAATTTATATTTACTTATATATATATATACCTACTCTTTGGTGTCATACTTCTTATGAGTGATATGATATATTTCAAGTGTGTTTACCTCTCTTTCTATAAAAAAACAGCCATATAAAAGAAACTATGCACTCTTTTTAAATGTAAATATTAAACAAGCAAGGTTTGTGACTATTATAATGAAAGGAGATAGTAATATGCAAATTAGACTTATGCTTACCTACATTTTTTATACGATACAAAGTCATGAAGCATGAATAATTGACTTCATTAAAACACATAAAATAGCTTGAACTTTTAGTTTAATCATGGTACATGTATTTTTATTCACAAAGCGACATTCTGTGTGCATGATTTTTGTGTGATTATAAATCTAGAGTCGCATATCTGGTTTAAGCATTTAGACGAAATTTGATATGTATTACTAATGATCTGTGCGCATGCGTATGACGACATAATTATATTTTATTCGTTCTTTCTATTTTTCAAACATTTATATTGTGACAGATTTAGGACTAACGCCTTTGTTGGTATATCTACGTTTATCTATGTTTCTATGGAAACACCTAAACAATAGAAGTCGTTTTTTTTATCATAAAATCTTACGTTTTAAAATACTCTCGAGAAAACATCCGTCTCATCTTATGACATTTTATTGTACATGTATGCGTGTGTGTGTGTGTGTGTGTTTGTGTGTGTGTGTGTGTGTGTGTGTGCACGCGCGCGCGCGCACGCACGCACGCACGCACGCACGCACGCACGCGCGTATGTATGTATGAATATATTTATGTAGGTAGGTACTAAACAATGATAAAAACAACTGCTTACAATTGAACAAATACGTACGATTAATTAAATTGTGTCGGGAACTTGTTTATGTTCATACGCGTGTTCCGGATACAATAATGATAAGAATAAAAACTATTATTCTGTCTTTATCATTAATCAGATCACTATAATCGGGCTGTGTGTGGCTTGTCACGAATTTAAAGTTAACCCATTTCTACGCACGCTGCAGCCCTTTAACGGTGACGGTGTTTGACCAAGCTGAATACGTCTGAAATTATACATAGAGTTTATCACTAAAGGCGTGATTGTACATATAAGATGTAAATATTTTAGTCAGCGATCGTCCAAGCTTATCTTTCAAGATATTGGGCAAACTCGTTCACTTTCAAGCATCTGAATGACAAGGATTTATACAAATACGATATTAAAGGTTTAATGCTATCAAATTACAGTAAAATTATTTATGACAGTAAACATAATTTAGACCGTTTCATTAACCGTGACCATTGGTGTAACGATAGCGATATTTCGGATCATTTTTATGCTGAGACACGAGGTGTAAATGGAAAATCCAGTCGTATATTATAATTCAACCAGTGACGAGAAGGCGAGTGTTACAGCTGGAACGAGCAGATCAACTACTCAACTGTTTGACGGAAATTCTAACAAAAAGATGAATACAAGAATCGGTTATGCCAGCCTTATTGCGTTAGTTATCGTGGTTATAGCGCTTGTCATAGCTCTAGTAGTGGTTGCCACTAATAAGGACAGTAATGATGAAAGCGACAAAGGACAGACCGGAAGTGTAGACGGCTATGATTTGCCTGTTCCAGATTGTTCATATGCGGTTTCGAACCTGGAAAAGGCAAAATGTGTACTTGACAGTTATCCATTGATAGATGGGTAAGTGTGTGTTCATTTATCATTGATTGTTTGTTAATGTGCTCAATCATAATGTATACTTGTATAATAGCTTTGTATGGTGAAAACACCTATACTGTACATCTTTGACTACATGAAATAAAATTTAACAATTACTAAACATATATTATTATTATATTCATATTATTTCGTAATGACTGAGCTGAAAAAAAGCTAAAAATCACTGGAATAGATCAAGTCCGCACAGTACGGTACGGTACAGTACGGTCCGCTCTGCGTAGAATCGTATTTTCCGCGAAAAAAAAAACGCTACACTTCACAGGATTATCATTCGCTTATATGATGTATGTTGAATCTTTATTGCAATTTCACATCATATATAATTGAGAACATAACATACATTTATACAGTGACGTATGCAAAATTTGTATGCCAGTTTCGGACGAAAAACGTGTTCCTTCATTTATCTGAGTTTTTGTAGAATGATAGTGTACAACAAATATTAAATTTTGATATGTTTCTAACCTAACCTAAACTAACCTTGCGCAAATGAAGGCATAAACAACAGTGCATTTTTGATTGAAACCTCCCCAGTCTGAGCTTAACCAGAAGAATGAAGAAGGTCCTGAATAGAACCGTTTCCGGATTATAAAGGCTTTTTTATATGAAATTTACAAATTTATTGTAATAAAACCCATGAAAATCGGACCCTTTCCTCACTGGGCTAAAATTCCGGTTTTCTGAGAATTCCGGTATTCAGAGAACTATTGATTATCGATGAGAAAAAATGGGACTTGAAAATTCGTCTGATTTTCAGAGAATTCTGGTTTTAGAGTGTCCGTTTTTCAGAGGTTATACTGTGTATGAAAGATGTTGGATAAAAGTAAGTACAGACAAATTTGTCTAGATTATAATGATTGCCGAGTTCGAGGATCCGAACAAGAAGGGTTTTACTGTATTTTTCATGTGAAACTTTTTCATCCATTTATGATGCAATCCACCACATACTTTTACATAAAGCTAATACAATGTACACAGGATGTATACTCCATCAATAAATATGAATTTATACAGTATAATAGTTTACTTGCGGTTTTATAATTTTAGATTACACTCGTAAACAAATACCTTTTTTGTAAATGTAAGGTTTTGATTGCGAGAAAACTGAAAATCTTATTTACGAATGGATTTCAATTCAATTATGTGTCAAGGAAATGTCTTTTTGATTAATTGATCAATCGGTTGACTGACACATTAACGTTCGCATTACCTGGTATCACATGGTTTGCGTATCAGGAGTGAATCTTATTTACCAAACACTTGTTATCTCTTCAACTAGTCGCTAAGTCACCATTCAGTTTTTTTCATTACTAGTATAACTAGCAAAAACATTTTAATATGGTTTCACTTTTAACTTGAAACTCGTCAGTATCAACCACATACAGTACCGTTCAGAAGCATGTAACTGTCTGGAGGGATCATTTTTCTATGTAATAAGTTTTTATTAACTTGGTGTTCATTCTTCTTTTTCCATTGGATTTAACGTCGCAATAACAGCAAGGGTCATTTTGCGATTTTCCAGCTTAATTGGAAGAATACAGTCGTACATATGGGTAGAACCCCCGACCTTCCATAAGCTAGCTGGACAGCTTCCTCACATTTTTTTTTTCAGAAGCGAGTGTGATTCTAACTCACTGCAGGAAGTTTCTGCCTGGCGCTTACAACTAATTTATTTCATGATTGTAACATACATGTTATAACATGTGTACGTTATGTCGTAATTGTTTTGACGTCATAACAGCGCCCCGATAATTGTACTATTCATGCAAATATTCTAAGCCCGTATCAACATTTTTAAAGTAAAAACACAATATTATGACCATCTCTAGATAAGATAAAAGTCTGGGTATTTTAATGAGCCTTTTAACCAAGTTTTAATTCGGTCGAAATGATGAAGTCAAGTTCTAAAATGCGTACGTTGTCGTTATAATAAAATGGTTTTAAGTTTCTATTGAAGTGGTCACTGAGGTTCATTTGTATTTCGCTTAACAAACTTGGTAAAGTATGTGTCACAAATAATACACGGACTATAAAAACATGTTTAACTTTTCTACCTGACAAAGTATTGAAGTTAACTTGGAGTTCATTCACTTAGGTAATATTTAAGTAATTCATAAGCGAAACAAATTGTCTTGTGTGAAATGCAATATCTGTAATATATTTGTTAAATGTTTTCATGCGACATATGGTATGCATTTATCAGACAGGTGTTCATATGTGCACATAAAAGTACATCTTAAAATATATTTTCAAGTACCAAGCGAATTTTCATGTTCACATGTAATTGCGCGTTATCGAAAGGAAGTAACTCGATTCAGATTTTGTTTAAATGAAATCTATTTGATAAAAAGGTGCAATGGTTTCAGAATACACGACAGGACAATTTTGCCCCATACTCCTGTTGAAAAACAAACACCGTCCGAATAGTACGTGTAAAATCCTTAATATTTCTTCATTTTACTGTGTCCTATAAAGATAACTTCAGATAAATAAGATATATAAATATAGATGAAATGTATATCAATTACAGAAACATAATAATGTCATGATCATAAACATTATGTTTGCCGAGTTTCTTCGAAAGGTTACACGCAATTGTAATACAGTGTAACTTCCGAAACCCGAACCCTCTGAAATTCGGAAACTTCTAAAATCTTAAAATTTTCCAGGTCCCGAAATTTACCCTTCTGTTTTCTATTTAAATCAAACTTCAATTTTCACTTAATTTTTAATTTATACGATGACATAATTATAATGAATTATGTGAACAAACGCAAATAATATACGAGGGTTGTTCAAAACGTATGTATTGTGTATTATTGTGATGACACGCTTTCGATGAGAAGTTATGGGTCTGTTATACATGTACATTTACTCATATCATGTACATCCATGACTAATTGAGAAAACAAACATGAATATGATCATATATGCAACGGTGTTCACAAAAAAGGATTCCCTTCCATGTGCTAGTCAGGTTGGTCAGTTAATGGGCGATTTAGGATTATTGGCACTGACCTGTAGACACCCATTCTCAACTAGTGTTCATCTCTGGAACCAACTGCCAATGACACTCTCATCTGTCAGGACACTTGACAACTTCAAAGAGGTCTCGGCCTCAATACAGTAACGATTCTCATACGTTTTACCTGTTTTCTGAATCTGCACTTTCGTTCACGCCTAAAAACAACCTGTATACAGTGCGTCAAAACTCCAGAGTATTGTTTTTTTGTTTTTTTATTGTCTATTTGACTTATTGTCACTGGTGTTTAACGCCGTTTTCCAACAATTTTACAGTTAAGTACGGCGACTGGTTCACCTAAACCAGTTTTTCTGGACTGTATAGTAACCAGTACTAACTTACCCTTCCACAAGGAGCCGGTCAAATTATCATAGAAGGGTATGACCTGCCGCGACCGGGATTTGAACCTGGATCTCCGGGTTACAAGTCCAGCGCACTAACCACTGGGCCACAGCCGCGGCAACTCCAGAGTAAGCTCTGTACTTAATGCGAAGAAGAAGGTCCGGGACCTGAAAAAGTCACACGTGATGGAGCTGTCCAGATAACCTCCTGAGGGTGGATAGTTCAACCCAGATGTGCGCCCGAGGTTCCCTCCCCCACCACTAACAGCTGGCACAGTCTACATATGAAATGGGTGGTTGTACTGTTTGTACGACTCTAAACCCATCATGAAACATAATTCTGTTGAGTCGATCACGTGAAAAATATGGCAAAGATGATAAAAAATGACGTTTACATACTTTCAAATTTTTTATTGGTTCATCCGTCCGTTTGTCCGTACATGTCCGTATGTCATTCATTATTTATTCATTGATTTCAGACACAATGACCTGGCGTGGCAGTACCGAGTAAATGCTAACGGATCGGTGTATAGTGTTGATTTAACTTCAGACCTGAATACGGTATGGAATACTAGCTGGTCCCATACAGACATACCGAAATTGAGAAAAGGAAAACTCGGAGCTCAGGTAAAACTCCAGTATAATTAAGTACCATTTGTCGCTAAACCGTTTGAATGAAACCAATGAATTCGTATTAAATGTGAGACCAAGTAACTCAAGCATATATTACAATGATTAAATTTGCCCAGTAAGTGGGGTCCTTGACTAGTGTCTGACCATTTGATCGAATTCCGGTACGCTTCAGGTGTTTCACAAGTGCAGTATTGAACATATAAAATACATGTACACACAATTACATTATTAGCAACACACTTCTACGAACCAGACATCAGTACACTGTCTGGTAGGTGGTCGACACGCCCGGATTGAAAAGGTTTTGATGTAATAGTGTATTTGACAATGTGACGCATGAAAAAGCCAGCTAACTTCTGTATCTATGCTTTATTCTGAAAAAAGTGTCGACTTTGAGCGGGGGGACAACATGTGTGCGTGTGTGTGTGTGTGTGTGTGTGTGTGTGTGTGTGTGTGTGCGTGCGTGTGTGCGTGCGTGTGTGTTTTGGCCACCAAGTACATGTACAATAAGGTAAACAGGCGATGGAAACCTCAGTCAAAATTCAACAGAACATTTTTTCCAAGACCAACATTAGCCCATGATTCAATTCTGATATGCTTCAGTTTTGGGCCGACTTCGTCTTGTGCAATTCTCAGTTCAAGGACGCCGTGCGACAATCCCTAGATCAACTTGATGTTATCAAGAATTTTGTGGCTCGTTACCCGGAAACATTCCAGTTTGTTACCACAGCAAAAGGTATAGCACTATTTAAAGAACCGTCTGAGTCCAAATACCCGATCTCAACTTACACATCACTACGGATCATCCCTTTGGGCCTTTTATTTGAAAATGGAATTTTGGGATTTGCTGACTGGTGCATAGGGGGGCTAGCACGTTATGTGGATGGTGTATTATGATGTATTGAGTCCTAAAATGACCATCCGGACTAAAATCAGTGTATTTCAGTGATACTTTTGTGTGCATGCGTTGGCATTACCGTACCTGTTGTTTTAAGGTGCATTTATTATGTTACTTCTGGTTAATTTTGCATTGCGAGGTCGCGTTCGACTAAACGGAATTGACTATTTTTCGTAGGAAGAAGATGAAATATTTGCGTCATTGTTTTGAACAGGACTAAGTACTTATTGGTTATGTATAGTAAATTATTACCATTATTATAAGAAATTAGAGTGATTTCTGAAAAAGTTGTGTTGTGTTAAACAAACTTGGTGCAGAAGCTGTCATTTCGGAAGTTGTAACCCTTGTATATGTATATGATATAGGTTATTTGGTCCGTATGGTCATTTTAGGCCTTAATACATCATAATATACCATCCCCACAACGTGCTAGGCCCCTATGGACTGGCGTATATAATGTCATCATATTCATAGACAAATTTGTGCAATTAAAACAACTTACAAAGTGTAGCCCAGTACGAAGTTTCAGCGACCTGAATAAGATGTTTACGTTCATTCACGAAGCTAAATAGCGATCTTTTTATTATACAAACAGGATTGTAAATTATATGCATACGTTGAAGTTAACACTCTTAAATTTCATATATGTCATCCCTGTGATTAAAATACAGCAAATAAGAAACTTGCTCAAGCGCATGCGAATTTACTTGGATTGCTGGTAAAATTAAACCACACGATTTTATTAAAAGCTCAACATTATGTTTCATTTATTTTTTGAAAGAGATTGTGATTGAACCAGCAATGAACGTGATATTAAGGGTATCACTCTGTATTATATCGTTCTATCTTTAGCTTTACTATGTAAATAATTATTCAGTACATATTAAGATCGAGATTCTATAATTCAAATACGGTAAAACCTCGATAATGAAACTACATTCGGGACCTGAAAACCCTGCAAAATGTATCCCATATGGTTTAATGCTGCGAAAAAAGTTTATGACTGATGGACAGTGTTTGAATAATGATAAAAAGAAGCAGACCTTGCGCGGCAAAATTCACGAAAGTATGTATAAAAATCACTCTAAAGTGCGTTATATCTTCTACGTAACTAAGTGAGTTATTTTGGACAATTCGATGTGGCTCAGCATTTTGTACAACGACTTAGCCTTGTGTTTTATGTACACGTGATTCGATTATGTTTATACTGTAGGTATAATTGATGCATTTCGAGCCGGGAAGGTTGGCAGTTTGGTGGGTCTTGAGGGAGGTCACTCTATTGACAGTAGTCTGAGCACGCTGCGGATGTTTTATACACTAGGTGTGCGATATATGACAGTAACGCACAGCTGTAATACACCATGGTTTGTGATTTATTTCCATCATATGTTAGCGTATGTTCTATGTACAAGTGCACAGTGTTGTTGTTGTCGAGAGGTTGTTGCTCAAGTGAGGGCCGCTCTGGAGAGGTTACACTGTATATGAATTCTTAGATCGATTCTTAAATGTTTCTCATTTTAACCTCATAATTCGTATTTTCTGTGACAAGCAATGTGATAGAACAAACAATCTCTTGTATCAGGGACAATATCTCATAACGACCCATACCTTAGACATTTAACTTTAACATTTGAGCATTCTCAATATTGACGTATGATAGAAAGAAATTATAGCACGTAAGTTTGTGCGATACGCTTAGCTTCGCTCGCTTATTTGTCGCGAATCCCATAAAAGTAATGGCGTCTGAATTTAAGCGCGAGGAAGCGTATTCATTCAATTGAAGTAAAATACTCGAAATCACACTATTTTATTATGATTGGTACAATTGAGTATGTTCCGGGCTTAAAATAATTGTCAAAACAATTTCAGGGCAGATAACTGGAAGGCAGACACCCCTGAATATAACGTTACAATAGATGGTCCCAAACATAACGGTCTGACCCCATTTGGTGAGGTAGGTATAATGTAAAGCTATACTTGAGAACCAGAACTACATTGGTACGATTTTAAACCATGATAAACACAATCGGTGAGAACCTTTTATGCTGGTAAATGTCCGCTACATTGCTAGGTGACAGTAGATAAAAATGCGTTTCAGAAAATATCGGTAGTTCTTTTTAGTTTTTTTTTTTCGTTTCAGAAAGTTATTCTTGAAATGAACCGCCTCGGAATGTTGATTGACTTGTCCCATGTTGCTAAGGCAACTATGGAACACACGTTAGCCATCAGCAAAGCACCAGTCATCTTCAGCCACTCCAGTGCTTTTGCAATCTGTAATCACTACAGAAACGTACAGGATGACGTCCTTCTGAAGACGGTAAAAACTGATAATTAGTTATGTTTTACCATTGAAATTTGTGGCCACTTTGTGCCAAACTCACGATTCTCTCAAGTTCATAAAACTAGATTTTTTTACTCTATGTTACTTGGTTTTTACTATTAGATATGAGTGATCCTTTCATTTCTCTGATATTTATCTATATGAGACGATACAATCCAGGGACATACCGTTAGGTTCAAAATGAATGGAATTTACAGTTGGTTCTCGTTATCTCAAATCCTTATAGTGTCTGTGGAAATGAATTTCTGAGGTAACCAAAATTTTAGATAAACAGATGTTGTATAATTTAACATTAAGTAAGCGTACGCGTGTACTTCAGGTATGTTTACACTTGCTAGAATAAGCCATGTTCACATAAATAGAGAAGAAACAAACTTTATTTTATGCTTACCAGTGAAATATAGAATTATATCGGTGAAATAAAACCCTATATTTCACTGTTTGAAACAGTGAAAAGAACAACATTGTCTAAATTCCACTCCATCTAAAGTGATATTCGTATTTATACACTAGGCGTGCGATATATGACAGTAACACACAGCTGTAATACACCATGGTTTGTGATTTATTTCTATTATGTGGACTTGTGCTTCGCCACTCGTGAAAATATTGCATCAAATGGTCACTCGGTGAAATAAACCACCATCATACACCGAAACAAACAAATATTCTCTACATGTACCTAATCATGATAATCTTACATGTAGCTGTTAATGTCCCTACTGTTAAAAGGTAGAGAAATTAGGTCATACGTAGGCTGTAATATGAATATATTTTTCAAGTATATTGATATTTCTATGGATTCAAAAACACGACGTGTCTAGCTTTACATATTTTGTAATATGATTTCGGACGAGCACACTTTCCGTACACAAAGTAAGACGAAATGCGTTTATTGCAACGTCAGTCATGTTTTCTGAATGAAAAATTGTATCAACACCATTTTACTAAGTTGTAAAAGCTCGTTAAAGCTTATGTTATGTATCCACTGAACCAAAAAAGAAACTTCCGCAAAGTAGATTTTAAACTTATAAGGTTAAATACATAGAAAAATGTGTATATATAGTAGTTAACACTGACGTCCTAGTTTGAAAAACCGGTGTCAGATAATCACCTCATGTCGAACGATATCATGTGACATCATGAGATATTAATTTTCACGTGCACGCACGGGATGGACATATCTGGTTTATATGTGTAAATTTTTTTCAATGCAAATTATTGCTCTTGACTACAGTCATAAAAATACCTAAACGACTTTATATCGATACAATTTGGGCAAAATTTCGTAGCCTCGAATTGAAAAACATTTAAGAGAGAAAGCCGTTGGTATGCTGGAGGCAGAAGCTTCAACGGAAGAGGTTGCTGTGCACGTTGAATCATCTGTACAGTCAGTTAGATGTCTGAGACGGCGATTTGTGCAGACCGGAAGCACGGAAGATCTTCCACGTAGCAGTAGACCACGAATGACAATCCCGGTGCAATACCGCTATTTTTTAGGCACATCAACTGGACAAGGCAAGACTGGCGGGACGGTTCTTTTTTAAGATGAATCCATGTTTGCATTGTCCAATGGTCGGATTAGGGTCTACCGACGTAGGAATGAACATTACGCTGTCTGTTGCATTCTTCAGCGGACCGTTTTGGCGGTGGGGGTCCCGTGATGGTCTGGGCCGGAATTAGGGTATGGGTATCGTACCCAATTAGTGGTCATTGATGGCAATTTGAAAGCTCAAAAGTATAGAGACCATGTCCTTGCCCCAAACGTTGTTCCTCTCTTACAAAATCACGGCGTTATTTCTATATTTCAGCAAGACAACGTCAGACCTCACGTCGCCCGTGACAATATTCAGTTCTTGCGAAATAGCAATATTGATTTTATAGATGACTGGCCCTCAAAAAATCCGGAGCTAAATCCCATCGTGCACCTTTGGGATAATCTTGACACATGTGTGCAGCAACGTCAAAATCCCCCTGGTAATGTCAATGAGCTCAGTGAAGCTTTGCTAGAAGAGTGGAATAATACACTCCAGGCTCAAATTAATAATCTCATCCACTCAATGCGTCGTCGCTGCCGAGCTGTTAGCAATGGTCGCGTTACTAAAGCAAAAAAAAATTGAATCGACACCTGCCTTAAATGGAATTGAAAAATCCAATGAAATTGATAATTTGCAGACTGTGAATGAACTTTGATGAATTGATTTTGAATGATTGTGCAATGAAATTGATAATTTGCAGACTGTAAATGAACTTTGATGAATTGATTTTGAATTATTGTGCAATAACAAATACGGACAAAAACTGTTAATATACACATATGTGGAAGCAGTCCCGTTAAAGTCTCGCGAAAGTTTCTTTTTTTTGGTTCAGTATGCATATTGAATCGACTTAGTAAATAAATATAAGAACATCCATGTTTGACTTTAATCGGAAAATCATAGTAGGATAGAACGACGCCGGCGATGACGTGCTCCAAGCACTTCACACCAATTAATAAGACGAGTGTTATGGCGTGTTAAGTATTAGCTGTTACACCCATACTTAATAGTTACCAAGAACGATTTACGTATGATGTAGGAAAATGTTTCAAAGACGTGATCGAGTTGAGCGTATTCGATACTGTTGTTGAAAGAAACTGCTGAGTCGCCATTTTGTGCAAATTTGGAATTAAACTTAATTAATCGGCAATGTTTATTGACAATTATTAGAAGCCTTTTTGTCTCAAAGCTTCAAAAACATGTCCAAATATAAAAAGAAAAAGATATGTACACTTCATTGAAGGGCATAATATTAAGTGCTTTATATTAGTTTAGTTTGTAATAATTTATTTTTACAAGTAATTTTGTTTATATTAGTCACGCTCGAGTCCGCTTCCTGGACGCTACACCAGTACTGCGTCCGAAAAATGGGATTGTGAAGTTTGTCGAAGCCGGAATTCGAACTCAGGACCTTCGGATCAGAGGTCGGATACTACCTCTAGACCCAGCTGCCTCCCCAAGTCCTTTATAATATTTATTCTCGTTGCATTCGTCAATTAATTAATGATATACTAATTGAACAGAAAGAGAATGGAGGTGTGGTTATGGTAAATTTCTACGACAAATACATTAACTGTGAACCAAACTTGGAGGACACACCGACACTGTCACAAGTTGCAGGTAAAATTGTAATCAGTTTATATATTGTCACATTTGAATAAATCTGATTGGCTGTTCAAGCGATGACGTGACTGACATTCCGTCTCTGATTCGGGAAAGTAACTCTGATTACTTAAATGAAAAGAATGTGATACTGAATGCCGAAAAATGCTATGTTCAACGATATCAAGCCTATAAGAGCCGATATCGATACCGAATGAAAGTGATGCCATCAAACGTTCCAACCCACAAATTTATATCAAAGAACCACACAGCCAGCACAGGATATTCCATCCTTAACAAGATTAATCAAGTCCTCGATTCATGTTGTGTGACAGACAAGTTTTTACAGCGTGCATGTTGTTTTTCTCGGTGTTCGGAATAAGGAGTTTGCAGCTAAGTTGCAATCCTGGTATGATAGAGCGATAAAAAAAAGAATTTAAGTTGCTACATGTGTATATCCGGTTTTATTTTGATAATTTTGTTATTTTCATAAAGTATTGAATTAATTTTAGATCACATTGATTATATCAAGAACACAGCTGGTGTGGATCATGTGGGTATTGGTGCGGACTACGATGGAGTGCCATCGTAAGTAATTCATCTTTAAGACTTTTTTGTGCAAGGTTTTACTATTCATTTTATGCTTCTTTTTTCATTGGAGTTTAACGTCGCTCCAACTGCCAGGGTAAGTTAGAGACTTTTCCAGATTTAACAGTGGTGGAAGATCCCAGGCTTACACCTGGGTAGAACCACCGACAGCGTCCTCACTTGTAAATTTGGTCCCGTGTGGGATTTGAACTTACAGCAGTGAGGGACTAGTGATCACCAGTTAGCGATCACGGGCCCTTCTTTAAGATCTCAGAGTTTGAATATATAACGAATCTCCAAACGTAAGTACATGTATACGAAATGTTTTGTATATTGAAATTGATCAGATCAATTGTTTAGCTGTGAAGCTGGTCTCCATATTGAATTTTACACTATTTGGGTTTTGGAATAACTAAAGTAGAGCCGCGGCCGTGGTCCAGTGGTTAATGCGCAGGACTTACAACCCGTCGATCCTGGTACAAATCCCGGCCGCGGCAAGTCATACCCTTCTATGAAAATTTGACAAAATGTCGATTTTCCTCCATATGTTGCCGGCTCCTTGTGGAAAGATAAATTAGCACTGGTTAGTATACAGTCCAAGAAAACTGGTTAGGTGAACCGGTCGCCGTATATAACTGAAAAAGTGTTGAAAATGGCTTTAAACTCAGTGAAAAAAAATTGACAGATTCTTGTTTAGCTGTTTCGACAATTCAATGAAAATGTATAGCATACTTAGGCACTCACCACCCATGCTTTCCCTGAACCTAATTCGGTTAAATGCCAAGGGGCGATTGAGAGGATGGGTACTAGGGTCATATACATCTACATGTATAACAAATACACCAGTGATAATTTTCTTTTTTATTTAATCGGCACTGTTTTAATTTGTTTTAATTTTTAAAAACTTATGCTTAATCCGCAATAAAGAAAAAGATTAGCTTTAAAATCAGTTAGTATGAGATGGTGAGTAACTTTGATGTTTGAGTCATACACTGGCTGATTTTTTACATAGATTACCAGTGGGTGTTGAGAACGCTTCAACTTATCCTGACTTGTTCGCGGAGTTAATCAGACGTGGGTGGAGTGTTGAAAATCTACAAAAACTTGCTGGACGAAATCTTATCCGTGTTTTCAAACAGGCAGAAAAGGTGAATCACTGTGAATTTTACGCTGAACTTGAGTTTGATCGGTTCGTTATGGTGCCTCTAAAGTGACATAATAACTCGTAAAAACGAAATGACATTTCGTTTATACAAAATAATATTTCGTATAAACGAAGTACTAATTCGTAAATGTTATTTCGTAAAAACGGAATAAAAAACGAATGTTACAAGTTAAATATAAGTGCAAAATGTCACTTTTGGGGCTCCGTACTTCGTGGACCGATATGCTGCTGTTTTCAATAAGACTATAAAAGTCGATTTTGATTACTTAACAGCAGAATGCACTGAACACTTAAGTAGTTACTGTTTAAGAAAACGATATTTCTTATTTAAAAACGACATACTAGTATAAGTTTGTCAGTTATAGCTGAGGCCA
This sequence comes from Lutraria rhynchaena, assembly GCA_008271625.1. Taxonomy (NCBI): domain Eukaryota; kingdom Metazoa; phylum Mollusca; class Bivalvia; order Venerida; family Mactridae; genus Lutraria; species Lutraria rhynchaena. The sequence goes on from VIBL01000150.1 coordinate 62,436, forward strand.
TCATAATGGTCTCAGATTAAAGTAAGGATGATTGAAATCATTTACTTGTCATATCATTATAGTGAGTCAACAGGCGTCCGGTCTCTCGTTTGAGGTTAAACTTCCATTCTTTACATAGTAGACAATAGTTCATGTTTTATTTCGCTGTAAGCTTTATGGCAAAATAAGATGTAAGCTAGTGAATATCATCATATCAATTAATAATAGCTTTGTTAATTACAGTGAAGCTTTGTTTTAGTGATGTAAATACAGGGACCTAACAATTAATTAATTAATTGACGGAGATTACAGCATGGTAGAAAGTTTACTGATACTAAGAGTCTCCATATGTTGATTGCCATCAATATTCAAAATCTGAACAAAACATGTTTTATATTCATCAGGGGCTCTATTTTTTCATGAATTGTGTTCCAGGTACGGGATGAACTGGCATATTTACCCCCCTATGAAGACCAGCTGCCGATGAGCGAATCTACGCCTGACGATATTGATTGCAGAACACTCGCACGTTTATAAATATTCAACACACTCAGCATTTTCTTAAAATATGCATATATTCTCTGCACATGTAAAGAATTTTTAAGTATAATACAGAATTTAATTAGGGCCATTTTCTTCAAGCATTTTATCGGTGAACAAAAGAGCATCATGGGACAAGTTTAGTGAGTATTCTGATTGTTTTATTGTTAAAGAGTGCTCGTAACAATAAGCGTATGGAAACACTCCACCGGAACATTGGTTTATACATTGTAGTTGAAAAGGCAGGAAAACAAGTAATTACGCGGATGGACGGACGATTGAATTTTTTTATTTATTCCAATTTCTGATTTAAAAAAGGTTTTAATAATTAAAATAATAATTTTTATATAATGTTCAGGAGGCTTCTCGAAACTGCTGGAATACTTGCCTGACATTTGGTCAGGCAAAGTTAGAATTTCTGTCTGACCAATTGAAAATTTGTCTGTCTTAATATATTATAAACAAGTGATAAATGCTGTAAATCGTGTCCGACTGCCGGATGTCTGGTCCGATATTAGCTGAAAAGTTAATGGACCGGCTCGAATTTGCCGGTCATGTCCGACAGTCGGGCAACTTTCGGGAAGCCTGAATGACTAGTTGCATTAATCACAGCTTGGCTGCGTCTGCGCATTCAATGAACCAGCTGGGTTCCTTTAAATTGTGGAATTCTGCCCCTCCTCCTCTTCTGCGACTTGGTGGCCCTTGAAGACACAATTTCTGAAACATATCCAGGACTTGTTCAGAGAGATTGAGGTCCGGGGATCCCGTAGACAAAGTCCAAACTCTTAATGGTTTCACGAGCCAAATATTGGTTGTAACGGCGGGCACTGTGTGGACTGGCGTTATCATCCAATAACACGACATATGAGCCAATGGCGCGTTCGCATGGATGTACATATACATCAAGGACGTATCGGCAGTATTTGTCTGCAGTCAAGGTTGCGTGGTTCGCAATAACAAACGATGTGCAAAACAACAAACTGTCATTTGTCTATAAAAAACCGCAAATATCAAACTTATCCTCCCTGTATAAAAATACGTCAATCCTTGATGGTCGTGGGTTGTTGGATTTCTGTTTTCCGCGCTCACGTGTAAAGATCAGACTTTTATGCATCGGTGAATATGGCCAAAAACATCTGTCTTTAATCTAACATAAAAATTTGTTTATATATGTTTCGCTGTAATTCAATGAAAAAAGTGGCCCGAATCAAATTTTGAGCAGTATATAAAATATAGTTATCTATGCTGTATCTGTGACCATTATACATAGAACCTCTGTGTATGAACATATAATCTCTGTGTATGAACATAAAGTCTCTGTGTATGAACATAGACCCTCTGTGTATGAACATATAACCTCTGAGTACGAACATAGAATCTCTGTGTACGAACATAGAACCTCTGTGTATGAACATAGAAACTCTGTGTATGAACATAGAATCTTTGTGTATGAACATAGAATCTTTGTGTATGAACATAGAACCTCTGTGTACGAACATAGAATCTTCGTGTATGAACATAGAACCTCTATGTACGAACATGAATCTCTGTGTACGAACATAGAACCTCTGTGTATGAACATAGAAACTCTGTGTATGAACATAGAATCTTTGTGTATGAACATAGAATCTTTGTGTATGAACATAGAACCTCTGTGTACGAACATAGAATCTTCGTGTATGAACATAGAACCTCTATGTACGAACATAATCTCTGAATCTCTGTGTACGAACATAGAATCTTTGTGTATGAACGTAGAACCTCTGTGTATGAACATAAAATCTCTGTGTATGAACGTGGAACCTCTGTGTATAATGGTCTCCAATCTGAACATCAAGTTTGGGCGTTCTGTTTGTAAATATTCTGTGTGATAAAATTTGATAATTTTGATAAACCATAGACGTACAACAACAAAATAAAGCATTCTTATGATAGTTTATTGTAGCCAAATTCTTATTATAGCCACCCCCCCCCCAAAAAAAGGCAAATGGTTTCTGTTAATATCTGCAAAAATATAAGATCGGTAAGTTGGCAGAACTTCATTCAATTTTTATTAGTTGCGAGATAGAGTTCATACAAGGCCGCCAGAAAAAAATTGTGTTGGTTGTGTTAAAGAAAAACGGGAACACGAGTCAAAATATCTTATAAATGGTTTGATTGTTTCCTTATACGGTTGCATACAGAAATATTTTACATGAAATCAAGAAATCCATGTTGTACTCATGGATATTTGTTGTGTGCTTATATTAAATATCTTGTATTGTTTTCCATGTTACCTTTATGTATGTATCTTATCCATACAAACTGAATGTTCAATATCGGAATCATCCTAACTAGCTACGAGTATCATATCACCAGTTTTTGTGTGGCTTTTCAGTGTAACAATAGTCTTGAATACATACATGGAATAGCAGATGTAATTTTAATGTTAATAAAATCGTGAGAGTCTTAAACACACTGGAGCAGATTCAGAAAATTTAGTATTTGAATATTTCTTGTCATAATTGTGTATGTAGGTCAAGATTGAACATGTGTATCAATAAAACTTTCTTTAAAAGACATTGAAATGAACACAAGTGCTTGCCACATTATCTAGTAATTTCATGTATAATCATGTATAATTAAATTATATACTTATATAATAGAGAGTAAAATGGTAGCTAAAGTGTCAAGTACCAGGGGGGTCAAAATCACAACATAATTATACAGTGGACTTAGGAATGTTTGAAATTCTTTGTTGCCAAAGCTACAATTTGTGTGCTTTATCAATTAATTAGATTAGTTTGTATCAAGAAAGTAGATCGAAATCATGGTTTTATATTCATATATAATACATGTGCGGTGTAGACATATACCTATACAAAGCTACTTCATCTCTCTAGTAAGCCTTGAATATAACTTTAACAATATTTTGAATTATATTTTTCTTTTGCATTTTTTCTATTACTATCTGAAATAAACAGCCGTATGAATAATTAAGTGTTGTGCTTTTTTCTTCAGATAAAGAATCATCGCATAAATAATGCGTTGCTAGGCATTCTCAACATTTGTGTTTACTTGTTTACCGAAAAAGACACATTTTAGCAACATGCAATTAATTCAATCTGTCTGTGTAGAAACACCATCAAACAAATCATCAACATTAACAGTACAATACAATGCAATAATTAATTAAAGACCCAAGACCTTTATGGTGTGATTTTATTTAACAATTACACTACGAAATGTTTGAATGCTGTATTTCACAACAAGAGTTATTAACAAACAATCCCAATCCTTTTAAGCATGGATTAAAGTTGAAAACTTTCAAAAAGATCTTAACCTCAATGCCGCGAAATCAATAAAACCAGTGAGCCTGGACATGGGATAAAACGGAAGTTCTGGAAATTCCGGATAACTTTTAACCATACTTTCAAGACATTTTGATGTCGCCAGCACTTTTGCACTTTTTAACCTCAGGCCTGAAGCAATTATTCCTAACATTAAGGAAATAAGACCCTAAAATGAACTGTGATACCTTTTTTAAACTTCATATCAACTATGAGTACACTTTAATACTCACATAATGCAACATTAGACAAGTTTCACACATTTTTTTTGCTATTAAAAATTAGTTTTTAACCAATTTATACCAATTACCCTTCAGTCTTATTATTAACTTACCTTTTTTACATGATTTATACATGGTGCATTTTTTCTGCAGGTGCTTGCTACGTGACCATTGGTATTTGCTGCGCCATAAAACAGCACTCAATGAAATAAAAGATACAACCAAATACATTCAGGTACATTCCCCTGCATTAAAAATACTTCAAATGTGGAATAAAGTCACACATTTACAAAGTTGGATTTCAATAAAACAACAAAAATCAGTACATATGAATATATACTTTTATTTCATATGAAGTAAATGCAAAAGCATTTTTAGAACAAATTTGTAGCATAACTACCAAAATTGTAAACACAACTAAAACAGTGTAACATCAAAATCACAGATGAAGACTGGTAAAAAAAGACAGAAAAAAACAAATGTACTAAATATGTAAGTGTACAGATGAACATGGCATACACCAAATGTTACCTAGTCAGTATGGAATGTTGATTTAAGTTACTATGGAAATAAAAGACATAATTCTGTCCAAAAGATTTATATCTGCTAATGATCAAATAAATAATGGAAATATTATTTTTTGAAAAAAAAATACAAAAACTGCATTTGAAAAGTACAAACCATATTTCCTGTCCAGAGGACATTTTTTTGAAATTCAATATGTTGTTGAATATCTATGCCACAAAAATGATCCCTCTTACATTTAAAAGAACAAAAGTAAAGAATATCAACAATAATAGGGCACTACATAATTCTATACATTATAATATATGCATTTTGTAACTTATAAATATAAAACAAGAGCTCCACAGAGCTGCGCCAACACTCGTCTGTTTTACATCATTCTATTTAATAAGCAATACTGACCGAAATTCTAAGTTAAAAAGGGGTATAATCACAAAAAAGCTTTCAAAATAATGTCCCTTGTCTTGCAACTGTGCCTTGTCATGATAATCCAGTATTCAAGTGTCATGTTGATATCATTAAAAGCATTTCAGTAATGGGCTACATTAAGTTTTCGCACAACAACAACAACTCTGCAATGATCATAACAGAGCGACTTTTTCTTTGAAACAGACAAGCTAAAAATGTTGAAAAAAAAAATATTCTGGCAGTATCTATCAAATGCATTTATGTACATATGTAAGTCACATATTGGAGACAGTCGTATGGTAAACAAAACATGAACAATTCCATTCATCAAAAACTTCCACACACCTGTGGTTTGTCCTCACAGGTAATCAATAGAAGAGACGTTTTTACGCTGTAATTCTTCTGACAATTTTGTAAAGATTACTTAAGATACAAGGTTCATTCACAAAACATCATACACAACGTACTCATCTTCATAAATTAAACATGGAGACTATTGAAAGCTTTTACAACAACAAAATGTAACTGAAATGAATTATGTAATAACTATCAAAGCATAGTCTACAATACTGTAGCTATATTTAGTAAAGAAAATAGTACTTGTGGCTCAGATCAATACAAAATATGGCATCAAATTATTTTCATGTTACTGGTCAATGTTAAGAGTAGATAACACGTTATCATCTTTTTTTCATTCTTTTTTTTTCACTGGGGTTTAATGGTGCACTAACAATTAGGGTCTTCTGGCGACTTTTCCAACTTTAATGGTGAAGGAAAACACCAGGCGTATATCTAGGTAGAACCATCAGCCTTCCATAAGCTGGCTGGACAGTTTCCTAACGTGTGAAATTTGGTCTTGGGTAAGGTTCAAACTCACAGTGGTGAGGGACTAGTGATTACTAGTCAGAGACCATGGCCCCATCTTTTTTCATTCAGCAAGGTTTACATAATAGGAGACCAGAGACCAGAAATATAAAATCATTATCACATGATTCTCAAAAGAAGTCAAACAACATTGATTCATTTACAACAATCACTTTGATGTGAAGAAAAGTATATGACAAAGACAAAGTGATAAATATCATAGCAATGCTGTAATATCACAGTTATAAAAATAACATTAATGTGCATGAACAGTGTTAACAAATATTGTCATTTTCATATAGTTTGACATATATTTAATGTTTACCATCAGTAAACCATTAAATTAATCTTCTCATTAAACGACAAAAGACAAAAAATAAAACATATGTAAAAATGAGAAGTTTAATGTTGGTATGTATCTATATAGAAGATTATTTCATCAAATGTAATTTAAGTTAGACACTTTCAAAAAAGATAATGTTGGCTTTGTTCAATCTGTAGAAGATGACCTATATGGCTTTACGAATGTCATCCCTAACAGTTCTATACTACAACAGGAGAATTCTTTAAAGGTCAAAACAGCAGTCATTTCACTAGCACACATTTTTTTCATTGAAATATACTGCAGTAAAATTACCATGTAAACTTAATCCTTTTCAATGAGGCCCCTCATTATTATTTAACTGCAAGATTAATACAAGGACAAAATATCAAAATTCTACAATGTATACACATCTATGTATGTACAGCAAGAAGGTCCTACAAAAAGGTTTTGACCAATTTTTATAATTTTACAAGTATCAATATGATGGCTAAATGTGTAATACGCAAATGAATTAATAAATACTCAAATTTTTCAACTACACTAAATGCCTCTAACGGAACTTAACATTGGAACTATTTTTTTCTGATGATAAAAAAGTAGTCCCTGATTCAAACTTGTTGTACATTTCAGCTTTAAATGCCATCTTATCGAATGTTTCCCCTCCATATTTGTTCTTCAATGAATCCCTCAACTTATGTGAGGAAGCAGCCACATGTCTTGACTGAAAGAAAATATGAGAACAGTGTGATTACTGACCTTGGTAACCATAACAACAAGCCAAATTTCAAATGATAAATAATTTACGATTGATAAAATATCAGTGGAATATTACATTGAATTGAGTAACCCTGACTAAAACAAATGATAAGATAGAAGTTTCTGTAATATTTCAGCAGGTTAAACTCAAAATAAATAAAAAGCATTTCCATTTAACAAATAAAGTAAAACTTTTCCAACAAAAAAGTAAACAAACTGTCAAAAAATCATTGGAGCTATACTAACACACAGTTTTTTTTTTACTTTGACCACATTCTGTCCTCACCCCAGCAACTTTTATTTTAAAAGTCAAAATAATCTAAGAACTGCTATCAAGTAGAACAGTCATACACAGACAATTCAGTAATCATACAGTTTCCAATTGGACATTATTTTATGCTAAGGTGTACATAAAACAGACGTAGAGTGATTATACAGAATTAAGAACTCATTTTCTTTAAACTTCCTCAGAAATTTTAATATACAGTCAAACCTGTGAACAAAGGCTACCCAAAAGCCTTTATTTGGAGGTCAGTAAATTCTAAATAATCAAAGATGGTTTTTCAAAAAATGGCCTTTACTCACAGGCTGGCCTTTATTCAGAGGTGGTTGCTAACACAGGTTTGACTGTACTACTAATGACATGTCATGCAAATGTCATTTAATTTCATGGCAATGTAAGTCCGAATTAATTAGTGCTCTATGACTGTTATTTTGTTACCATCATTAAACTTACAGAATGAGTCTAGAATTATAAATTGCATGCTAGTGTCCTTCATCATCATGTTGTATTTTTCACTTTCAAAGTAACACTACTATATTAAATAATAATTGGCTTAATATCTAGTAGATATTAATATAGTTAAAGTAATGTCTATTTCTAACTCATTAATGCTGATCATTATCTGAATTTCAGAATTTTAGGATTCAAGTCAAATGACAATGTATTATCTTATGTTTTTCCTATGTTTAACTTATGTGCTTTATATATACACTGGTAGAATAACTGACAGAAAAAAAATTCAATAAAAGTAAAACATTATTTGTAACAGCAACATGCACCACTCACCTTTCTGACCTAGTTTCATGAAGTATAATGCACCAGATTAAAACACACTTAGATTTTTTCATACAAGCCATAACTGACAGTTTTTCAGCAGATGTCAAACACAAAAGAGTACTGATAACCATTTATCTATACACAGTGTTTATATACAGAACCCTTTTCTCCCTATCTAGATCATAAACAAACTGAAATGCCAATCAAATAGCATGGATCATGGCACATGAGATCATCTTAACATGCACTGCACTTGCGTAAATTTTAAAAAACACACACTCTGAGGTATTTGTTTGTTGGTTGAAAATTATACACAACTGAGAACAAAAATTAAAGGGACTTTAAAAACTCCTCGAGATAAGTGGCGTGCTTGTGATATCAATGCTCGTAATAATGAAGTTTTACTGTATATGGCTGAATATTGACCGAGATACTGGTTTACATGCTAAACTATAATATGGTCTCTGAACGAAGTGGGACAACAATAGCTCACCTATCTGCATATTAATCTACAGAATCAATGTACATGTGCTTCATGTCAATTGTAAAATAAATCAAATTCTAATAAGCCTTACTTGTTGAATAGCAAACTCTTTCTCCTTCAGGATGAGGTCAGACTTTTTATCTTTGTATTGTATTGTACTCTCCATCTCATTCTTCCAATTATTTATATCCTCATGAATCCTGTAATATCCATTAAATAACCACAAACTGTTCTATTTATACCAACAAATTCAAACAAAAAAGTCAAATTTCGCAGAAACTTATTCAAAAAGAAACTCTGTATATACAAAAATTTAGCTGAAAAAACTTACTTCTGAATATTCTTTTTTTGCTCTTTTTCTTTACGAACTCTATCTTCATGAGCTTTCCTTGCTTTTCTTTCAATACTTTGAGCCATAGTTTCCCTGGCATGTCTATCAGACTGTAATATAAACAGTAATCAGTTCTATAATGATTGTTCAAACATGGTCGGGAAATGTCAAAATTTGTCAGTGACCAATTTAGTACTAATTACATAGTGACGGGTGTTTGTTTCTCCCATTCAGCTTTGACAGAGAAATGATTTTTCCAAAACCTTTGATCTTTTATTCATACTTGACTCCAGCTTTTAGGGTTTTCCCTAAGAGTTTCTGCTTAAGGGTCCTAGTGACTCTCAATACAATATTTTTGGGGTCCTCGGAGAAAAAGGAAGGGTCCTAAGTATGGTGTTTTGAATGACTTTATTTATGGCCACCTCCATATCTAAAATAATTGCAGATTTTGCACAAAGGATAAAAACTATGCAAAAGAGAAATACTGTGTCCCAGGGGACACAAAGTTCCGGTAAAAATGGGTCCCACTGCCAATTTTATGCATAAGGGAAAGCCCTGTACTTTTTCACCTGATAGTAAGAGGTCTACTAATAACATACACACTAAGCAAAACCTTGAACTAGACCGCATTAAATTGTCGTAAACAATTAGAATATTTGTTTAGGTATTATTTTCAAATTTGGTGAACACGCTTAATATTATTTTCTTCATTAATGAAATATGCACAGAATTTACGTAAAATATTGTGAGACAAACTTACTGTATCTAAACAAATATAAATGAAAACTTATCAAGTAGGTATGGTTATCAGGGCTTTCATTTGACCTTTAAAACAGCGTTTTGACTCTTGAAATCAGTAAAATAAAGCTTCCAACTCTTGAGAATTTGTACCAAAAGGTCAAAATTAGAACAAAATTTTGCTGACTCTTCAAATTATCATCTGTCAGGGGTCATTTTTGACCCTAAATATTGATGTCGAGTGAAAACTCTGGTTCTGTCTGAGACAGAGTACTAGCAGTCATACAGACAAAACAGTTACCATTTCTCTTGCAGTCATTATATTGTCTCGCCATTCTTCCATTTCATTTTCATGTTGTTGTTGAGCTAATTTAGCTTGTAGGGCTCTCTTCTCTCTATCCAGCCTGTTTACATAAAAACGTTTATTGTACAATAACAGTTTTCACCTATAAGTCACTTGCTCAAAGACCAGGATAAGTAAAATGTGTTATGGGAAAGTAAATCAGATTCCGATATAATATATACAATGGTATAATTTGAAGGATTTGTAAATCATTCATACTAAGACTGTATGTTCTGTATTTCCAAAAATGGGGTGTGTGCATTAAATAGACTATGAATACACTTTAGGGAATATTAATACTTATTGACTTTACCTGCTGAGTGTCAGTTCATTTTCTCTTCTTTGTAAAATCTGCTCATATTTAGACTTGTGTTTCCTATCTTTGTCATTCATAGACATTGTCAAAGCATCGATGCTTTCTCTGAAATTAAAACACAAAGAATATGAAAAGTATATCATATGCAACACTGATGTCTTGGTTCAGACCCTGTGCCTTTTTATAAATAAAAAAAACTTGATTCTTGAGTTGAAAATTAATAGAGGTTTTAAATTCTACTGGACACAGCAACAACTGAAAAGTTACAAACTGCCATATTTCCCATGGACGGATGGATGGATGGATGGATGGATGGATGGATGGATGGATGGATGGATGGATGGATGGATGGATGGATGGATGGATGGACATATTTTGCTTATTGACTTACTGTGTTTCTCTCAATGTCTCATTCCATCTGTCTTCAAACTGTCTTCTCTCAGACCTGTTATTCATCATTACACGCTAAAATCATATAAATCAAAGCATGAATACACACAAATGTGACCTTTAACCCTTTGCTTCATAAGCATATTTTGGACTCAGATTCAAAGCAAATATACAAAACATCAATTTATTAAAGAAAATTGGGTTATTTTTCTCTGACAGATTAGGAAACATTGTGGCAAAAGAAACCATTATTCATTACAAGCAAAATGCAGTATTGTAAGGCAAAGGTTAATTTAATTTTTATAAGTTATATACATGCATCTAAATATCTTTTAATTGGACTTCTGTCATGTATTTTTTTAATCATAACCACAAGGATGAGAAAGTTGGATCATGTCACCCACACAGACTATAAGAATGTGTGATAACGCATAATGGCTTTTACATAACTCATACAAAATACAGATTGTTACACAAAATCATAATGAAATACATTTGATTAGGCGAAGGCAATTAATGAGACAAAATCATTTCTTTTTCAACTTAACAACGACTTCTTGTTCAATCAACAATACCATCTCTGAGCTTGTGGGATCCTGACATTGCTTGAACAGACAATATTTTTCCTGCTTAAATGACGATGAAATTTTAATATTAAATCACTAACTCAAATGAGATATTTCTATATAAGATCTAACAAAAGATAAAAACGAACAAAATGAATAGAATGGACGACATGTATGTTTTTTATATACAGGGCTGTAACAAAACTCACCATAGACTCCTGTAACAACCTAGCTTCTTTTTTCTGAGCAGCAGTCATCATCTGATGGTCCTGTTTTTGTTGTACCAAAGTTTTCATTTCTTCTTCTTCTTTCTCTAAAGTTCTCACATTACTTTCCTAAATCAAGTTTAATTTAAATATAACAAAGTGAAGTGTATATATAAAGTGCGTGCACAAAGTTTTGACACATTTTCAGGGAATAAATGGTATTCAAACATAATGGATGACAGAAATGTAAATGAGCACATCAGTTTAACACAGAATCATCTAAAAAAATAAAATCATAGAGCAACAATTCCTGTAAATATCAGAGAAGATGTTGATGAAATGTGTCAACACAGAGAGAGGCTAATGCCTTCTAACAAGTTTGTTTGAAATCCAGGGATCACTGATCAGTAATCCAGACAAGTTCTATAAATGGATAAACATGATACAAATTCCCCTGTTCTGCACAAAGGGACACACAATGCCATCTAACATGCTTTAAATTGTAACACATTCTACTAATCAATTACATCTAAGCAGTTCTAAAGATGCAAGCATGCATACTACACAGTCAAACCTGTGAACAAAGGCCAACCTTAGGAAAGACAAAATGTGGTCTTTATTGATTTTTATTTGGAGGTCAGTTTGTTCAAGGTAATCAAAGAAGGTTTTGCAAAGAATGGCCTTTATTCACAGGGTAGTCTTTCTTCAGAGGTGGATTCCAACATGGGTTGACTGTACCTGAATTCTTTTGCGTAATTGTTCTTTCTCCATCTTTTCTAGCGTTTTTAGATTCCTCTGTGTCTGTACAGTCTTGTATCTCATTGCCCATTTTCTTTTACTTTCATTCAATGATCTTTCTTGATCTGCAATCAACTTTTGTTCATCTTTTTTTCTCCTTAAATCTTGCTCTGACTGAGAACAAAAATAATGCCATTTGAGATTTACATGTGAGAGTAAATAGATTAAAAATTAATAATTTTGGTATGAATTTAAAAGTACAACACATCTCAACATAAAGACTATCAGAATTATTAAATACAATGGAAGGACACACTGATCATTTTCCTAAATCATCACTAAACAATTGTGTAAATATTAATTTAACGTCTTCCAGCATACTTTACTAATAGAATTACTACCATACATAAAAAATAGTATATAGGTTATCACATGAGTGAATTTAGATACAACACATCGAAAAGCAATGAATATGTGGTTGAGGGGTTATGGTCTCTGACTAGCAATCACTAGCCCCTCAACTCTATGAGTTTGAATACCACTTGGGACTAAATTTGACATGAGAAGAAGCTGTCTAGCCATCTTATGGAAGGTCAGTGGCTCTACACCGAAAAAGTCACTAAATGACCCTGTGTGACATTAAACATCAGAGGAAAAAAAAGACATCAAAAACAAACCAGCAATTCAAATCTTTTTACCCTATTGAGTTGTTTAATTCTGTTCTCCTCAGCTAACATTTTCCTACGTCTCATTTCTGAAGCTATTCGCACTGCCTCTTCTTCCTTTTTTTGTCGTTCCCATTGTATTTCTTGTAGTAGTTTCTCACGAGTCTCTACCTTTTCATCCTCATGCTTACTGACCATCAACTCAAGAATTTTTTCATCCTGAAACATAATCATGAAGAACAGGGCTCTAATTTGACCATTAAAACAGCATTTTGACTCTTGAAATGAGTAAAGAAAGCTTTTGACTCTTGAGAATTTGTACCAAATGGTCAAATTTACAATAAAATTAGAAGGAAATGTTGTTGACTCTTCGAATTATTATCAGCCAAGGGTCATTTTTGACCTTCAACTTTTGACATCTAGCGAAAACCCTGAAGAATCAACTTCATAGTTTACCATTCATAGCTATAAAAGTCCACCAAAAGTATCCAGCCAAAACATTTTGTTTAAATGTAGACTATATGCATTGATCAATTAACAACTTACAATCTAAATACAGACTTACATAATTACATCAATTTTACCCAATTTATGTCAGTTATCATTCATTCTTATCAATATCTTATCCCTTTATATGATTTATACTTTTTGTTTTCCCTTTTACATGTATTTAAATGCACACTACACATTAATTGTCAATGTACCATTAAACCATAAAATAGACTTATATCATTTTGCTACAATTTGGCATAAAGTTGTTTTCCAAAATCAACATTGATTTATTCTATCATAAGAGTAGACCAATTCATACATACCAAATTGTTTTGTAACAAACAATGTAATTAACTGTACAAAAAAATTAAAACACCTTAATATCAATTAAATCCCATTCAAACATACCCTGGGCGTGATAGTAGCTTTCTTAACACCAGTTTTCCCTAAAGCTTTCCTTAACCTGTTACTGGTGATTGGTCGTGCACCAGCAGCGTCAGATCTGTTCAGCATAGATGTCCCAGCCAGACTAAGATCTGAGGCACTATAACTACGGGATATGGATGTTTTACTTGCAGCTGGTCTGGCAGTTGTGGGTCTTTTCTTTTCCGTTTTCTTGCTGCAAAAAGAACATAAATAGCTTTAATCTCTATTTCAAATGGTTTTGCTTTTTTCACTGAGATTTAATACCGCATCAACAGCCAGGTCCATTTATTGACTATTCCAGCTTTAACGGTGAAAGAAGACTGTGTGTATAACCACCAAGCTTCCATGTACTAGCTGGACAGTGTCAATAGTGTACAGTATCAACTAACTTTGCATTACATATAACATATATACATAAAACCTATATTATAATCCATAAACTAACACTTCTATCGATTTTTCTGTGATCATAAATCATTCCAAATTATAACATAAAATATTATTTACACAAGAAGATATAACTTCATTTAATGTTTACAACAATAATTTGTCTCCTTACCTTTGTGCTCTGGCTTCTTTTCTGGACAAAAGTTCTGATCGCAATTTCTGGCTTTCATTGTGCAGTTCCTTCACCCTAAAATGATACAAATTAAACACAATTAAAAAGCTTCTTTATTCCACATGATTGAAAACATTTCTTAATCGATCAGACAGAGTTGTAAAGATATCACTACAATATTACAGTAAAAACTAAAAATTATGTAGGTATGCACAAGTGTCAAACTTCCAAAAATCACAATGACTGATTTTAAAACATGCAGATTTCAAGAATTTAATTACGCTAGATTTTTGTAAATCAGATAGTGAAAAAAGTAACTGCTATGTATTGAAATTATCAGTACATAACAGTTGACATGCTATAAAATGTACATTTGTTTATTATGTAAGTTAGGTAGAGATATAAACAACAGAATGTTGTTATTTAAAGACACAATCAACTAACAGTTAGCAACTAGCATACCTCTGGTTAATTTCATCATTGGTAATTCTATCATGACCAACAGAGGTTGCCCAGGCTGTTCTTTGTCTCTGCAAACTACCACTATCTAATTTCTCCTCTGTAAAAATAAATAATGACATCTTCATTATGTTCTGACATCACTTTCTTAGGAACTCTACTAAAGTAAATCTTGAGAGTTCAATACTTTCATGGAAAGTTGTCCAGCTAGCTTACAGAAGGTCAGTGGTTCCATCCAGATGCACGTCTGGGTTCTTCTTCCACTGTTAAAGCTGGAAAAGTTGCCTAATGACCCTGGATGTTAGTGCAGAGTATAAAACCCAGATAAAACAACGATCACTCTACAAACATCTTACCAGATTTAGAGAATGGTTTTCTCATAGTTAAAGCAGACTTTGATCTCCTTGTTTGAGACTTTGGCACAGCTGACGTTGTTTTCTTTGATTTTGACACAGCAGGTTTTCTACGGCTTGGTGGAATGCCTTTCTCTCCATCCATTATCCGTTCACGCTCTTCCCTACATAGTGCTAACTTTCCTGTCAAAGTGATACATTGCTTTTTAAGTTGAAACTGGAATAACTGATAATTATGGCCCCAGAGTAAAATTTACATTTTGATCATTTACACTAAACTTGTCTTTAAATCTTTAATAAGATAACACAGAAATTTATCACAGCAAGTTATGTTGAAGTGCTGACAGCATAATCACTGAGTGACAATTAGTCCTTACTATTACGGACTGGAAAAACGATGATACAAATAACTAGTAACTACTATTTAGCACATAGTTCCATAAAATGAAAACTTACTTTCTCTATTCTGTTCGTGCTCATCATAAATGTTGTATATAGTTCTCAGTGGAACGTCTTGAGGTAACAATTCTTCCTGGAACTCTGCTAATGGTTTGTACAATAAATCTACAGGCTATAAATAGAATACAAAGTGAAAATAAGAAAAAGTGCAAAACCATATTATTTGAATATTTGATAGAATATTAAGACGATGTAGCCATTTGATCTAAATAAATCATCTGTCAACAAAATGTAGACAGCAACAAAATGGAGGTTACCTATAAATAATAACCAAATCAGAGATTAACTGTTTTTTATTAATGAAAACTGAAATTTAATGTATCGTCCATTCCTTCATAAGGCGTAAGTGCATTTCATGACATTCTAATCCACCATGACTGATGTTTTTGTAACTGTTTATAGGTAATTAGATGAATATGAGACATCTGTCTTAAGAAGCAATGCTGTCTTAAAAGATAATTCCTAGGTTTACCTTCACCCCGAGTCTAGAGGCAGCTTCCAAAGACCTTGGACTTGTCAGTACATACTTTCCATCCTCAAACTGTGGATCCTCAAAGTTACACAAGTCAATCTTGGGCATATCACTTGTTACATCAGTCTTAGAATCCTCCATTTTGTCAGTATTTTGAACTGGTAATATTCTTCTGGCAGAGTTTAAATTGCAACCTGCAAAATATATCAATGATTAAAACTGAAAGTTTCACTTAAAAACATCTTAATTCTTTGCCTTTGCTTCATCACAATCAATAAGATGTAAACTTAGCTCATGAATAAACATCCATATACAAAAGCTGATATTCAGGGTTTTCCCTGAAAATTTTGGTGCATCAACATGACAAATCGACTAATGTATACACCCTAATTGTTTCAATACCTTTATTTTTACTTACTTAGTCAAATTACAAGGATAATATATATATTAAAATTGTATTTCATTGTAAAAAAATAATAATTTCATGAAAAGCAATGAAATAATTGGACAGTTAAAAAGACAACGTCATGGAAATAAATTAAAAGAAAGCAAGTAAATAATGTGGCCTATTAACATCTAAAACCATATTAACTTCACTGCCACAAGCACAATGAATAAATGATATTAAATATATTTTGTACAACCAGAAATAATGTAAGCACTCAAATTTTGCTCATCACAGATATTTTGACTGTTAGGTCTCCAGGGCTTTCATTTGACCCTTAAATCAGTAAAATAAAGCTTTTGACTCTTGAGAATTTGTTTACACCCAAGGGTCACATTTACAATAAAATTAGAAGGAAATTTTGTTGACTCTTTGATTTATCATCAGTCAAGGGTCATTTTTGACCCTCAACTTCTGACATCTAGTGGGTCTCCATTTTACAATCATAGATCATGAAGATGTTGTGTGCTTAAGCTTGAAGTGTAACACAGTATGAGTAAATTAAGATTCAAATCCATGGTATGAATTTATGGACTAATCTTAGATCAACCTAGTTAATGAACTTAAGTATACTCATTACTCCATCACTTGCTTAATTTACATGATACGGTGCAACCTCTCCAGAGCGGTCCTCTATTGAGCAACAACCTCTCTTCAAGAAAAGCATGATTTTTTTCCCACTGTATGATTTAACTATTAAGTTAACCTCTCTAGAGCAACAACCTCTCAACAACAACATAAGTTTGCTTTGGAGAGGTTGCACTGTATTTAATTACATGAAGGCCTTTAAAGTTAAACTTAGGGATATAAGAGGAGCTTACATAGTTTTCAAGCAATACTGTACACATGCTAAAACTGGCAATACCAAAAACAAAAATGGTACATGAGGAAAGATTGAAGTGGTTACAGGCACTAAGTCTGAGGTCTAAGAATCATAAACTCCAATCAAAATCGAGATTTTGCAAAAGTAAATCAGACAACAAGTCATAATTGTTTTCCAAAATTGATTGCTTTGTGAAGGTTTTCCTATAGAGGTAAGTTCCTATGAATCATATATGTGTGTGTTAAGGATAATGCATAAGTGCACAGTCATTTCATCTATTTCATTTCTTCTAATGGTAGAGAATGAAAAAAATTGAAGTTTGATAGTGGTGTTCATCTGAATATACTCATAATGATATAGTAATATATAATACAGATTCAGTATTCTAAACAATAATCTCAGCATTTCTTTCACTAACTTCAAATTTCAAGTATGGCCTTCTTGTGAGCAATACGATGGAATCATGACTTTTGACCCCAAGACTTTTCTATTTGGTCACTTTCCATGTATGTAGATATCAGGAATGCACCTGTCTCATGCATGTATAGTGTGAATATATTTCGTGAATTATGTTTTTAGGTAAAATTAATCAACTGAGAATGAATTTTTAATGATATTTGTAGAAGAATATCAAGCTGTCTTGTTTAGTTGTTGATATTGAATATCTACATACATGAATATCTGTTAGTCCTTGTGGACGAATGTGGAAAGTATCACCAAAAAATAAAAAAAAAATAACGAAACTGATGCAAAGTAATATAACACCAAACTTCATAAAATCCTAATAAAATATTCCATGCAAGACAAGGAATAATCAATGTCAATGGAACAAATTAAAAATCAACCACAGAGCTTCAAGCTGCAACTTGTTTTGCGCCAATAGCAAGGAATATATGTAAAACGCCGGGCTATGCATCAATATCTTTCATACCAGTCACATTAAAATACGCCTGTACTTCTTTGAGCTTTTGCTCGTCGTACAAATTAGACATACTTCTCCTATAATTAGCAGTTTTCTATCATTTTCTCACCAACCCTTCACTTCATCCGCCATAACACAACAAAGCCGATCTCTCGCGAGACAAGTAAAAGTATCACTGATTGGTGGATTGTGAATTATAAGAGCCAATCACATTAGTGGTCACAAACCACTAGTATTGCAAAGTGTATCCTACGACCTGATAAGATTTATGCGTCACTGAATAGCTGGCAATGTGTTCTAACAATATTGCTACATATATACATGTATAAATAAAATTATGCATACATGTATGTGATAAATGCGTTTTTAGTCTTAATATGCACATTATTATAAAGTTAAATTTAATCTGATATTAAAGGGATAATTTCAATAAACATAAAATTCTGTTCAGTAAATTTAGTTATCAGGAGAGGACCAATTGGTACATTAAATACTGACTGTTCCATATCCACCATCTTTGATCTAATGTGCTCTAGACATGTTCTTGTCGCAGCTCTTGAATTTAGTAATGTTTAAAACAAGAATATTCAACTAATCAAAAATAGCCAAAATAATTACCAAACTGCCCTTGTCAAAATCAAAGAATTTTAATGATACTTAAATTTATAATCTTCAGTTCACTGAAATTTGAAGATGTGGTCCAAACCTTGGACAATGAGTTCGTGGATATAAATAAGAGATTCCTAGAAAAACACACAAACTAAACATTTCACCATGCAGAACATCATGCCAGCCGACATGCTGTGTGACAAATTGATACAATGGTCATTCATTGCTGTTTTTTTCATTTTGTCAGTATCTATATTTCTAACTGAGAACTATGTACTTCATTGTATAAAACATCAACCATAGTATGATTATTACTTGCATCTTCAATGCACAGTTATTGTTTTCATATTTTTCACTGAACATAGATAAACATAAAAAATTGTGATTTAAGCCACGGTCTTATTTTTTAAAACATACCAGCAGTATTCAAAATTTCTGAAGCTTCACATTTTATTAATTAATCAGTAAACAATGTTGAAACAAAGTTTACCCATCTAAAGAAAGAAGTGTATTAAAAAACTGTATAAACAAAAAATCATAAAAAAACATTTGGAGAGCCAAAATTTTACTCATTTGTGATTATTAGCAACAGTAACACCTTGATATTAAGACCACCTTTGGGTCCTGAAAAATGGGTGACATCGAAGTCTCATTATCAAGTTGAAATAAAGAGGAAATATTAACCAGTCTGAAAGTAAGTGGTCATTGTAATGTGGTGCTTGCATTGTTAAGTTGGCCACTTTGTGCGGTTTCATTGCAATATATACAATCCTTAGACCTACTTGCTCACTGATAACCTTTCAACAACAACATATTGAAAGATGTTGCTTTGGAGAGGTTGCACAGTACATGAAAAAACATTGTGATAAAATAACAAAGAACAAAGCATTGAGTATGGTTTTATTTGTATAACTAATACTTAAATGAAAATAATGCTTCTATATTATACAAACAATTACTTTGTGTACATTTAACACTTGTAGTTAAAAATAAGGGCATCAAATATTTATGGGTAAAGTATTGGGAGACTAGAATATCACACAGTAAAATGTAGTTTAAATAATTCATATAAAATACACAACTTCATGCAATCATTTAAAATGATTAACTTATTAAAACATTTTTTGTATATGAAGCACCAGTTCCAAAAACATAAACCAAATGATTCATATTAAACTTATAACACATAATAACAACAGACCTTTACTTATATTATAAATATGTAGACAGACACTAGAAGTCCAAAGGCAGCACGTTGAGATCACTATCATCAAGAGATGAAGAAGTTGTATTATAATGATTAGGACAAGCTGTTTTAGTTCTGCAATTTTTAACATTTAACATTTAAGAGTGACTTTGACCTTTGAGCTATGGGTCTAAGGTGTTACCAGCCATCTCATCATGGTGAACATTAGTGCTAAGTTATTTCAATACTCTCATCTAATGACAAAGTAATGGTCCAGACAAGCATAATCCAAATGGATGGACACACATACTCCCAACAAACCATCATTGTGGCGACTATGGTGAGCTCAGCACAACAATGTTTTTAAAACATCCCAAAATCAAACTTAGAACTTATAAAAATTATCAATTTGAAAAAGGGAGAAAATTTGAAACACCCGTCAAAAAGTAAGTGGTCGTTGTAATGAGGTGGTCATATTACTGAGGTGGTCGCTTAGTGAGGCTTCACTATACTGTTTCATTTTAGGCAACTTGATTACAGTTGATATGCATAAGGCCATGATTTAATTCAAAATAACTGTTCACACATTTCTGTGGCAGGAACATGGAACATTCCATGCACTTTCTGGTGTATTCTCATGTTATACTTCTGTACAAATCCTTTCCCACAAATGTGGCAGAAATATTTGGGAGGCAGATGAATCCTGTGATGTCTGTTCATGGCGTCCCTGGTTTTGAAAGTTTTGTTGCACTTGGGGCACGAGAAGTTACGCTCTTCAGAATGGAAGTACTTCTTGTGAGCATTGAGGCGATCAATGCGTTTGAATGTACGTTCACACATATCACACTGATGAGGTTTATCGTCTAAAACAATACAAAAATGAGTATTCATTAATCAGTATTAAACAAAATTCTTAAGATGTTAATTCTCTATGTTATCATAATAAAATGTTTCCAAATATGATAGCTTATTTTAAGACTCATCATCATAAAAAATAAACTTTGATATAATAAAATCTAGGACAGCAGGTGTAACATAATTATGCAAGTTGGCTTTTATTCATTAAGCACATTAGTACATGTACACATAAAGTATATCATGTTTATCATTCATCAGTTCAGTAAAACCAAAGCTATCTGCCACCTGTGAATAAAGACTAGTTCTTGGTCCACATTTATTGACAAAACAGACAAGTAAATCTCTGAAAAAAAGGCCAACTGTGTATATGAGGGCTATATTTCTTCCTGTGGTGATGTTTACAAACAGGTAAGTGTCTTAAAAAGTGCCTTTCTTGTATTTATTTTGCCCCTCATGATACAGCTAGGTTTTTTGACCTAAAAAACTGATTGTCATGCTGAGAAGTTCATTTTGTACCAGTATTATACACAAAGATTAAGAGTTCAAACACAAGTATACATGTTACCTGAATGTGTCACTAAATGAGCTCGAAGAAGTGCCTTATACTGAAACTTTATAGGACACAGTGGACAAGGTATATCTCTATCTTTCTTATGAATTTGTCTGAAACAAAAATAAATACAATACAGATATTTTGTTAAATCATGATTGATAAGAGAAATATCAGTAATTGAAATCAACTAACTAGTTGAACTAACTAGTTTTAATATCAAAAAGGTGATCATTAAAATCCTCAGAATAATTTTGCAAACAATTATTTCAATGACTTAACATTTTCCTGCAAGTTTCTGACAGACATTAATATACTCAAAACTTTTATAAAATAACAGTCATCCTCAGACTCTAAGGATCTTCTTTGCACAAGCATAAAAATGTTTGTTTCTAATTACATGCTCATCTAAAGGGTAGGTAGGTGGGGAATTTTTGGTGTTTTTTTTTTATTCTTGAAAGGCTGCTGTTGAGATTATTTTTATGTTGAAAGGTAAAAATGTGAGACAGTGGATGTAATAATAAAAAGTCCTAATAATAAGTCTAGTGTCATGGGAAAAATTGGGGTAGCTTGGGTAACCAGAAACAAACAATTTTTATGCCTTTCTTTGGAAGTATTTAAGAAGTAATGTTTGATTTTTTATATGATTTTGTAAGGTAACAAACCTGTGCTGTTTGAGATAAGGCCATGCTTTAAAGCTTTTCCCACAAACATCACACGTAAACTTCTTCTCATCAACATGAACTTGCTTCTTGTGAGCATTTAATCTGAACTGACTTTTGAACTAAAACAGAATGTATAATGTACATTATACAGTGCAACTTCTTCAGTACAACCCTCTCTTGAGCAACCACCTCCCTACAACAACAGCATGATTTTTTATCCTCACTGTACAATTTAACTATTAATTCAACCTCTTTAGAGCAACAATCTCTCAACAACAACATAATTTTGATTCTCCCAAAGAGTGTTGCTTTGGAGAGCTTGCACTGTATAAGAAAAAATATTCAAGAAAGGATAAAACTGAGAAGTTTATAGTGCCAGTCTTAGATCTATCCATGGTAATAGTGAAAAACATGGAATTTTCACTGACAAAAACTCTATCTTTGGTCATATCATCTCAAAAGAAAATTTACAGTTAAAACAAATCCACAAAACCTATCTTCCTATTTTACTTCAGGTATGAGGTGTACAGCTAAGATAAGTAAAATAAATTTATAGGAGAGAGTGAGTATAGTGGCTATGGTGTTATTTGTTCAACCTTGAAACCGTGAGTTTAGCCCCACCAACGTCACGGTCACATTTCCAAGAATTGGTTTTTTCACAAGTAAGTTTAAATGAATCAGTAAAGAAAAGTAATCAATGATGTGTACATCATACCTGACATTTTTATGATTGCCACTGTGAATAGAA
Source organism: Lutraria rhynchaena (assembly GCA_008271625.1). NCBI lineage: Eukaryota > Metazoa > Mollusca > Bivalvia > Venerida > Mactridae > Lutraria > Lutraria rhynchaena. Next base: position 85,246 of record VIBL01000150.1, read on the forward strand.
CAGAATAAATATTCAGACTTGGTCAGATATGATGATCATACATATTATCAAAATACTATTCAGGCGAAAACAATGTATGATTAGGGGAGCCAAACCCTAGCTAATGAAAGCTTCTGATCCTAGATCTTTTTAAAACATTTTCTTAACCATTTGGTTGTAGTTGACTGATAAATGAAAAAGTCAGTACATATTGAATAAATGAATGAATGAATGAATGAATGAATGAATGAATGAATGAATGAGGGAGGGAGGAAGGAACACACAAACGAACAAATGAATGAATGAATGAACATATGAATGAAAAAACAAAAAAACTGAATGAATGGGCCAATTACAGCTGACAATATATAATAAACTAATGGATGAAATATATAGAATCGAATGATAAATTCTAACTTACTACAACAGGGCACTGATCACATGCTAGAGTCCGTTCATCATGAGTTGTTCTGTGTTTCTGTAAATTTTGATGTTTATAAAAACCTCCACAAACTTCACAAGGAAACAACACATTCTTCAAGTTAGTTGGTTTCTTCTAAAACATTTGATTGAACTGACAATTATTACCTGATTTTAAAGTACCAGTATATACAAGCTGTATACAATTATACATGAATGCATTTTATTTTCAGTCCTGCGTAAGGTGTGAATAATTATTTATATATATGATAATCATAATGAACATAAATGCAAGATCTTTTTGGTCTATAAAACTTAGAAATGATTCTGCTGAAGACCGCTTGACTTCTGGTATTCAATGCTGCTTTGGAATAAAACTTCTAACTACAGCTCCCCCCCAAAAAAATCCATGCACAAAGACACTAAGTTTGTTTGTGAATAAGATTGTTTAAAATATATGATTATTGAGAAAGGTGCAAATGTTTAATTCACTAGCACATATTGTTATGCAACAAACTGATCATGGCTTTAATTTTACAAAAATCATGAAAAATATCACAATTCCTGATTTAAACATTTCACAATGTTACAAATGGTTCTAATTACAATGAAGAACTCAATTGGATTTGACTACACATACCCTAGTGTCATCAGGTGATATCTGCTTGTCTTCATTAGTGTCAGCCCAAGGCTCAGATATCTTTAAATCATCAACACTTTTATCATTGTCAGCATTCCATTCAGCAAGTACCTCAACATTAAGGTCACCATCTGTTATATGATCAGACTCAGTTATTCTATCAAGTGTTGATTGTTTATTCTTTTTCCTGTCTTTTTTCGTGTCTTTTTTAATAACTTTTGACGACTTTTTGTGAGTGCTAATTTTCTTACTTTCACTATTAATATACTCAAGTTGTCTTGTTCTCTGCTCTTTAATTTTCTTTTTTGATGACTTCCTTGTCTTGATACATTCAGAAAGGTGTAAGGAATTAATTACAGAATTTTCAATCATATTTTTTGAGTCTCTTTCTAGCTCTGTACTATTCAGAGAAGTCTTATTATTTTGTTCTGACTTGTCTTCTAGTTTATTGCCAAGTTTTTCCACAGGACATTTCTCTGTGTCTTCCTTGTGAGCATACACAGTCTTGTCTTTACTTTTATACACAAAGTCATTAACCTTCTCAACATCTAACATGTGTTTATACAATAAACACAAAGATGGATAAATTATTCCGCAAATGCCACAGGAATAAAGATTTTTCTCTTCCTGAAAAGATCCAGTATCAGTCTGTTTGCAACAATGAAGCAAATCTGTCACTTCATTGTGCAAAGTCAAGTGTTCAAAGAAGCCAGGTAGATAGTCGAACTTTTTCTCACAAACCCCACAAACAAACGGAAACAAAGAAATAACAGCGTAAGAACAATCTGAGTTTAATACTGGTAAAAAGTCCGGCTTTGGATGTTCAGTTTCATTCATTTGCTTATCTTGTCTCACAGAATTTTCATTCATTTGTTTGCAATGAAATAATTCATCAGCAAAATGATCAGGAGATTCATTTTTAGCATCATTCAGTTCAGCAAGAAAACTACCCGTAGGTATTTTGTCAAAGTCTGGATCTGAAACAAGTTTGGTGAACGCGTCAGGATGTTGATAAATCTCTCCAGACAATTCTCTGTTTGACTGAATATTACTGCTAACCACTCCATGCAAGTTACAGTTCTCAGAATTCTTTGTGAGGTTGTCCAGAAACTCCATAATCAGTAACTTAACCTGTACAGGGTCTTGTAAACATCCCATACAATCATTATGTACAGATTTATACCTAAAACAATTAAATAAAACAATTCATTTCATTTGAAAAGCAAAAACCAAGAAAAATGCTCTTGTTGCACGTATGGATTCGTACCACCCCACACATCCAAGGGTCCTGGCCCTATTTCACCTAGCCTTACTTATTTGGCTTTCCGGTTGACCGATTTCATAAATGAATTCGGAAGGGCCATCCTCTCAGCCTTACAGAGAACTGCATATTTTTGTGGGGAAACACAAATTACATAAAAATGCATCAGTAACTGCAATAGCTTACTCAAATCGATAGAATAAACAATAATCCTTTACAATGAGCCATAAATTCTCAGTATCTGACGCCAAAATTAAAATATTTGACTTAAAATTGCTTGTAGCATGTCGCGTTCAAGCGGCCATGCCATACCATATATTTTACCATATCGTGATGTTTCCAAACGTCCATTCTGTACAATCGCTGAATTAGATGCGTGCACCACATACAAAATTTAAATCAGCTGTGGAAATACTACTTCCAGAATGTACCCATAACAGGTTAAATACAGTGGATAGGAAGTCTTTACCATAACACCGGTAGATATCTACCTCGACACCGGCAGTTGTCTGCCATTACACCGGTTTTGTTTTCCATAGAGGAATAGTGGAGGGAAACAAAAACGTTAGTGCACTTTTCATGTGGTATGGTGGAATAATTTATGCTTGTATGAGTTTAGAAATGTGTTTCCTATCTACCGAATGGTTCAAATTGTTCACAGATATTATAGTAATCATGCCCAATGGGTTTTAATTAGGAATTTTCCGCACACAAATATGCAGTTCTATGTTAGACTGTGAGGGTCGGGGCCAAATCAAAAAATGTTGCCCGTCACAAACAGTCTAATTAGTTCAACTACATTACCCCAAACATACAGTCCTGTATTATGAGTAACAGAATACTGCCATGATTCTGTTAACTTTCACTACAGGTAAGTCATTTGGTCAGATCAAGATGTATAGAAAGCATCACTATTCATATTAATTCCAAAAAGTATGTTTATTTGTTTACTTAAACAATACTTGATATCAAATGACAACATCTGTAATGTATAACTACCAGCAAATGTAGATATGACTATGGTACCTTCCAAATGGGAGACAATTAAGAATATACTTTGACAAGGGGTCAACCCCCAACTGTAGAACAAATGAAGAACATACATTAAGCCAGCACGGAACACTTTCATAAGCACTGCTAAGGAAGTTGGACAGGATTTATAGTAATTTATTTATTCAGGTGTATGAACACACAACCTGTCCACACTAATCAATATCCATCTCACTTTTCTTTATTCTTATTCTTGATAACATATGTGAATAAATGTATACCTGTATATTCCACTAATTAATGTTCATAGTATGACCTATCAATGCATCCTTAGATGGAAATTTATGAAATGATCCGGACTACATTTGCCTTACTCCCTTAGTCGTGTGGAAATCTGATGGCGCTCAATAAAAATTGCGTCAAACTCAAATCGTACAGAAATGCATTAGGCATTCGTTCATTTCATCATTTTAGCCGAACTAAGCATGAACAAAAGACTAATAAGAAGATTTTAATTAAATTCATCTTAATTTGTTTTCTTACAAATGGCGTTTTTTGATACAAGGGAAATAATCGATTTTGTGTACATCCTTATTCTGCGGCTACTTCGTTAATGTGCGGTTTTGATAATGTCCTCACTTAATACAGATGGGGCTGCAACAAATCAAAATTTCTTCGGCTGGATCCAGTCGAATTCTAATGCTGAATTTCGAATACTTAGGATCAGATCCTACTGTAAATTTCTAGTCTGTGATAGATGAAAAATTGCATTCAATAAAATTATCTGGTGTTAACAAAAAAAAAACCCATAAAATCACAAGTTTGACACTGATAAACTTGTTTACTTAGTTAAATCTTTTCCAAGAAAACTTGCAAAATCTTGCAATCCTGCTACATAAGATCTTCATGAAGGGCGATTGTCTCTATTAATTAACATGCACGTATTTTAATTAACATGCTATTTTAAATACATAAATATTAAATTCTCATAGCATTTCATCTGTTCATATTTATTCGATATTGTATGTACATACAGGTGGCTTATAGGCCCATCGGGTGCATTATAATATGTTACCATTGTTTTGCATATAATGTGGCATATTGCACATGTCACGGAAATATATTACCTACCTACCTACCTACCTACCTACTTACTTACTTACTTACCTACATACCTACCTACTTGCTTACTTACTTACCTACTTGCTTACTTACTTACCTACTTGCTTAGTTGCTTGCTCAGTTGCCTGTCTGCTTCATTATGTATCATTATGGGAAGAATTTGCACTGAAATGAAACAACATTGTCCAAAAGAGCCTCGTAATTAAGTACAATAAAACCTAAATATATATAACCTACGAGTACTTGCAAAGTTATCAAAAAATTACCTGTAAGTTAAATATAAAAAATATCTGGTGTTAACAAAAAAAACCCATAAAATCACAAGTGGTATTGTACCAAATTTTTCTAATATATAGGAGGTAAAAGTGCCCCCCAACAATTGTCCTCCAACATATTTAATGTGGATCTTGACATTTATAGTCGTTCATAATTGAACATCTTGTCATTATTCGGTTGCTTCCAAAATTTTCAACTACCCTTAGGTCGTTTGGCAGGCTGTTCCATTTTATAGATGTATTTTAAAGTTTCAATGGCAATTCCCTTAATTCTGGTCAGATGCAAGTCTAGTCATTTAGCATATTTGGTCATTCAAAGCAGAACTTCATAAGTTGAAGTAAAATCACTGAAAGTTATATATTCAGGTTAAATTGATGTGGATACAGTGTGTATTCCCTAAATAATATCCGTGATCTGCAGCTGTGTAGGTTTCTTATGCTTTAAATAAATTCAAAACATTTCATTAACTTCATGTTGTTCTAACTACAATATCAAAAACAAGATTAATCAGCAAGCAGTTAACAGCGTATTGACTTTTCTGCACGACCCAGCGATTCTTCGCGCATGGTTAGTTTGTTAATATATATCCATCTACAAAGGTATGAAATCATGATAAATTTTGTGACTATATATATTGTTGAGACGTATTCATGAGCGAACTTTTCTAGTTTTTGTTTTCAATTATGAGGAACAAAACCATCTTTGGTGCGACAGTTATAATGGTTCAATGAAATTTGACGAATTTTTTATTAAAAATGATCAATATAAAAAGAACATATAATTGTTAAATGTCTGTTCAACGATAATTTTATGCACGCAAAGCAAAATTAAAATTAGCTTAACATGGATGCCTGCAGATGCCTAACCGTTGCACCGCCAGTAGCTTTATATATCATAAATAGAGGGCTGGAAAATATACAGCTTGAAGGCCTTGTGGAAATTTTTAGCCGACTTATTATTTTAAAATCCCGTTAGCAGAACCGTCGTGTTGAAATTTTCAATTGACATCAATGTGATAAACACAATTAAGGTCATACAAATTCACAAAAAATATTTTTCTGGAAATAAAAAACTAAAAAGTCTATTCATAAAATATGTTTGCTAGAAGTAGACATGAGTCGAAGAACGATTCAGATCTATACACGGGAAAATGTAGTACCATGTCTCTAGTAGTACTTGAGTGGTCGGGCCTCCAATTATTTTCTGTTCAATAACGAGGACATACGGAATTTACCGATGTTATGATGCAGTAAGAGTTCTCTGCCCATTTTCACATGTTTCTCGGCGTCTAACTCAAGAAGTCGGTTGCTCAAATCGGTCGTTAAATCATGGTTTTGCAGTTGAAAAAAGTGTTTATCAGCGACGAGGTTGACCCTCGATGTGTGGAAGTGCTGAAGGAAAATGGCATTGAAGTTGTCAAGGATACAAAACTTCGCACAGACAAAGAAAAGTTCCTCGCTGAAATATCTGTAAGTAGGCATTGATTTGAAAAGGATTGTGGTTTTGCATAAGAGCTCGATTGATCTGCTAGCATCGTCACGGTGTGTAAACAAAATTACTGTTTTGTAGCAATTACCGGAGCTTGACTCGTTTATACACCGTGATCATACACGTCCAACTTGTTTGCATAGGTTAAGATTGTGTAGATCTATGTGCATTCTTTCTACATTTATTTGTTGATCACTTTGTGTCACAGTTGTTTGTGTCTTTATCCAAGTGCCAATTCTTGTATCTAACTTAACTATTGTGATAGATTAAAAATGCATGACAAATATGTAGATTGAAAATGCATGATAAAGATGTGAAAGCCAATATATGCTAGTTTATTGTATTGTCTGTATTTTATTCTAGAACTTCAGTGCTATTCACATTCCATTAACTGTGTAGATATTATGTGAATGTATAGATTTACTATTGCACAGTATGTTCTGCATGCATTAAGATTACTGATGTATGCACATCGTTTGTGGGAGTAATCATCTGATTTATTGATGCAGCTGTCTATGTTCATAAACATCTTTATTGTATTATTTTGCCATTATTTCAATATTTGTTAGAATGATAATATTTGAATCAGTCTTTACATGCTGTTAATCCTAGACATGCATGTTAGTGACTGAAGTGGAGGTATATATTCAGACATTCTGAAATATGCTTCTATAACAGACCTGTAAAACTTTGGTCAGTCCGGGGTAAACATTCCAATCAGACCTGTCTGAATGCCTGGTAATATTTTGAACTGTTTTAACCTAATGCACTCTTTTTGCTTTATGAAAACCTTTTGTGACCTTTGAAAGTAGATCATAAATGATTTTTTTAAGTTCAGTGAAAACTGATTCAGTCCAGTGATATTTAAAGAATCATTGGACCTAATGCTCAGTAATGTTAAAATCACTTTTTAAATTTTCTTGACATTGAGGACTCAATAACGGCCCTGTGCAAAACGAACAGAAAATGTTTAAGTCTCCAGATAACCTTGCTAATTCTGCCATTTTATTTGTTCAACTATATACATGCTGATATCTGGTTTTTATTGTTTCTGCTGCAATGAGCTTTCCAGTTTTTCAAAATTTTCAACTTTCATCCATGATAGTGCATCAAATTGCACAGTTCCTTCTACAACTCACGATGAGGCTCTTCTTTTTGCACCTTCTATGAGATTCAAGACTTTTTAGCTCACCTGAACACGTAATGCTCAGTGAACTATAAGAATCAGTCAGTATCAGTTGTCCACACTTAGGGGTTGTTAGCACTCTAGAGATCACAGTTTTGATTGGATCTTCAGCAAACTTTGTGTTTATCTTAATGATATGTTCAACAAGCTCAAATTTGGGTCATCTGGGATCAAAAGCTAGGTCAAGAAGTGAAATCTTTTGAAAATTTTGTTAACACTTTGAAGGTCAGTTTTGATTGGATCTTCACTAAACCTTTTCTTAATGATATCTTGGACTGGTTAGAACATTGGTCATCTGGGATAAAAAAAAACTAGGTCACCAGGTCAAATCATTAATTTGGAAAATCTTGTTAACTCTTAAGAGGTCACAGTTTGGATTGGATCTTCAACAAACCTTGTGAGAATTTTTGTTCGAATATTGGTTATCTCGAGTCGAAAACTAGGTCACCAGGTCAAATTACAGGACAACCTTGTATAATATCATGGATTAGTTATAACATTATGTACCCCATCCCTCCAGCTGAAAGTCCTTGATACATCCCTGATCCAGGTCAAGCAAAATATAGATACGATGTCTTAAGATATATTTACTTTAGCATAAATCAGATGAGTCGGGTAAATTTTGACTCCTTGGTTTGTGGAGGTTATCTTTTCTTCATTTATTGAAGTACACACAATAGATCTGAAGTTTTTGTAAAATACTACATGAAATATTCATCTATTATCACAAGAAAATCTCCATTATAGTGTATGTAGGTGAAGTCTGTTTAAATCTAACTTGGCCGTTTAACTTTTCGTACAAAATGCTGACTACACAGTTTAAGTTCACATTATAGAATTTTCTACACAGACTGTGGTGTTGTACAAATACAATATAAATCTTTTTGACAGGTTAACTCTCTATCATGCGCCTGTGGCTAGGATGGAAATTTACTGTTCCTATTTATAGGATATCTAGGTCATCTATAAATAACCGTATTTGAGGCCAGGGAAGTGGTCCACAGTGTCTATTTGATCTCATAATGATTTCTATTATTTAATATTGTTTCGTTTATTCTTTAGTCAACCTTCTTAATGTGATTAACTGCCTGAAAATTACACTTTATTTTGTTAATATGTTAATATGATTTATTTTTTCCTTTGGTTATCACTGAAATGAAGGGAATTGTCTTTTGTGTATTAATTAACATACCTTTTCATATTAATGGAATAAAAGATTTCCTAACTTGCTTGAACTAAAAGAATGATTGTATACATACAGAAACTGTTCCTCAATTGTTATTAATTAGTACTGGTATACTCTACAAATAATCCCAGCTGTTTGTACTAATATCTGCTATTATAGATTTCAAGGTAAATTTCCACTCACAGACGGCAACTGGAGAAAGATTTGGTCATTTTGCTCAAGGGGGGGAGGGGTACTGGAAATTTACCAATAAGTACATTATTATACACCCACTAGCCTGTGGTTTTACCTATTCAAAAAACAAACATACAACCAGTTGACCTTTTAAAAAATTTTTGAGTGTAAAATTTAGGTTAGAAACATAAGTATAGAGCTTGCATGTATGCTTTTCCCTTCATTTTCCTTTACAAGCAATTTCTTGTTTTCAAATCAGTTTTAAATTGGCAAACTCTCCTGTACTTTTAGCGCGGAGGAGAATGTCCCCGTTACCCATAATACCTGTTCGTCTCTATGTGCCTGCAATTGTGTATTAATTTTGTCTTGTATGATTGTAAAAGATTATTTGGTCAGATGGTAGACCCTCTAGCCATTAATCATAAACACTGTGTTACATTTAGTTTGTATAAATGTCAAGTATTGCCCGTCTTAGTTTATTTAGCATTATAATAATGTCCATGGAAATATTCTGTTAGTTGACATTTTCAGACATCAACTTGTCGACATAAATGTTGACGTTGTGGTATTAAATCATTTGTCTATGTCTTATTGTGTACGTTCTCTCATTTTTGCAGGCCTCGTACAATAATTGTCATGTACTCTGCCTAAAGCCAATTAAAATTAGCTTGTACGGACTATAATAGGCTAGGATGTTGAAGGGATGGTGTATAATGGTGTATGAAGGCTTAAAACGGCCACATGCACCAAAAAAATATTTATCACAAGCATACATATACTAAGGGTACCACTCAAAAATGACAGTATCCATTATACAACATCACAAGGTGCTGTTCTTCAATGGTTCTGACTACTATTTGTTTGTTTCTATCTACAGCAAAAGAAATAGTCATGTTTATGGTTAACCTCCTGACACTTCTTTTAGGCACTAATCCTTAATTTTCTGATGGTAAAATCCAAACTGCAAAAATATTTGGGGATGAATTACACCTTATAATCTCACAAAAGTTGTTTAGGGAAAAGTACGAGACAAGTTTTTCAACCTACTTCCCACAACTTTTTAGGTCAAGTAACCCTAAACATGACTTTTTTTCTAGCCTTATGTACACGTTATTTTTTTGTCTTAAGCTGAAATCTCAACGCAATTTATCCTACCAAACATAAATTTCATAAATTTAACTTCTTTGATTAAGATTTACTATAAAATGTTGCCTCAAACAAACAAAAAATAGGCTTAGAAAAAAATAGAAAAGTGTTGTGATCTTCCTTGCCTATCGTTTGATAAAGGACCCAGAAACACAACTTTTTTCCTAGTTTCATGTTTTATTGTATTGATTCTTTCAATGTGCTTATTTATGCATATTATGTATCTGTTTCTGATTACAGTCTGGTTTTATTTCAGAAATATGATGGTTTGATCGTAAGATCAGCGACAAAAGTCACAGCTGATGTTATCAATGCAGCCACTAATTTAAAGATAATTGGCCGAGCTGGTACTGGTGTAGATAATATAGACTGTGATGCTGCAACTCAGCGTGGAATCATCGTCATGAAGTATGTGCCAGTTAGGGTATAGAAAATTAATCTATAGATTCTCATCCTAATTTGGGGAACAGTGGGGCAAGTTGGTTATTGACTTATTTTTATGATTTAATTTTCAGTCTAGTTTCAAGATCAAAAGACCAAATAAGAAGATAGATGTTTAATTTACTATTTTAGAAGGCATGATTTGTGCCTAGAAATTTTTCGTACTTGACCTTTTACACATGGAATGATAATTTTTTCAGACTAAAGTTTATCTGGCGAGCTGATTCTCGAGGGGTTGGCATGGATGAGAATCTAGGCATTAATTTTTGGTTGTCTTATCCGTAATCATACAATCTTGCACTTTTCTCAGTTCTCCAGTACTTAAAGTTAAGATTGTTTGTTTTTACCAATTTGTTTCCTGCAAAAAAAGAATTTCTTCACTGATTCTTATTGCTCATTAATTAATTAGAAATACCTTCTTTTATTGCAAACTGAGTTAAGCTGTGTTTAAAGTTTCAAAATCATCCTTTAAATTTTGGTTTAATGTTGGTTTGATGTTTGTGAAATTGAGTCCCTGTTTTTTATTTCAACACATTTTTTGTCCTTGTTTAGTAGATTTTCTTATATTCACAATTACTTGAATGTATACATTTTGGCTTCAAGCCACCAGATTTGTGGAAATTTTATCCTACTTGTTTACATAAGTGGAGATATTCATTCATGTTGTATATGGTGCCAGTAATACTTTGTGTTGTTATCAGTATTAATGTTTACAAGTTGAGTTATTTATTTTTGCTATTGATAAACACACGGCATTGATATATTGCTTTTTTTAAAAAAAAAACATTGACTCCTTGTATGTTTGAATACTATGGCAGAATTTTTCGCTCTGTGCATTTTTATCTGAAATATTCAATTTCATGCATGAATTTTCAACAAATTTTGTGTCTAAGTACTTCAGTAAAAAAGTGGACTATAATCAATGCAACAAGTCTAAATCAATGTGACCATCTTTATGATAGGGTGGTGTCAATTTCATCTCTCTTTTGACTAATTATATTTGCTTTGACCAATTAAACAGTGGCTTATATATGTTTTGACCACTTCAACAGCAGCATACATTTATTTTCACCAATCAGACAGTACATTATATGCAGTGTATTTATCCCATCCCAGTGTCATATTCTTTCGTTCCACCCTACATTATTCTGTTTTGGTTCATCACAACTTCTGTGCAGTGTGATCTATGTTAAAATATTTTATACATCAAAAGAGAAAATGCAATTTTATCTCAAGTATTGTTGGATCATAACAACTTGAAATGCTTATGAAATATGGAAAAAACAAGCGTCTGGCACAGGAAGAATACCCCCAGTCATAGTTATGAGTGTAAAGGAGAAATTAGCAGAAATGACTGGCATGTTAAGGAAAAGATCGCTGTTCCTAGTTTTTGCTGCATGGAAGATTTTAATGTGATTTCAGTATTTTTTATTAGAGAAATTGCGTAAATTGCTTCCAGGAATGATACCTGAAGAGGCCCCTTTTAACAGTCACAATACAATACATATTTATTGATGAAATAGAATTAATTACAAATAGAATTAGAAACCTTTGAATGAAGACCAGCTGTTGTTCACAGGTTTGACTGTGCGTTCACACCTCACTTAGAAACCACCTCAATATACAGACATACTCATTATACTGACCACTTATTTTTTAGACTGTTTTCAATATTTTCCTATGTATTTCAACTTGTTAAAGAGACCTCCTAAATATGAATACTAATTCTATTGAGCTCAAAGGTGGCCTTGATGTCGAGGTTTTACTGTATCTTGTTTTATATTTCAGTACACCTGGTGGCAACACTCTCAGTGCAGCTGAACACACCTGTGCTCTCATGTGTAGTTTATCCAGGTAAGAATAAGGTCATGATTGAAGTCTTTAACATTCCATAGCTTACAGCTAGAGTCAGTGGTGATTTTTCCACCTTTAATAGTGGAGAAAGACCCAGGCATACAACTGGGTAGAACCACTAACCTCCAGTTAACTAGCTGGACAGATTCCTCACATGTGAAATTAGTCTGGTCCCAGATGTGATGACCATAACCATTCGATCCCATAGTTATATAATCGACTTAAGAAATGATAAACCCAAAATGCATGATACCAACTTATGATACTTATTTCTGAAATTTGCATTGATCACTCTTTGAAACGTTCTGTTATCTATCACCTTTCACTGTTATAAAATGTTACTACATAGGTACTACAGGAAAACCTCACATAGTGACCACCTTGTTATAATGACCACTTATTTTTGGACTGGCTTTCAATAACTCCCCTATAATTCAACTTGATAATGAGACCACCTCATTATTTTGACTGATTTTTCTCGTCCTGAAGGTGGTCTCATTTTACTGTGCACTGTCTTCTAACGTATGGATCTGTTACCTTACAGAGATATACCAAATGCTGTAGCTACAATGAGAGCTGGTAAATGGGACCGTAAGGCATTTATGGGATCAGAATTAAATGGTAAAACATTAGCCATCATTGGTTTGGGTAGAATTGGAAAGGAGGTTGCTTTAAGAATGCAGTCCTTTGGAATGACGGTAAACACTCATGTTTTTTGTGAATCTAATGAATGATTTACTATTTTCAGATTGTGTTGTTTGCATATACAGTAAAACCCCTGAAAACTGGACCCTTTCTGGTCCGGGCCAAAAGTTTGCTTTTCTGAGAAGTCTGTTTTTCAGGGAAGTGTGATTATTGAACAGAAAAAAATGGGACTTGAAAAATCAAATTAGAGAATTCCAGTTTTCAGGGAGTCCAGTTTTCAGGGGTTATACTGTAGTACTTATTGCTATTTGATACAATTAAGTGTTTGAAAATTGGACCATAATTACTATTGATTATTGAATCCAATCAATAGACAACAATGGCTTTATTATGATCATAATTTCCAAGCAATGATGAATTATACAGAATTACATTTGTGTAAATCTAAAAACAGACTTGGCTGTGTGTGTTATTCAACTCCTCGCATTTCTCAGAAACAAAGATAAGTTGATTATGTATTGTGTTATTTATGTGTATAGACCAGAGTCATTCAATCCTTATTTATTTAAATTTGAAATATGAAAAGACAGCAATATTCTATTAATCAAAGTTAAGGATAAAAATGACACTTGAAATGGTACTACACTTAACAGTAACATAGCAACACTCATTTGTTGGTGAACTTTACGTTTCAGAGATGATTTTTTTATTGTTAGGGATCATTGTAGGATCACTAGTGTAAACAGCATTGATTGTTTAAACAGATGAAATGTTGTCTTAATACAATTTTTCTCAGGGCTTTCTCTAAGTTATTTAATGCAAAAAGCTGCAACATATTTCATGTGCATGATGTTTATACTAGACTTGTATAATACCATGAAAAGATACCTTGATTTATGGTCTGAAGCAACATTATTAGTTACATGGTTCCTTACTGACCTGATACATTGTGATAGCTAATATGGAAAATATTAGGTCAGTATGTTGAACCAATCAACAGCAAATATTCTGCACAAGGTGAGATAATGGACTGAGTCTGTATGTGGTTTGTACATTATCGATCTATATTTTACAGACAATTGGTTTTGATCCAATCATACCAGGATCTGTGAGTGCTCAGTTTGGTGTGGAGTGGATGGAATTAGAGAAGATATGGCCTTTGGCTGACTACATTACTGTACATACTCCACTTATACCACAAACTAGAAGTATGTACACATCTGCTATATTACAATATTTGTATAATAAAATATACTGTAAGACCTCAAATAGTGGCCACCTCAATATTATGACCCCCATGTTTATTTTTTTTGACTAGCTTGCAATAACTTCACGATAAGTCAACCTGATAATAAGACCCCCTCATTAATATGACTGATTTTCCAGGTCAGGAAGGTGGTGTCATTATCAGGGTTTTAATGTAAATAGGTAAAGTGAAACTTCACGTTTACACTTTAATATTAAAGACTACTGCTAAATATTACCTGATATTTTGACTTGTAGTACAGTGCTCAACAAATCCGCTCGTCCACTCGTAATTATGAGTAGAAATTGACTCAGGATGAATTGAAATTGCTGTGGTACTAATTAGAATTTTTAGTTTATTGTCCTGCGGGACAAGTAGCCTGAAAAAAATTGTTGAGCCCTGTAGTAATGAAGTAAAATTTTGTGAACTTCAATGTATAATTGTGTTGTAATTTATTGCAGATCTTATTAGTGAAGCTGCGTTTGCTAAATGTAAGAAGGGTGTTAAAGTGGTGAACTGTGCCAGAGGTGGTATTATTGATGAGGCTGCTCTTCTTACAGCTCTAGATAATGGTCAGTGTGGAGGTGCTGGGTTAGATGTTTATGTGAACGTAAGTGAAAGTAAACTTCAAGTTTCAAATTGATTGATTAGAATTGATGCTCACATTTGACTACTGGTAAACGTTTTTTACAACAGACATTGAGTTTTTGGTGTTTCCTTGACACTTATGACATTTAGGTGGAATTTTTGTGGTTCTTATCTGTATTTTTTTAGAGAAAGACTTACAGTCCCAGGTATTCTGGACAATGATTAAAACAAAAGTTTAACATGATATGATAACACGTACACAACAATAGATTCGGTTCTAATGAGGTGTAATGTTTGTCTGTTTAACAGGAGCCTCCAGATGATTATACTTTAGCTCAACATCCTAAAGTTATACCCACACCTCATCTTGGTGCTAACACTGTAGAAGCCCAAAAACGTGTTGCCGTGGAGATTGCTGAACAGTTTGTTGATGTCATGAATGGAAAAAGTCTTTTTGGTGCTGTACGTATATGTGCCTTTATGTTCTTAACTGTATACCTGGCTGTCTGACCGTAACATACTCCCTTGGTATTAATTCATGGTGCCAGAGATCTGGGTTTGAATCCTGGTCGCAGCAGGTCATACCCTTCAATTAAAATTTGACAAAAATGTCAGAGTTGCATTTACTATATTACTGTTAGTTTCTCATTTTTTCACATTTTATCTGTTCATTCAAGATATACTGACAGTACATTAGGTTTGTGTTATACACTCAGTTAATTGAGTCTGTGGTGATTAAAATGGTGTCTAATCTGATTTGTGTAACAAAATTGTTTCAGTTTTATTTAAAATACGATAATGTGAGGGTAATGAGAGAAAATTACTTAATGAAATAATTTATTTTTTTCCAATATTGATTCAAAATGAATTGTAAGTAATCATCATTCATTTTGATTTTTTGGCGAAATAATATAATTGTCATTGCTTGTTATAAGAGATTCAATGCCATTATTTTGAAATGTTTATGTGCAGTGATTTTTTATGTTTTTATTATTAACCACTATTTCAGTTAAATGCTCAAGCTATGCATAATGCACTTAGTCCAGCCACACAACCTTGGGTTACACTGGGTAAATGTTTAGGAACACTGCTGGCTAGTCTTGGTGCAGATTCAAAGAAAGGAGTCTCCATATCATATGCTGGTTTGTATTTACATATTCTGACACTAGTTGTATGTAGCACTAAGAAACTCAAATGTGTGTGCTAGAAAAGGTGCATTTGACCTTGTTGTGTTAGAAAAAGGCTTGTTTTACTTTATTGCAGCCTGCTGATACAGATAATATAACATTTTTTACAAAAAATATTCAACTTCATAGTACATATAGCAAATTGGAGATGTTTTTGTTAATGCCAGTAGCATTAGTTTGGCGCCATGCGTTAGTGTTTTTTTTGCGAGAAAGTGAGTTATTGATTAACCACACTTAATTGGCATTTTGGAACCAGGTACTAAATTATGTATCAAATGTGATACTTAATATTCATTTATAGTAAAATAGTAAGTTTTGTTGATAAAGAATATCTGCTTCGTGTGTTGTTACTCTAAAATAATGTGCTTGTTACAGTCGACTGTTTATTTTATAGGTATGCAAGGTGTTAAGGGAGAGAATTCTCGTAAAATTATTTATCTCCCTGTAAATGTATATTTTTCTTGTCGGTACATTACAGGCACAGATCTTAAGGATGCTGGTAGTTATTTGAGTGCATCTGTACTCTCTGGTCTTCTAGCCGCACAAGGTGGTGGTGAAGGTGCAACATTGAATCTAGTTAGTGCACCTGCATTAGCTAAACAGATTGGTGTAAACGTAAGTTTTAATTTTTGGTACTTTTTATCGTCCGTGTATCCGTATACATATTTTGTCTAAGATTATAAACTTCTGGAATAATCTGTGTTTATTACAGAACAAATTATTTTCATTACGTTTATCTGTGTGACCAAAATGTTGACACTTCATGCAAGAAAAACATTGCTAGTTTCTAATTCCAGGTTTGGTTTAAAATGGGCAGTTCAGACTTTATTTTATGTCATTTTTAGGTCCCGTATTCGGTCCTGTTCTCCAAGTGAAAAAAATATATATATTTTTTCCTATTGAAAGAAATGAAATTCCCCATAATTAAAAACAGTGAAAATATTCTGTCATCATGTAAAACTATTTTGTCCATGGAATTAATCATGTAAAATGTTGTGTTTAGTGCTCTGTTAAATAAAGAATGGTTTAGACATAACTTTGCGTTTAGTTCTTTAATGAATGTACGTCTTTATTAATTCCCAATTTGGCGCTTTATGGTAAATTTCCCTTTTAGAGGGACCTAATACCAGTTCCCCAAAACCCCCAAAAAGGGTTGCAGTTCTATATATTTGAATGGGTACAAGTTATTTTTTGTTAGCTATTTATGGATTTCAGTTAATTCTTCTCAAGAAAATTTGGTGTTATTTTATCTTATATAATAATCATGCTTGAGTATGTTATATTGTGTTTCTTATTCTTTGTAGGTTGAAAATAAATATGAGTCTACATGTTCATCAGGACTTTATGCCAAGGTCAGTGTAACGGTTGGTGACAATACAGTAGTTGGGACCACATCAGGGAGCCAGCCCCTTCTAGTCAGTATTAATGGTTCCCAGTTTGCGACTCCAGCTGTGCTTAATGGGGTTATGGTTCTGTTTCAAGCCAGTAGTAATACTCAGTTAGTGGCCAAGGTAACAGGTAAGTAACACGTTCAGAGTATTAAATCATTTCCAATAAGTTTTGATTCTTTGACTGAATAAGAAAACAGTAGCCCGGTTTTTTATTCTTGACAATGTATGTACTTACAGTGTTGTAAACAGAATTATAAAAGTTCAGTCTTTATCAGCCTCTTGCACAGACCATAACCTCTCTACCATTACTGACCATAACCTCTACCATTAGTGGACCACTACTACTTGACCAAAGAGGCCCCTGTTATGGGTTAGGTCAGGATGTGAGTTAGCCCTCATTAGTACCATGCATTTATTCTTCAACATGTTTGACATTTGTTTAACTTATTTCTAATCATCTAAAAGTCTATATTTATGCATACATTACAGGTGCTATGGCAGAAAATGGTGCTAATGTTACCGGATTCTCTGTGACAGTTCCTGCTGTGACACAATGGGGATTGATGTACATTTCTTCACCATCATCTAATGGACTTGATTGCATCAAATCTCTTGTCCAATCAGCTGTGCAGTTACAACTTTAACGTTGCTTACACCTTTCTCATTTGGTTTCAACAGTCAGTCCTACATAACTTTTCAGCATTATTTTTTTATATATTGCTCATTTGCTTTGGGTTTTGAGATATTTTTGTGATAGAAATTTTAATACATGACTTGCAACAAATTTGTCAGCATTTGATGTTTTGTTATCTTGTACCCTTTTTTCGTTACGGATAAAACATTTGTTTGTCAAGTGATAAGGTCTCTGGCTTGCAATCACTAGCCCCTCATTACTGAGTTAGAATCTCACCTGGGACAAAATTTCACATGTGAATTAACTGTCCAGCTAGTTTATGGAAGGTCAGTGGTTCTTAACCAAGTGTACACCTGGGGTCGTCCTCCACTGTTAAAGCTGGAAAAGTCAGCAAATGACCCTGGCAGTTGGTGCGATGTAAAACTAGTAAAATAGCATTTAGGCTTACGTAGCGGATTATTGTGTTTCTTTTGCTCTGTGTCTAAAATCTGTGTACAATATAAGAATAGAATAGATATGCATGAATATTAAGACAATTTGTCAGCAATTCACATTGCTTTGGTTGTGTCTTGCATTTTTGCTTTCAAAATGTCTGAACATTTATTTACTTCACAACATTTTAAGCTTTTGAATTAAGAGCACTTGATTTTGTGGCATTATTTTGTAAAATTATTAATTTCATATGTTGTTTTTTTATTCATATTTTTTGGTTGTTTCCATGATTGTCATACCAAGTTTCTGTTGATTGTCTTTTAACCATCTATGATGCTATGTGTAACTATAATGACATACAGTCATACCTGTGTTTGCAGCCACCTTCAAATAAATATTGTAGCTTTAAATAGATTGACTCGAGTGTCTTTTTTGACTGTAGACCCAGTAAACATTTTTGTTTACATTGAAGATTTTTATTCTTTAGTTTATGTTAAGCCATAGTTATTAATTGAAATGAATATTTTGTAGCAATAGTTTAGTATTATTTTTGTATTAGATATGATTTAACCTAGTTGATATAAACCTTGTATTGTAGACTTTATTTTGTGAATAAACAAAATAAGTAAATGAAATGTAGATTTTACCATTTAAAGCAGATTTTACCATTTAAAAGTCCGGAAAACTGGTCTATCAACTTAATGGTTTTTTTCTTCACAAATCTTAAATTTACTGAAAATCATATTGTTCTTGAAATGGATGCCAAGTCAGTTATATTATACAGTTTATAAATGATATTTATAAGTATATGTATCAGTGTCAGGTACATTAAACTACCGAGGGATGAATCTAGCTACCAAAATATTCAATCATTTGAGAGATTTACTTACCATCTAATGTCACATGTACATTGTTGGGCATATAAACTACATTGTATTTCCAAGATTTGTAAAATGTTCGTTCTGTTTGTTAGTGTCGGGTTTTGTGTGATTTACTTTCATTATAAAATCTCCATTTATATTTTTTATTGGTGTAATGTTGTGTTGTGAAGTCTCGTCTTTATTTGGTGTCAGCATTTTTTTAGTGAGATTATGATCGAGGTTTTTTTGAAGCAGCATTAAGGTGTGATACAAATGTAAATACGTAAATACATACATGTACTCAGATATGTTATGGAATTGCGAATCACTGTAAAAAAACTATGCCTTTTATTTGATCATATTGTGTAGATTGTTATTCTTTATTTTTGTGTTTCAGGGATATTGGTTATGGATATGCATTCATTTACGTTTATATACTCATGCAAAGAAATTAAGTGTCTCATACAATGGATGTCCTCAGTTGTATTACTAGACCTTAAAAAAAGGTTTGTTTCCCGTTACATGTCAAAAAAAATATGGGTCAGTAGGTAGACATTTTTTTATTTTTTTTTTTTACATATATTGGCAACTCTGAATGGGAATATTTGCACCATGATATTAATGAGTTGTGAAAATTACAATATAACACTACGCTTTGGACGCTCTAAAAACTTACGAGTCAGCAGGTAAAATATTGGGAGAGTTGGGTAACCGGAAACAAACCTTTTTGTAGGCCCTAGTGCTTTCTATGTACATGTTTTTTTCTCTCCATTTGAAATAAACCCTTTGTTACTGATGACAATCATATTGAGCTGAATACACTTGTATTAAATACTCTCTGCTAATGAACAGTAAAACAAAAATGAAATACTCATTGTTTTTTGTTAATTATTACTTTATTTGAGGAAATTGGGATACACCTCATCTCAGGAATAATATTTTTACATCTTACAACAAAAATCATTTTGGTTATGCTAAGGAGACGTACATGGATTGATGAAATCTGTGTTAAGGAGACACCCCTACATAAATTGATATTACACATACAAACTGAACATTTGTGTAAAGGAGACACCCCTACATAAATTGATATTACACATACAAACTGAACATTTGTGTAAAGGAGACACCCCTACATAAATTGATATTACACTTACAAACTGAACATTTTTTTGTAAAGGAGACACCCCTACATAAATTGATATTACACATACAAACTGAACATTTGTGTGAAGGAGACACCCCTACATAAATTGATATTACACATACAAACTGAACATTTATGTAAAGGAGACACCCCTACATAAATAGATATTACACATACAAACTGAACATTTGTGTGAAGGAGACACCCCTGCATAAATTGATATTACACATACAAACTGAACATTTGTGTGAAGGAGACACCCCTGCATAAATTGATATTACACATACAAACTGAACATTTGTGTGAAGGAGACACCCCTAGATAAATTGATATTACACTTACAAACTGAACATTTGTGTAAAGGAGACACCCCTACATAAATTGATATTACACATACAAACTGAACATTTGTGTGAAGGAGACACCCCTACATAAATTGATATTACATTTACAAACTGAACATTTGTGTGGCACCCAGATTGAGAATTTCTGTCTCTTGAAGTAAAGTCAAAACAGTAATTACTGTTGACATTTGTCTTCATGTCACACACTAAGTCTTCACATGGATGAACTTAGGCACCATCATTCTGTCTTGTACCATCAGCTTTTTAAATCGACCATGACTGTGGTCCAGTGGTTAAAGCGCTGGACTTGTAACCCTGCGATCTGGGTTCAAATCCCGGTCTCAGCAGGTCATACCCTTCTATGAAAATATGACAAAACTGTAAATTGTCCTCAATAAGTGGACAAGTTGTCGTCTCCTTGTGGAAGTAAATTAGTACTTGTAAATAATCCAGGAAAACTAGTTAGGTGAACTGGCCGCCATACATATCCAGAAAAAAAATAACTGAAAATTGTTGAAACAGTGTTAAGCCCCGTGAAAAAAAGCTTGTTAAATCATTTTGTCGTAAAGATCTATTTTGATTTTCACATCCATTAAATATGTTTTGTTGACCATGGTATTGTTGATTGTTGCCAAATGCATGTACTCATAGCTGACTAAATAACCTTTTAGTGGAATAAAGTTACATAACAATTTAAAGATTAATTTGTGTTTCAATAATTTTCTCTCAAATTTATGATATTCTTTTCAATTCGACCTATACTGCTGTTGTTTTTGTTCACAAGTTTACAAAATTGATGATATTGGTGTACAACCTCTCCAGAGTGGCCCTCTCTTGAGCAAAAACTTCTTCAAAAACAGCATGATTTTTCTCATTTTACGATTTAACTATTAATCTAGCCTCTAGACCAACAACCCCTAAAAAACAACATAATTTGGCTTCTCCCGAAGTGTGTTGCTTTGGAGAGGTTGCATTATAGTAAATTTTTATTCGGTTAATTACATGTATTTCTGCGTGCAGCATCAGCTGGCAGCCCCTTGGCATGTACCCATCCAATGCTAAGCTAGCTTTGGTGTACTAGATTGTCCAGGGACTGTACATTATTATCTTACATACGGAATACTTGCTGTTGATTGGTTGAGCAAGGTAAAATTTTCCAGTATTAGGTCAGTTACAATTCACATCAGGCATCTAGCATCATTGATCAACACCAGGTTTTCTAGTCCCGCATCTTTGGCCCTTCGGCAGTTTTATCCATTCATAGAGTTCCTAGTTTTATATAATCGCGCACCTGTCATCACCTTGTGCATAAATTGTATAATATCTAAGATTGATATATACACTATCGGAAGAAGAACTTACATTTGGTCATATCCTGCAATCTATGAATTTATGTGCAATTTATCTTCGAAAGCATAGTTTCAACAGAATACACTTTAGTTTGTTTCTGTAATAAATGCCCTCTTAGAAACTTTTAGCACCCTATATTTTTATATTTTAAACAAATGCTGCAATATTGCATCTAAGATATTCAGGTATTGGTACAGCTCTGCGTAAACTGGTTTCTATTGATCATGTCTGTACAGAGGCATTTAGTGCTCTGTTACATGGAACGGGAATCTCTTTACCTGAGTCCATCCTGGGATTCGTGGTTACGGTAAGTTTGATTCTTGATCAAGAACGACAACTCTCGGTTTGCATATGTTTTTAGTGACTTCCTTTTGCATCTGGAATGTAAGTTTTCAAGATTGAGAAGCTTGTATGGCTACTTTTTTATAACGAATATGCTACAAAAGTCAGGCACTTGACATTTCAATGTAGAATCTGTTTAAAAATGAAAAGGTGATTTTAATTATTCAACTGCCTCTTGGAAGACGGTAGGAACAGATCCAAATTTGAAATTCACCGTTTGGATTTGATTTGATCCAAAAATTTGAATTCATTGCAGCCCTACAGTTTAATCACGTCGAAGTCATTTGAAAATCTTATCACGATCGTTCTGCTTACGGTATTTTAATCAGTCGGCTAAACAATTCCACAAGGCCATTAAGCTGCATATTTTCCAGCCCTCAATTTAAGCTGAAATTACATAGTCTCAGATTTAAGATAAACTGGTTCCCGTTGACTCTGTGCACTGCAACATGGGACAGGGACCAGGTTACATTTAAGATCTAAAAAGCCACAGGTGATACAACTGTAAGGCAAACGCATAATCATTATTATGATAAATTTGTTTTGCCCGTTTAAATTACTCTGTATAATCTGGGACCAATATACACATATATATGTGTATATTGGTCCCAGGTATAATAAACAGACATTTAACAATGATGTTGATGTATTGTTTAGTTTTTTTTACCAAATGCGTCAAACTTCATTGAACTGTAATAAACACTTAAGCGTCGTTGTTTACAAGGTGTCTAATTAATTGAACAAGCAATTAAATAAATAACGTATGTAAGGTCAGGATTTCTAGTAAGTGGTAAAAAGTGGTTAATTATCTGCCAGTCTGGCTGTCTAGGTTTTGATGTAGAGAGATAGAGAGCAAATTCGAAGAAATAACGTATGTATCATTATGTACAATTCACGTGAATTAATTATGTATGGATGGAAACTAATTGCAAGATATCCGAAACAGTTTGCATACATAATATAATACTCTTATCGGTTAGGGTTTGCTGTAGTCAAAATGATCAGCAAGCATATACCTCATTTACTTAAGTTTGGAAGTGGAAAGTGGATTTTCAGAAATTTGTCCCCATATATCAGCAGGTAAACACTGTGTCCCTTGATCTAATACGACAAAATCTGGGACAATTATTCATATATTGGTTCTAGTCAGTACCAGGATGGTGTCCATAGCAACAGCTAAACTATTTCTGTTAAAACAAACAGAGTGTTTAATGTGCGGTCGTGGACCATCAACAAACCGAGCACCATTACTCATTACAAATATTTTACATCTGAAATTACATTAGGTAAACTTTAGGCATTGCCCAACTGTAAATCTCGTAATATGTACAATGCGCTAGTTAGAGTGCGTTAATGTCTAACCAAAGTGAAACCGGTCATTAATTCTGCACTATAAGCTTACTTTGAGTTTTCAGTAGTTAATAAACTTTTTAACAAAATTTTAGCGTGTAACAAGGTCGTATTATTATTGTTGATTGTTAATGTAAATATTGTAACTACTTATATACTTTTTAATTTATGAATCATATTATATCATACCCATTGGTTACTTAGTGTAATGAATTGTGGCATTGTGAGAATATGCTATGTATTCCGGTGGCCTTTTGTACGAATAAACTTTGAATTGAAACGGACCTTTAATTTGCATGCTTGTGATATTTAAAATTACTCTAATCTATGACAGATGCACAATGGAAACGTAGTGAAAATGCCTCATAATTTATATTGACTGTCTTAAATTATGTTGACAGTTGTTGAAGAAGATTGTTAGAATCAAATAAATAAGTTAGACTAACAATGTTAATGGTATACATTAACAATTAACATATGCATGAATGACAAAACACCAAATAAAAAGACTTGACATAACAACTTTTTCAAGCTAGAACACGTAACTCTGACATTTAATTAAGTTCCTAGGCTGAAGGATAAAAATTGCAAGTTGCGCTCTTAAATTGCTCATAATTGTTTGTTGTATATCAAAACAGGTTGTAGGATTTAGTTATGTAAAGCCAAATATATCAAAATATTTTAATTATTATTCAACTATACAAAGAACTACGACATGAAACGTTAAGCACATAACCCTTTGAACATTGTCCCAAGAACAATCGGATCACAACCGCGGCAAACGAATGAATAATAATTGGCCTTTCTTAGAATACGATTACTTTTTAAATTATATGTTTTGTTATTACGTAAAACGAAGAGAAGGCTGTACATCCTCAGTTGTGTGCCCAGCATTGTCCATGTAACCATGCGGTTTGAGTTGATTTATCAGGAGATTGGGGAACTGGGACTTTATGCTAAATACATTTTAGGTGTTGGCTGTTTGTCGAGTACATACGCTGGATTACTGTTCATCTCTTCCTTCTTTGTTTTGGCAATTCCAAATCACAGGTAACCACTGTAAACCATAGTATATATACAATGTATTTGTTTTCCTATGCCGTTTGGGCGCAGACAGATTTTGAAAGAAATTGAACATCGTCGAAGTAGCGCACGTTTGAACGCAACATACTAGTACTCGTATATATAATGATTAACAAAAAAATATACTGACATATCTCTGCATTAAGTGAGCAAAAAATATTAAACTCATGTTATGTTTTAAACGGACATATTGTTTTTATGCAGATCGTAAAATGCGGACCATGTCGATAAATCATCCGGTTTAGAGATTCACAAAATACGATACATTTGTATTTATAAGATACTGACGCCTGTCTCAAGACATTTTCAGCAATTAACGATACAGACGACACGTAACGGCACCAATATGTGATCATATTTATTATAAACAATACAGACATATGCTTGAATGTATTGTATTGTTTTAAACGGAAACATTCTATTTGACCAAATACTCTGAGAAATGAAAACTCGGTTACTGACAAAATTGTCATATCTGTTATCGAGATTTTTGTTTGCAAACACAGTTTTTGTACAATCAAACCTGTGTTTGCGGCCACATCCGAATAAAGACCACCCTGTGAATAAAGACCATTATTTGAAAAAAAACATCAGTGATTATTTTGAACAAACTAATCTCCGAATATAGACATAAATGCCCCATTTTGTATTTCCCAAGGGTGACATTTGTTCACAGGTTTGACTGTAATGAAAACGACGATTCTCAACTATTATATTATCTTACTTCTATATCGTCTCTACAGTATGGTGGCTTTTTGCATTAAGCGTTTTCTTCGAAGCCCGTTTCGTTTTTTATTTGTTTGTTGTAAAACAATAGTTTTTTATGTATGAGCAAGATTGTATTGAATGCTTCGAGTCTGCATTTAAAAAGTTGGATAAGGTTGTTGCATTGCCTTGATACGATGCATGTCATAAACATTTCTTATATTCATTAATTTTTCGCAATGGAAAGCGACCGAATACTGACAAAATGCTTAATTACGAGCGACAATAAATGTCAAAACTATAATGAATATAAAGTTGGAAGAAGGTGTTTAGGGGGATAATTTGAAATTCACAATGTCAACAAAGACCCATGCTTCATCTTGTTGTATAGGTTTTAGCTATCATGAGATACTTAGGTGAATTATTTCAACTTGTGATTTGATTTTTTTATTCAGTAGATAATTCTTTCACTTTAACACGCACATGATTTTTTTGTAATAAATTTCATCGTAAATTAAATTAATAAAGATGTGCACTACCAAATTGGGACAATGACACGTTCGATGTACAGGATGACCGCCATTTTGAAACCATAAATAGAACGATACCATCAGCGAATTCCGAGGACTACGACTATGATCAGTGTCACTACAGGCGATGGACTGGTGAAGAATATGTTCTACAAAAGTGTGACCACTGGGTGTACGATAAATCTGTATTCAAATCATCATTAGCTGCTGATGTAAGAAAATACTTTATTTAGAATATGTTGTCAATATAACTTGTGGCATTTATGCAACTTCGACAAAACATTACGACTCATAAATGACGTGTGGAAAGAATCTTTTCTGTTCTGTTTGTTGGACTCGCTTTAAGGCACAGGTACTAGACACAAAACCACCAAAGTTTAGCTCCATTGGCTATTCATACATATATTTATACATATATAACATTAGGCCAGGTACTGTTTTTTAGGGATTTTGTCCGTGGTACCTAACTGAAAATGAACATTATTTTACAAAACAGATTCGAAGAATTCAGTGCGCTAACCATAAATAAATGATTATATATTTTTTTCTGTGGTAATAATTTAATGAAAGAGCATTACAAACAAGCAGACTAGATATTTAGTCCAACTGGTACATAGAATTAATCATTGATAGATAAGAAAAGGATTCTTAAAAAAATATACAAAAATCTCCGCCATCCATAAAATAATTAGAGTAAGCTGTTTATTTAACCAGAGCTCCTGGTGTGTTCCCTAGTTTAGTGTCGTGACCGAACAGTTCTCCCTGTAGTCATGTTATTCTCACACGTGAGGTATCAGAAATTTACTTTAGATGCCAAATTTTCAGAACACGACCATTAACGTCATCTGTTAGACTAAGTCAAATATGGTCTTTCGGAGAAATTTTCTAAAGACTTGAAAATATTGCCGGGGTCTTCACGCAAGAATGCTTTGCGGTATGTCGCAAACAGAATTGTTTCCCTTTCATTTTAGTCTTCTTAAAACAATAGATAACTCATCCTCGACACTTTACTATTTACGTGCCTCTTATTTTTCAAATGACCTTTACATCTCTTATTTTTCCGTTCTAGATGAATATGGTCTGTGATCGTGCTATTTTGAAATCTAATGCACAGATGTTTTTCTTCGGAGGTTTACTGACGGGTTCCTTACTTACCGGACTGTTTTCAGACAGGTTTGTGTACATATTTTTTGTGTATTTGTTTCCAATCCATTTTTCTTATTCACTAGTTTGCATCCCTAAAAGTCGAAAATCTAAATTGAAATAAAAGCAAAAATATGACTTGTAGTTTCTTCAAGGCGCTATTTTTTAACAGCTGCCAATGTTCGTGAAAACAAAGCTAAAAATGAAATCCTATCTGTGTATTACATTTAAATACGTTTTTTTCTTTTTTCTGGAGGACTGGCTCTTTACCACCGAGGACAAACTAGCTTGCAATATTTGAAAAGATGATAAACATGGAATTGTTTTCATTTTGTCATTATCCTTCTTTGAAACGATCCCCGGATGTTTCACTGCCTGCGAAACAAAGAAAATAAACGTTCACATTAAATCTCTGATATTGTTGTTGTTATTTTGTTTTATCTTCTCGGTGGAAGTTATATTACGAATCATGATGAAGTGAATACATTCTTACAGATTTGGACGTAAAACAACAGTATGTTTGTCATCGATATTTTACTTTTTGGCTGCCATGGGGATCGCGTGGACACCAAGTTATGCAGTTTATGTAGCATTAAATTTCTCGGTTGGCTTTTTTGCTGTTGGTAACTTTATGCCTGTGTTCGTAACAGGTAAGAGCACTTTTATGTGTATTGATAATAACACACACTTGAATAGTGTTGGCCGCGACCGTGGTCCAGTGTTTAATGCGCTAGACTTGCGACTAGGCGATCCGGGTCGAGGCATGTCATACCCTTCTATGAAACTTTGACAAAATGTCCATTTTCCTCCATAAATGAAGAAGTTGCCTGCTCCTTGTGAAGGAGTAAGTTAGTGCTGGCTAGTATTCAGTCCAGGAAAACTTGTTAGGTGAACCGGTCGCCGTATATAACTGAAAAAATGTTGAAAAATAACGGCGTTAAACGAAGTGATTGGTGTTGAACTGAGTCCCATAAGCTATCTTAAGGAAAACCCCGAAGCAATGAAAAAACACTTTACGTTTTCATGTTGTCTTATATCAAGACTTAATGATCAATAAGTCCGTCTATTTTGTTGAAAACTGACTGATATTCTCGTCACTTTTATCCCTATGTTTGGACATTGAGCCAAGACACAGTTAATTACGACCAGTATTGAAGAACATCAATATACTCTTAGTCATTATTTCATCTTTCCGTATGTTTTTTATAAATACTGAAAACTTTGCATCATTCTGACGTCAGGCATGGAGTTTGTGGGGCCCTCAAAGAGACGTATTGCTGGCACCATTGGAGGTTACTATTGGGCAGTCGGAAATCTATGTTTAGCTGGTCTAGCGTATGCGATAAGAGACTGGAAAACTCTCCAAATCGTTTGTGCTGCACCCGGGATATTGTTTCAACTGTTCTGGCTGTAAGTAATTTGTCTGTGTGATGCAAGATTTATTGGATAAAGTGCGTTTTCATGTGGAACAAGTAAAACAAATTTTGCAAATACGATTTCGTTGTAGTCCTGACAGTGCTTTGAAAAACATACATACATTTGTACATCAACGACTTTAAACAAAAATGTACATTCTCCTCCATATAAAGAGAGGTTGCCCGCTCATGGTAGACGGGTAGGTTAGTATTGGTTAGTATACAGTCCAGGAAAACTGGTTAGGTGAGCCGGCCGTCATATATAACTGTAAGAATGTTGAAAAAACGGGATTAAAACCAGTGACAATGTCACATAAAAACAAAAAAATGACAAAATGATTTTTTTCCTTTCATAGCTTTCGGTTTTCGGCTCTTGTAATATATTTATCACTGTTAAAAGTCTTTACAGCTTCAAACACTATACGGGCATGTATGTTCCTTCTATTTTTACTCTAGTATATCAACAGTCAACAGTTATTAATGGATATTCGGAGATGGATGAAGATAGCAACAATTTATCCACTTTTTTTGAAGATATGAAAAATGTGATAAATGTCTGTTCAATCACAACAGCGCTAAAATGAGTTTTAGATAGAAAAAAACGGGAATAGGACATTTAAATAGTTGATAATCTGTCACATTCTACAATATTGACGCTCGGCTTTACTGCTACCTCAAATTCAAATAAAGCGGATTTGAAGCAATTTCTATCCAGAGTTGTCGTTCGTTGTCTCTCACATACATCTCTGTTAACGTCTCAGTTTTATAAGATTTTTGTAAAACAAGAAATGAAGCCACAAATGATATTATTATTTCAACAAATGCACATTTATTACGAGAAAAACAAAAGCATGCATTTAAGTATCAGACAAGAACTTAAGGAGGCTCGACCGCTTGTTTTTACCTACTTGTCAGACGTTGACAGAGATATATTCGCGTAATAACGAGCTACTTCTTTATATAGCGATTAATTTTAAGGTGCGGAGGGGAATGATTTCTCTTTGACATGTCCATGCCATGCATAACATTTTGGTGTAGTATACCTATACAGTCAATCCATTGCTTCAGAATCAACAAGGCATTGTCTAGAGCAATGATGATTGATTCACCAAAATACAATCCCGCATATGAAATAAGACCCGTTAACTTTGCTTTCCGACACGGTTACTCCCCCAGCCCCAAACATAAATCACGTATCCGCTCCTGTTGACATGTGTCTGAATATTATGAGTATGAAACATTTTTTTAGTTTTATCATTAATTTTGACGACAGAGGAGTCATAGTTCATATTTTTTTACAGATATGGTGGCAAAATAACGTAAATGCAAATTTATACACTATATTTAATTTGTGAATTAGACATAATGTGTTATTTGTAATTTACTGCATATTCCTGAGGTTTTATTTTTAATTAGGCCAGAAAAAATAGTCGTGTCTACGTTTACCTGACCAAGCTTAAGTTGGTGCCAGTCCTATATTTTCAACAGTAAAAACGAAAATATTTTAGGACGAATCTTACGAAAACGCATATTTAGAAAAATAAATGAGTAAAGTTTTGCGCCTTTTTTGGTCAAGTAACTGTAAACACATATATTTTTAGCCTTAATTGCTGAATATTTCCTAATGTTTAATTTTTAATTAACTATAGCATATTTCCCGAGTCTCCCAGGTGGCTAATTGGCAGACGGCGACAAGAGGAAGCGAAGAAAATTATCAGAAAAGCCGGTAAATGGGGAAAAGTGGAAATCCCAGATAAATTTTTCGATGACATCTTTGGAAAAGACGACGAACCAATAAGAGGGAATATATTACATGTATTTAAGTACAGGGCTCTGTTCATTAGAACATGTGTAGTCTATTTAAATTGGTAAGTCGTGGTGATGCAGGCATTCTTCACAATATAGAAAAAAACAATGTTTAATAGCTAAATCATGTGATGACTTTCGGAGTCTTGTTACAGCTACATAAATTAAATTTTTCGGATTTGTGATAAAATCGTTATAATTTTCAAGTTGAAAAAAAATGTAAAAAGTTAAAAGCCAGAAAAATGGTTGTGTTTCCGGTTACCCGATCGACCCTATGTTTTGGCGCAAGCCCTTGAGTTTCTAACAGTAAAATCTAAGGTATGAAAATATTTGGGGACGAATCATATCTCCGAAGAAAAACATGTACGTTAAGAAAAAAATACAATGTACAGTAGAAGTTTTTCCTCCTGCTTATATACATTTCTTGTTCAAGTAACCGGAAAAATATACACGTCACGAAAACCAGCAGATCTTTAACAAGAATTATGTTTTAAACTTTTAAATAAAACGTTTATTTATATATTTTCTTATTATTCTATACAAGTCAGTTGTATGACAAATAACTCAATATTCATACTGAAACGTTTTGTATTAAGATACCCATACAGTTCTTTGAGAATTTGAAATGAAATAGAAATGCTGAAAATCTGAAATGAAATAGAAATGCAAGTATAAGACCTTTTTCCATGATGTGCCATTAATGTGTTCACAAGACCAAGTCCACCAAAATACTGATTACATGATAACCATATACATGTACACAATAAACGTTATGTCTATGTGGGTTGCTTGAATCTGGAATAATTTCAGACAAAGAGATTAGATGGACAAATCATTTTACTAGGCACATGTCAAAAGTCAATGATGTCCTGTATGATAAATAGAATATGTGCTGAACGTATGCACATGTTACGGAATGAAATGAGGGTCTTCATCGTCGAGGAGTTCTGGTCTCTGATTGTCATCACTAGCCCCTCGAATTCAGTTCGAATCCAACCAAATTTCATAATTATTTATTATGTGAGGAAGCTGTCCAGCTTGCTTACGGAAGTTCGGCGGCTCTATCCAGGTGTAAGCCTGGTGTCTTCCTCCATTGCTAAAGATAGAAAGTTGCTGTTGATGCGACGTCAAACTTCAGTGCAAAAGGAATGCAATACAATTTTAATTTAATTTAGGTGTGTGGTATGCCTGGCATATTACGGCCTTGCGCTCAATAGTGGTGACTTGGTTGGAGATATCCATTTGAATTTCATGATACAATCTTTCATGGACTTACCAGCAACTACAGTGACGTTGCTGTTACTGGACAGACTTGGAAGAAAGTTTCTACTAGTGGGCAGTTTCTTATTGAGCGGGATCTCATGTTTGTCAACGGTTTTAACAATTACGTACGCTGGACCAGGTAAGCAGAAAATATTAAATAAAATATACATTGCTTTATATTCATAAAGCTTTTAATTCAGACAGCTCAAAAGCGCCCCCAGTGGGCAGTTTCGTCTATTTGCATTGTTCTACATGTTTTATAAGTAATAAGTGTGATTAGTTATTGAAAATACAAATGTATAATCAATTACAACGGATCGAAAATATATCATAAGTTGCATTCCAAAAGGTATCCATTCTTTTTTCAACCTATTATCCGCACCCTTCCTGTTTCCTGTTCTGTCTTCAAGTTGAAGTTCAGACGTAGGGGCGAACCGGTTCTTCTGGCCTCGTATGCAAGATGTCCTTTGGTACTCGCTCGACAAATTTGTCACACTGATCCCACCGCCTACCAAGATTGCCATCACAAGATTCAGCCACAGCTTTGGGAGTCCATTAAAGAACTACTCGACCTTTAAATTTCATTTTACATTATGTTAAGAATTTATCTACATAGCTGAGTATTTCGTTATGTTTAACGCAATGCAGATGATAAATAAATCTTTGAAAAAAGATGTTATCCATCTATTAAAAACTATTTTCACTACCACAACATTTCCTTCTTTACCGTAACGTTGACTTCACTACCATAACGATCCCAAAATTTCTAATTTAAGGAAACAGTGTTATTTTAATATGTATAAAGAACGGCAGAATGTATATTATACATAATTCCCAATCAGCCTGGGCGGAATTATTTGCTATTTTAAGATAACAAAAAAATTAGCGCTATGTACAATATTTGAAAAATGTGTTCATTTTTCTTTCATATATTTTATGAAATTAATTTGATAGTAAACATATTCATTAATATCTGTTTAAATGAAAATTACATCTAAATTAAAAAGATCTAATGGTATGCAAAATTTCCACGTCATTCAGCAAACAATAATCAAGTTTTTTTAACTTTTTAAATTTTGTTACGATAGTGAAAAACTAGACACCCTTGTAAAGTTTCGATAAACGCATTGCTGTCAAAAGTTGTTTGATAGCAATGTGAATGTCTAAAATAGATGACACAGTGTTTGTTATGTACAGCACGACAAATATAATACACACTGCAGGAATGCAAAAAGTGAAGTTTTTCAACTTCAATTTGGACAATTTCTGTAGAAATACCCAGAATTTCACACTAAAAGTGACAGCCTACGAACGTTTCTTTGTTGCCTGCCTGCCTGGGTATTAACGACAGGTGTGTCGAATGGATGCGATAATCATACCTTTTAATTTATTACAGAATACGCCGTATCAACCACAATATTAGCAATGATTGGAAAATTCGGGGCGTCAGCAGCCTTCTCTTTGGTATACATACACACAGGAGAATTATACCCAACAATAGTAAGGAACTCCGCAATGGGGACAAGCTCTATGATGGCTCGTGTTGGTGGAATGATAGCACCTTATATTGCTGACCTGGTAATTCATAAACATTAGGGATGGGACCGAATTAATGTTCAAATATTCGGTTTTTCACCAAAAGCACACAGAATGAACGCTAAAAATTGTACCTGTTTTTCGATGCAAAAGATTCGGACCGATACAAGAATGGACCAAAACCGAATATTCGAATATCATTTTTATATTCTTTCCCGTCCCAAATAAAAATGTCTTCTGATGTTAGAATTGTATGGAATATGTTATCTTTAGGGGTGTAGAAGTTTTCATGTAGGCCTAACCGGTAAACTACTAAAAGTAGACCGGGGGGGTGTAATGGTTCCCCCAATAGGAGGCCTGTAGGGAAAAAGTAACCGGCGAGAATGCTAAAATAGGCGGTTGATTTTTCCAACTTCCGGTTCATTTCTACACCCTGTATCTATATTTGTTTAAGTGTGCTCAAGTTGGGTATTTGTTCGTCCGGGTATTCCAAAATCCTGTTCAATATACATGCATATCATCATTTCATGTCCGCGCTCAAAGTCAAACTTGTTCACTTAATCGGTTATTCTTATTCCGTAGCTTATCTTGGTTGGTACATACATGTAAACTCAACAAAGTTCCGAAACGGCTAACTAATCAAGTGCGATTTTAAAAATATTATTGTACTTAATTATTTATCCTTTTTACTGACAAATGTTAATAAATTGTTCCAGCTAAATGTTTCATTTAATGCCAATGAAATTGAATGTAAAAATTGCAAATTAAATGTATTAAAAGGTGTGTACATTTCGATAAATGTATTAGTCGGTTGTTTCGCCTGATAGAAGTTTTGTTCAGACTAGTTAGCATGAATATTAAGTAGCAATAAAACAAACTTACATTGTATTAGGTATAAATTTGCGCCAGTTTCAGCACGATTCAAATGGACGCAACCACGAACATCGCCGAGTGCATGTCATTATTTTACTGTATTCAACAATAATGTACATCAGCATCATACTGCGTTATGATCGTAATTTCGATATATTAAGTAATATCATTGAACTTTTTGTTATCATTTCGTTCGCAACAGGATCGACTTGTCGGAGGTCCATTTGGCAAAGCTTTACCACAAGTAGTATTTGGTTCACTGTCCATACTATCCGGTCTCTTGGCACTTACCCTGCCAGAAACACTGAACAGAAATCTCCCAGAGACTATCGAACAGTGCATGACATTAGACGTGTAAATATCTGTGTAATTCTCTGTCGTATCACTTATTTGTTTATATTTTATAATTTGAGATTTAATTCCGATTAGATCCTATAATTCATGCTATTCAAACATTTGACTGGATGACTAACGAATTTCCGGTCTTTATATTGACCAATGAAATGTCTCCATTTAGGATCACTATTCAGTAGCTCTTGGATTTATACTGTGGCGAATGTTACAATAATTTCCTTGTGAACACGTGCCTAATATTAGCTGATTGTCTTGGTTTTAACGTCATTTATTAATACCATTTCACTTATGTGCGTTGGACAGTTTTTTTTTATTTAATCAATACTCATGGGTTATTAACAAGTGCTAACGTTTGTCTCCACATTCATTAACCAACTGCTTTCCTTGTCATGTCTAAAGTGAATCACAGGATTAAGATAACAGATGTAATTTGAACATCCAGATTGTATTAAAAATATGGGTCAATGGAGACAATTAACATTATACTTGCATTCAATTAAGCTATCAGTAAATTGTTGTAAGAATACCTGGAGTTTTGACTATAATTAGCAAAACAAGAGCATAATACTGATTTCTTCCATTTGTTTTATAAGTTTTGGAATTTTCTTTCATTCTTGACCAAATATTTCAGGGATATTAGTATTGACCACAAGAAGAGAGACAAGAATGATGAGAGCCATATAAACGAAGCATTTGATAATAAGGAAGTGAACACTAAGCTGTGATACCTGCATACATTAGATGAATATATATAAATAT
Source organism: Lutraria rhynchaena (assembly GCA_008271625.1). Taxonomy (NCBI): domain Eukaryota; kingdom Metazoa; phylum Mollusca; class Bivalvia; order Venerida; family Mactridae; genus Lutraria; species Lutraria rhynchaena. The sequence continues at coordinate 120,392 of VIBL01000150.1, forward strand.
ATCCATATAATCTACCCATATAACCAAATTTCTTATAATATACATGTATACAACATACACTGAACTAATGTAATAATGCAAAGTTTGTTCAGTAGTGATTTGATAGAGTTGCCATATTTGACAAAACCAGTGACCAACATACATACATATGTGCGTGGATAATAATAATAATTAAAGTAACAATAAATGTGATAACAATCAAGGCTGTAATATTTTTTACTTTTTCTTGGCGTGAGTCTTTTCATGTTTCAACCTGTTGCTTCTTGACTTAAATTTTTTGCTACAATGGTTACAGGGATGTTCTCTAGCATCAGAATGTACGATCATGTGACGTTTCACTTCTTGTTGTTTCCGAAATGCACGACCACATATTGTACATGTATATGGTTTTTCGTCTGAAAATTACAAATTTTTGTACTGTACAATACAAAACATAAATATATTATAACAGAATAACAAACATATAAATTCAGTAATTCATGTTGGATGGCAGATGTATTCCTCTACTTCATAACAATATTGACTCAACAATATACAGCAACCTATAATGAAGAGATAGTTGTTTTTGAAATATTATTTTCTATCAACTTTCATAAGACAATGCCAAGAAAAAAATTAGTTGTGTTTCCAGTTACTTGATAACAAAAAAATAGATTAGGTTAGGATGTAAAAATTCTATTTTTTTCTAAGCATATCTTTTGTACTTTGGAAGCACAATTCCTCCTCAAATACTTTTGTAATACTGCAAATAGTTGCATTTGGATTTTACTGTTAGAAAGATCAAATGATCTGCAAGATAATCAATGTTTAAAGTAAGCTAAGATCATTTTTAGAGGTATCAAAAACTTACCAGAGTGCCTGAGTATGTGATCTTTCAGTACATAGTTACTGGCAAACAATTTATAACACACAGGACATTTAAGAGTCTTCTCCCTTGTATGAGTTTTAATGTGCTGTCTTAAATTTGGACCATTGTTGAATGATTTACCACACAGATGACATGTACATGATTTCTCTTTGTTATGGTGAAGCTTGTGACCATACAGCTGACTGCAGGTTTTAAATCTCTGTGGAAGTATAAAAATGTGATCACTTGGTAAAACAATAAAATTTCAATAAATACTAGCTTAATTAAGTGAACATTTCACTCAGTAACTAAGTGCTTTTTTTAACCAGCTCAAACTGCAGTAACACCTGTGACCAATATTTTCCTAAGTGTAACCAAACATTTTTCCTAGGCAATCTTTTACAATACTAACAGTACTCCCAAGTACAAACAATGAAATAAATTGTTATTATATACATTTTAAGAATTCAACTCTTTATAAATTGCATGTATATCCACATGAAATAGAAAAAATCACCAACCTTAGAGCATACATCACAGGAATAATGCTTAGCTTCTGTATGACTCTCTCGATGTCGTTTTAAGTTTCGTTTCTTGAACATGTGACCACATATATCACACGGACACTGAAACAGGCAAAATCTGGTTAACATTTATAGCAGGGCAGACTTTCTGACCATTCAACCGGTATTGCTGTGACAGTGTATTTAAATTTAAGTACATGAATGTATTAAGAAGATGCACTTAAGATTTTGACAGAATCAAGCTTTGCCATTTAGACTCTATGCATTGTAATACTGAATTTATAATCTAACCTTATCTGTGTTTAAAGATTTTTCAGTGCTTTCATCCATAATCATATCATCCATGTCTGAAATGAAGTTCAGAATTTTATGGCATTTCAAACGTCATAACAACAAATTATTAACGAAAAACAATCCTCCAGGAAATTGTAACTTGTTTACAGCTTCAAGTTTTTAATTGACAGAATTGTGCATTGATTTAATAAATAGACACAAATATGCAGAGAAAACAAACAGAATGAATTCATTAAGTAGTGAGTATATATGCACCATTGACACACAAGAGGGGGCTAATATAACTGTAACATCATAAATTATTCTTCAAAATTTAAGTGTGTACAACATTGAGGTACAAAGCAAACTCACCTGTGCGGGAGTGAGCTGTATGTGTAACACTGGAAAGTTTTCTTGATGAAACTTGGCCAGATGAGTATTCATTCAGTGAATGTGAATCTAAATTTTCAATTGTGGCATCATGTTCAGGTGATGTATCAATATCGTTATGTTCAACTCTTCCAAAAATGACATTCCTTGGATTTCTTTTCAAATCAATTGCAGATGAATGCACAGTACCTGACTCATGAACGGACATTTCACAAGTATCATGACCCATGTAAGTAGAGTCTTTTTCTCTATCAATAATGACTTCAACTGTAGATGTTACTAAATCTACTAGGTACCTTTTAAGATGAGGGTTGTCCTGTAAATGACCATGCATTTCACACAGACAAGAAAACTGAAAGTTGCAACATTTGCAAGTGAAATTGAAACTACATTTTGTGTGGCAAACTGAACTCGTCATGTTTTCTCAACACAACCTCAGTACAACACTTCTCTTTAACAGTACAAAGGTATAAATGTGTTGAAAAAAGAACTGAAATCTTGCCGATGATGTTTGAGAACACAACACACCTGTGAGCATGATCGTACTCGTAGACGAAAAGTCTATTTTTCTTCTCTAAACGGTTCTGTAATTCTAAGCATGAATTAATTTTCATAAAATATAACAAGACCAGGCAATAAATTATCTTAAATGAATTCTCCGAAAATTCTAAAATGATCATAAAGTTAGAAAACAACACAGACACTACACTTGTGTTTGTTAAATTACAAATGGCGTAATATATAAAGGGGAAATAAGCCATCACGAACTTACGGTTTAGTATAAATAATACTACCGGTACAAATATCTAAACTGGTCCCCGTTCCATTTTGCGGTCTTTGTACATCAGAGTCAATGGGTACCAGTTTAACAAATATACCGACAGTAAAGAATTCAAATGGCAAACGTCCAGTCACTGACTATGCCCATGTCTGAATGTGCATGATACGATAAACTAAAGGGAATACAAACAAACAGAAACAAAAGCAGAACATTTTACAGTAACAAAGATGGAAATTGTCATAAAACATGATCAACTGATTCTGATTGTCAAATATACAAAAATAGTACAGTGCAAGCCAGAGTATAAAATAGAATAATGTAGACTTTAATATATGTATATATTTCACCATTTGTACCATAAAAGAAAAAAGTACATTACATTATAAGCAGGGACGGTGCGAAACATGTGGAGTCTTTGGAATGTTGAGTCCCGGGTAACTTGAATAAATCATGTACGGTTTATTTATGATTAATAAAACTATGCAAAATAAAAAATAAAGGAAAAAATCAAACCCTTACGTATCTTAGAGTCACATAGTTTTTCTTATTCAAAGTTTATATTTGACGTTGAACATTACGTAAAACGCAGCATATTTTTCATGTACAACAAAATGTTACACGCTATTAAAAATGATTTATATAGTTCCTACTAACAAAGTAAATGTCAGTTTCTGGCGTAAATTGTCTGGTATTTTTAGTAGTCGTATATATTGCACAATACGTGATAAATATTTTAAAAGCATGCATTGTTATTTTGTTATTTACTGTCTGTGACAAAAATGTCACCACTGTCTGTATTGCAATAGTCGTTACCCATAAAATATTAGTGGTTTATCACGTGTTTCTGTACATCACTCTCATCATGTTTCATTCTGGTTACCTTTGTCATCACTGATCAATGTTTCCACCATGTGTCTTACGATATGAAAATTTCTTATTAATACATAGAACACATAATTGTGTTTTGCAAATACATACATTGTAAATCATTACATTGCGCAAAACACACATTCAGATGTAAATTTATTGAAATTATATGCGATCCTCATATACGGAAATGTAAGCAGTTGCTGACCATAATTTCAATGTATCAACGCTTATCTTTTTCGGCTACGTTGGCCCTAACTTCAAAGTTACTTTTTTGTGACAATTGGGAAATACATGTAGTACACACTCTATTTCTTATGACGTCATTCATTCCTTCATTATGGGTGTATAAATGTATTGAATAAGATTATCTACGGATCTAAGAGCAACCCAGCACTCCGTTACAAAGGTCGTTACATGCAAATATTCTGATGTAACAGATTGACATAACCGAAATTTTGATATAAGCGAGTTTGACATAATGAGAATTAACAGTACATGTATACGTCATAGAACATATTATTGGTGTGTCCACTCTACATTAATCTAAAAGTCCATACAACACACTAGAACTATATGGTCCAGGTTCAAAATACCTTAGTGATAAAAAGATACAAACATGACGTAGGTGCTGACGTCTACCAGTCAGCTCGCAATTCTAGATCACGTGATACCTAATATTTTTGTATATCATAGTATATGTTTTAGAAATTCTGGGTACTTCTCATGGTTTTCAGGTCTTTTTATTTCTTTTTTTATCTTTCAGTAAAATAAAATGTAAAATATAGTGTTAATTATAAATATAAGTATGGTACCAGCATACAATTCATCAGTAGTCCAAAACCAAACTATTAAAAAGTATGTACTTGTATATACAAATGTACACAATGTTAAATACTTCAACACATGACTTGTCATTGCCTACAGGATACTCAACGATTCATTGATTTGAAATTTTCATTTTTTACCCAGACATGCCATCAAAATAAATATCAGCCATAAACTTTCATGCAACGAAATATCTAAAAGAACGCGCAACTAATAGCATTTCATTACGATAAACACTTTATCCTCATATTGACTTCACTCAGAAAGAATGAGTGTCACAACACATTCACGACAAAAAAGAAAGACGTAAAATATAAGCAGGAACATATAAAATGCTTCTTACTGCATACAAGTATACAATATTCCACAATCCGCAAACATATTTTGTTTTCTGGAGTAACCGTGTCATCACAAAATATTGTGGTAGATACGGGCAATCGACAAAGTAAAGTATAAGAATTATCATTAATTTACTAGAAGTTCACCTAATTTATGTACAATTAAAATTAAGTCTTTAGATCAATCAAGGGGCTAGTTTTCACCGCCTTTGAAACGCTGGGAGTTCGAATACCACAAAAATCACATGTGGAAACTGTCTAGCTGGCTTAGGTCAGTGGTTGTACCCAGATATATGCCTAAGGACTTCCTCTGTCATTAAAGCGGGAAAAGTCACCGAAATGACCCTAGCTGTTGTTGCGAAGTTAACCCTAAAGAGAAAAAAAAACAATCATAACATCGATTGGTTTTAAAAGTCAGTAGGTGAAATGATTTTAGCATGAAAAAAACTATTCAACTTTTATTCGACAAATAGAAAACAATTAGCAAAATGCTCTGTGCAATCATTATTGTGTGTATAACATACGATGTACCACAAGGAGCCTTGTTGGGCCCAACATTATTTCTTATTTACATTAATGATTTTACCATATCCTGTGATGTTCTTAATATTGACTTTCACTTAGTCGGGTGATTCGATGATGTATTCGTGTGGATAAAACACCAATAACATTCAGCATAATCCACAAGGTAACCTCAACATCACAGACATACTTAACTATGTCAACTATATGTTTGTTGGCGATTACACGACCCAAACTTGTCAGAGCGTTGGTAGGTAGACTTTTTTGTTAACATTATACATGCATGTTTGTACTGGAAACGAAAAGTTGGACTATTGAAAAGAATTGTTTGTATGGATTTTTAATGAGTCGGTCGCATTACTACAAAGAACATTTTTGCACGTATAGAATTAAGACAATGCTTATAAGTGTATGTATTGTTTTAAGGCCACGCCTACTATTTCATGGCTAAGGGACGTAATTATATTATCATCCATTATAAAATAAGATCATAAAGAATAATGATTAATATAGCATGTACCTGTATTACACTGGACCTCTTTAATCTTTTGTGTTCTTGTTCAAACAATGAAGGAGATATTTTATCTTTTTCCTCCAAAAAAATCGTCAAATTCGTGTAGTCGAATAGACAAAGTGCTTATTGGTTTAGTGTAGTATAATGTATTAGCTATCTATAGACACCAGTTATTAGAAATTTGAGCGATTTCTGAAAAAAAACTTGGTACAGAAACTGTCATTCCGGAAGTTATAACCCCTCTATATGTATATATACTAAATATATGAATCGTTTATGATTTGTAATAATAGTTTTTCCCGTAGTGTGGATATTCTTTCAACACTATCTATTGTACATAATATGATATATGTGTTTTTTTTGGTACATTTGATCATTTTAATTAGGCCTGATACACCATTATACACCATCCCTTCAACACGCTAGCCCCTCTATGGTTTTAGTTATTACAGTAGACATTTTGGGTATGATCTGAACAATTAATATTATATTGAAAATAACAAAACTCTGTGATGAGTCTTTAGGGAACAAAAAACACGTTTTGCGGCTTTTGATTTAAAATGTCAGTTGTATCATATCGCCCATATCGATTACAAAAACTGTTCAAATATTTGTTGAAATGAAAGGCTCATTGAATTTGTAGGCCATTTTAAACATAACCATGTAAATATTTAATGCGACATTCTGTAGCATCAATGTGTCTTGTTTGATTTTTGAAAAATCACCTAGCACTGATTCGAATTTGTTCAACACAAGTACCTTGTCATTCGTTCATTTGTCAACGATCTTTATATCAGAGCTGATAATGCCAATTTCCTGGGTTGTATGTGTGTCTGATACGACTGTATATAACACAGTATGTTTCTAATAAATGTCATTACGATAATTATTTGTGGTACAGAATTTATTGCTTTAAATTCAAATGCGCGACAATTCACAAATTTAGACCAGAATTGAATTGTATTCTTATAAAAAAACAACTGTTTAAATGATTAGTTTAACTTGTATTCGCTCATGTTTCATTTACTGTGTATATAAATTGTACTGTATAACCCCAGAAAACCTGACCCCTTCCGGACTGATGCGATGAAATTTCCGGTTTTCAGAGACCTATCGACTATATAAGAGAAAAAAGGGACTTTCATCCGATTTTTTTGGAAATTCCGGTTTTCGGGGAGTCCGGTTTTCAGGGGTTTTATTGTATAATTTATACTTGTGTATAGGTAGTGATATTTCCATCGTGTGAAAACTTGGGTTGAAAACTTACACTCCACCTTTCTAAACAAAATATATGCACCAGCATGTCTCTATCTTTGCAAACTTTCCTTTAGCCTTATACATATCACTGATTCATGCATAATTCATGCATTAGGCTAAAAATAGCTATGTTTACTGTTTCTGGTCCAAAAAATAGAGTAGTAGGTCGCAAACTTTTCATTTCTATTTTTTTTTCGGAACATACTTTGGATTTTGCTGTTAGAAACTTTAGGATCTGCGAAGAAAACTAGTGTCGTCCAGACAACCGCAGACACGACTCTGTTTTACGGCCTTGTAAAATAGCCATACCAGTATTTAGGTTCACCCCGTCGGCTTATTTCTACAACCCCGTAACTCAATTTTTGGCAATACTGAGATTTTGGTGTCATTTTTTTCGTTTCGATGAGCACCTTACAATGATCTTACTTACCTGCTTGTAGACCTATCCTAAATAGAGATTGCCCCAATTCCACGAACCCGTAACTCGCTTATAGTTATTGCAGTTCAAAATTTCAAATGCGATTTTTTTCAAAATGGGGAAAATGACATATTGGTTTGTAGAAATAACCAGACGACCTATTTACTCAAAACAAATACAACAACTTCTTCATGAAAAATTCACAATGAAAACTTCCAGACTCCATTCAGACTTTTGTCTGATAACAAATATTTGTCATACAAAATTCAGTTGTCATGTGATCATGTTGTCATAGCGTATATCGACATGTGTTATTGATATAGATTTATGTATTAATATAATTACAAATGCAATTAGATAAAGAGCGTCCGACCTCAGATCCAAAGGTCCTGAGTTCGAATCCCGGCTACGACGGGTTTCGTTCATGAATTTCATAATTCCATTTTTCGGACGTAATACTGGTGTAGTGTTCGTGATTAATATAAACAAAATTGCTTGTTTCTCAATCGAGATAAAATAAATTAGTACCCCCCCCCAAAAAAAAACCCTACTCGACGTGATTTGACAATAATTGCTTAAGATTTAAAGCACGAAAATGTCGCCTACACTTGTTGGACTATATGATAAAATGTAGTATCAAAAAGTAACAAAAGCGATAAAAGTGCCTTAAACACAGAAGCTTAAACAGGATTGTTTCTCTATCTGTTTGTTAAATAGAGTTTTAAGTCAGCCTACGAGCGCTGATATTTGAGACTTCAAACAAAATTTTCAGCATGCTCCACATAAAATATATTAATGTACATATGAATTTTGTGCATCATGTTTGTAGTGAACATTTGCTTTATTCTGTAAGCTGTTTTGTGGTTATTTATCACAGTCTGTTAATGATAATGGTCTGAAAGGTATACTTTTAATGATAATGGTCCGAAATGTATACTTTTAATGATAATGGTCTGAAAGGTATACTTTTAATGATAATGGTCTGAAATGCATACTCTTAATGATAATGATCTGAAATGTATACTTTTAATGATAATGGTCTGAAAGGTATACTTTTAATGATAATGGTCTGGAAGGTATACTTTTAGTGATAATGGTCTGAAAGGTATACTTTTAATGATAATGGTCTGAAATGCATACTCTTAATGATAATGGTCTGAAAGATATACTCGTAATGATAATGGTCTGAAAGGTATACTTTTAATGATAATGGTCTGAAAGGTATACTTTTAATGATAATGGTCTGGAAGGTATACTTTTAGTGATAATGGTCTGAAAGGTATACTTTTAATGATAATGGTCTGAAATGCATACTCTTAATGATAATGGTCTGAAAGATATACTCGTAATGATAATGGTCTGAAAGGTATACTTTTAATGATAATGGTCTGAAAGGTATACTTTTAATGCTAATGGTCTGAAAGGTATATCTTTGACATCATTTCTTAGTTAAGCGTTAAGTTAAAAAGATTTGTGTTAGAATTAACACATTGGGGTCTTACGGGCGAGTATAAAAGACACGTATCATGCTTTATTTGTGAATCTGTACTTTAATGTTGTCTTGTTGGTTAGTGTCGTTTATGTTAAATTATTTGTTGACCAATATATCTTCATAATATGATGGTTTCAGCATTAAATTGAATTCGGAATGAAATAAAAAACCGGACAGAAACAAAGTGATCTTTATGATCAGGTGATGTTTATATAAAGGAGGTCTGTACATGAGCGTATACTGTACTATGAATCTTTAATTTGTGGGCAACTTTATTACAACCGTGACATCGCAAAACGCTTCACATTAAAGATACTGATGTTTTAATACTTTAATTAGACACGAGGGATGCTTGTATCTCAGTGCGTGACAAGCTAAAACATCGGATGTTAATTATCTCTTACAGTTAATTTGAAAGATATGTTGGTGGAATGATATTTGTCTACTTTATTTTACGCGTGTCTGAACACAGTATGGTTAATGGGCGTGTTTTGTGCGTGAATACTCGCATTAATATTTATAATAAATGTTTGTATTAAGTTTTCGCCGACTGACTTCAAAGCTATATTTATAATCACTTGCAGCGTTTTCAAAAAAAAGCAAATCGAAATAAATGAATGCGTAAAAGCGCGAGACGCTGACTACTATTTTTTTTATTTCTAACGAAATTAACAACAAAGAAAAAACTTCACGTATGTGAAACTACGCATCTGATCATGAAAATATGACAAAAAGCTTTAAAAAGACAGTACTTTACTACACATCTGATCATGAAAATATGACAAAAAAGCTTTAAAAAGACAGTACTTTACTACAAATCTGATCATAAAAATATGACAAAAAAGCTTTAAAAAGACAGTACTTTACTACAAATCTGATCATGAAAATATGACAAAAAAACTTTAAAAAGACAGTACTTTACTACACATCTGATCATGAAAATATGACAAAAAAGCTTTAAAAAGACAGTACTTTACTACACATCTGATCATGAAAATATGACAAAAAGCTTTAAAAAGACAGTACTTTACTACACATCTGATCACGAAAATATGACAAAAAAGCTTCAAAAAGACAGTACTTTAATTTACGTTTAGAAAAAGAAATTACTACTAAAATTCATTAAGATGTTGTCTAATTCAACTGTGTAAATGTACAAATCTTTATGCTTCGCAAAATACTTTAAAGAATTAATGATTATTCCAGTTTACAAATCTCAATGGGATGAGAAGATGGCATCTCTAAATTAGTGAATTGTTTAAATTTTATAGAATTCTCTTTTAAAATAGGATCGTCTATTATTATCTCATTTTCAAAACTAACGCGCATAAATGTACAATAATAATAATAATAATAAATGGAACAACGATTTTTATCAGTCATGTAGTAGGTGAGCGTTCAGCGATTTTTTTCTCTGAGTTTAACGTCGCACCAACAGCCAGGGACACTTGGTGATTTATTCAACGGTGGAAGAAGACCCTAGGTGAAGACCCACCTGAGTAGAACCATCCGCCTTTCATAAACTAGCTGGACAGTTTCCTCATTAGTGAAATTTGCCTGGTCTTCGGTTGTGATTCGAACTCACAGCGGTGAGGGGCTAGTGATTACTGGTCGGATACGTCCAGCGCTATTATAGGAAAACCCCTGTGATCTGGACCTCACTAATCCGGCAGTGACATTTATCCGAACAGTTTTGTCGGAACCATTTTTTATTCAATAACTATTCGAGAAATGTTGTATAAATTTGCTAAAAAATTAAAAACCATTCTAATCTGGAACCATTTAAACCCGGACTTTTTTCCTTACCTGGATGAATTTCCAGAGAGGGCGACTTATAAACTGTTTAAACAACTTTGGTTAGTTTTTGTTGTTAACAACATTTATTAACGATATTTACGCTATTCAACATTTAAACATATTTCTCCGTATACAAATATTAATTTCTCTTTAGATGTGTTTGAAAGTGTTTTAAAGTGCATCACAAATTCTTCATGCTTTAAAGTCTTTACAATTTGCAGACACGTGACCGACTCACCAAACAATCTCTCAAACATTATTTAGCGATTTCAGCATTTTTTCTATCTTAATTCCTTTTGGTTTTCAATTCAAGCATATAATCTTAGCATTTGTTTTTACCTGCCTTCCCACTGATAAAAGTTTGTATCGCGTAACTGCAAACCAACATTTTATAAGGATGACCTCATACTTTCATTTTATTTTATGAAATTCGATACAAAGAAGATCGATAAATTTACCTCTCAGTAAATCTCAAATTTTATGCAATACTTTAACCTGTTTATCGTCATATGAAATAAATTAAATATTATTTATGTATTTTAATCAGATTTGTGAAAATGGATTTGTGTATACGATATCTAAACATGTTGGATAAAAATACAAACACAACGAAAAGCGTGCTAAATAAGTCTTTATTCTATTCTATTCTATTCTATTTAGCTGACACTTGCTTCATTTTTTTCAGTCATATTTATATTGTTGACTGCTGGCAACAACACATCACAAGCTTTCTGATTACATATTTTCTATACAACATTCAATCAAATGACTCATACAAGACTTTAAATGCAGTTTATAAGATTTTTAGAAACCATCATCAAAAGCTTGTTTAGTGATATCAGGAACTGTGCTATCCTCACATGTAGCAAACTGAGTAAATGCTTCAACAATTTTATGGACCGGAACCTTGTCATCCTCTGGACAAAAGGCTTGAAAGTACTTCTCGTCCGCTACTAAGTTGTTGTGACCGTACGCCTTCATCAGCGCCATCCATTCCTCTTTGTTAATACATCCTTCGTGGTGTATGTCGGCTATGTTAAGTACGCATGTGAAATACTCTTGGTAACGTTTCTTTAGCCCATCCTTATCACTCTTGAAATCTTCATTTTGCATGTTGACAAACTCCTCTTCACTGAGCTCGGATTTTCCTCGGAGAATAAACTCATTCCACCATTTCTCAAACTCTTTAGCTACACCAGATTTCTGTTTATCATCTAGATGACTGAACTCAGCAAACAGTTTTCTGCGTATAATGAAACACACAGTAAGTGACATAATTTATCATAGCACTATCAAAAAGTAAAAGACATGCAAATGTTTTACAGTAGAAATATAAATGTATGAGCTGGATTTGGCAAAGATTAGGATAACATACTACTAGTGGGTGATATCTCAAATCATTGCTAAGATATAAATCGGTAATTACCAGTTATAACAATATAAAACGTGCACCAAAAATTACAGGTTTTATACGGTACATACGTTTATTTAATTTCTTAAAGTAAATACTCTACAATGGTAGAACTATTTGACTGTCATACAAAGCGGCAACTAAATTGACATTCATGTAATGAGTCAACGTTAAACCTAGGGTTTTGTCTTTTTAACAGTTAAACACATACTCGCATTCGTCCACATCCTGTCGGGTAATTTTACCACTGTGGTTAACATTGAGACTTCGGAACCAGAGCTTCCATTTCGAGATCAAATAATCGTTTGCCATCCTAGAACGTTACTGAAGATTTGTTAATACAAAACATGGTACGTGTATTTGATTGTAAACTTTTTATTCTTCCAGTACATGTACTTTGATATTCGATTAATCAAGACAAAAGTCAATTTGTTTAAGTATTAACAAATACTACATATATACAAATGTAATTCACATGTCGCTCTGAAAGAGTTTTAGAACGGAAATCACTGACATAAAACAAAACCGTTACAAAATCCGTTTATGGCTCAAAACAACAATGACTAACTATTCAATAAAAAGAACTCCAAAGATCAAACACGCGGTGTTACGGTTTGTTAATAGATCGACTATGGGAGAATCCGATTTTTCAAAGGTTAAAGCAAAATAATTCATCCTAACGAAAACTCATAGTAAAAAGATGCAATAACACTGTATCAATCTTATTTGATAAAGAAAGTATAGGTCACCACGCGATATCTACAGAAATTAATGATTTTCTATTTTTCAACAAGGGCAACAACTCAACAACAAAATTTTCAAAATGTATCGCCAAATAAAGTGAAGTATCCAGAGTAACTAAGACAGAAATAATGATAATTAGGGTGCACTAGTTTTGTAATATTAATATTTTTGTGAAACATTTAGTAGATATGTCAGGAATTAGAATACAGCATTAGAATGTCATACATTAAATAAACGAACTAAGCCGTTGAGTAGAAACTATGTTTTAAATCTGATCACATATGAACCAAAGCATAATAAAAACATTATTTACATCAGAAAGTGTCACAAAGAACAATGAAGACCAAACATTACCTTTATTTTTACAGATATCCGACCTCACCTTAATAACACGAGATGATAAATGAATAATGTGTAGCGCTTGCCAAAAGATGAAAACTCACCACCTATCTTGATCATAATTTGATGTTTTATTCCTTTAGATACGTGTAATACAAGCGCGGATCGCGTATGTACTTTAACAGTTTTATTTAGTTTTCTGAAGTTTTCAGTATACAGTCAAGCCTGTGTCTTCGGTTACCTCCGAATAAAGACCATCCTGTGAATACAAACCATTTTTTGAAAAACCGTCACTGATTATTTAGAATAAACTAACCTCCGAATAAAGGTCAACTGTCAATAAAGGCCGCATTTTGTCTTTTCCAAGGGTGGCCTTTGTTTACAGGTTTGGCTGTATGAACAAGTGCCCGTGCTTTTATGAATATGTTATTACCTCAAATGAACATTTGTTGCTTATATTCAAGGCAACATTTGCGGTTGTATGTAAATAAATTGACTCACTAAAAGTATTGTTTAGCTCGATTTCGTATCTTGTTATCACGCAGAGGAGATTTGTATGTGTTTGCATATGGTTTGTCAAATTAATACATAATTAGAAGAAATGAACTTTGTTTGTAAAACAATGACACTTGGTCGCATGGTATTTTGTACCGTTCGATCTTCTGAGGGGTTAATTTACGCGAGAGTAGTCTAAAGATCTTCACAAAACTGTCCCCTATTCGAAATTTCAAAGTTCCGGTATTGAGAAGTACGGACTGTACAGAAATTAGAGGAAAAAACCGAGACAGCAGAGCTCGTTCAGTTTGTGGAAGTTTCCGGTTTTTGGAGCGTTCGGTATTCATAGGTTAAAATTTTATATCTAAATTCAGTGCAACATCTCTTAAGCAACACCCTTTGAGAGAAGCAAATTAGTAGTTGAGAGGTTGTTGCTTCAGAGAGGTTAAATTAATAGTCCAATCGTACAGTGGAAAAATCACGTTGTTGTTGAAGGTTGTTGTTGTTCAAGAGAGGGCCACTCTGGAGAGGCTGCACTGTATACACTTCGACAATTTTGATTGATAATGTACGATCTGTTGGTGGATGCACAATGGAAAATGGTCTACTACACAGACCCAACACACGCCGATAACACGTCAATAAGATGAATGACTTGACACTTTTTGACTGGGATTTCATGTCCCAACAATAGTCAAGGTCATTTGGCGACTTTTCCAATTTTAAGACTTACTGAGAAGTACCATCGACCTTTCGCAAGCTAGCTTTTAATACCGTACAAAACATGTTTGCATAAATATAACGCCATCTTCAGGGGTTGTAATTTATGTCATTGTGAGTGGCACTAGACAATGGTGTTTTATTGTTGCAGTCCACATCAAATGAAGAGCCAGTAAACCGTCCCGACTTTGTTTTAGACATTACATTTGTTTTGCCCACCTAATAATTCATGGTTACTCTAAATGCCTGTTGAAGACAATAATACCGCGATGTATACACATTGTTCTCTGCGTAGTCAGTCATAAAGTATTCATCTGTTGCCCAAAGTATGAAAACATAGTATTGGAGCAAGTCTGTGTCAAGTCATGTGTTCAAAAAATACATTCAGAGTTTGGGTGTTGCATTCGGAGTTTGGGTGCCTGCTATTTTTATTCGTTATTTGTATTTCATTAACACATTTCATCAAACATATATCAGTTATGCACAGCGAACAATAATACCCTCGGTATTGAGTATCATTTCATACTCAATAATTTGCCTGCATATCGAGAGGTAATTATGCAAAATCGATAACCAATCAACGCATTACTCGTACGACCAGTGGTTTGAAGCGCGGCGCTACTAAAACATAAATTAAACACTGGGCTCGTGAGGAAACTTTTATTCAAAACAAATAAGTCAATAAAATGTTAGGTATTGCAAAATAAACTTTACACAAGAGCATTATATTACACTGTCATGTTAAAATATTAAACATAAAACACCATTGTCATTTAAACATCGTTAAGTCCAGAAAAAAGTCGTGTTTACGTTTACCCGACCAAACTTATCAGTATCCAAAGTACGAAAATATTTGGGGACGAATCAAACCTCCAAAGCACGAGAGGTATGTTTTGGGAAAAATAGGATAAAAAAGTTTCAGATCTCTCAACCCTATATGTTGGTCAAGTAACCATAACTTACAGTTTTCTCTGGGAGAACCATTCTCTGAGAGATACGCAAACATATTACATGTTATCAAGGTAGATAATCCATCAAGTTACTGGACTCCCCTTGTAACAATTTTTCAGTACCTACTGTGTTATCTTTATAAGATGAATGTACACAATCATAAAATGGTATGACAAACACGCTATAATAAAATATGGACATAATATAATATCTATTAAACTACCAGATTTTCCTGTCTCCATTACCACGACACAAATAAAATAAAATATAATTATGAATGCTAATGATGACATCAGATGTTTACTCGAAAATAGAATGAAATAAAAAAATCAATACGAAGCCACAAGGGCACAACATTTAACAACATATTCGACTGCGAAAGTCAGTACCGGACTTCCATACATGAAACAAATTTTATGACTAGGAGAGATGGAACCAACATACAAACCAACATGTTTTCAAGAGGAAGCATCGGCTGTTCATAAAAAGTCTCCATAAAATGGTCTGACAATCAGGAATTTCTCTAAACGCCCGAATATTGCCAAATTCACTGTTTGACAGCAAAATGAGATATAAATGTAATTAAAGCCTTTATCTAAGTGGCACTTTTTTTGCGACTGCAATTGAATTTCTGCAATATTGACACAATGACCCATTTTACTGTATGAATAGTCGACGTGAAAGTAACTTATCTTACTGCATGACATACGCATTTAATAAATGATGACATGTTTGGAAAATTGAAAAGTTTCCGCGCGGTTTGTCAAATAATATATATTAACCAATATTTCATGTATTTCAGATACGATCGGCATGTGACCCCTGAGACTTTTTAGTAATAATAGGGTAAAGCTATTCTGCAACATAAATCAATTAGTAGAAGCATATTAAACTATCATTTACACTGGGGGTTAGATGGAGGGACTGATGTGTTCCGAATGACACAATTTATCAGAAATAAATGAAACGTGACATCATCACAAGCATCAAACCTGCTAACATATTTATAATAACGACAGTGTCGTTGAGTTTGTAAGGCTATCATTAAAAAATTGTTTGTTCGTTGTAACGCGACCCAACATTTATCGAAAGGGTTATTTTTTTTCTAAGAGGGTTAAAAAAAGTTGAGTCGCAGCGATTTCTATCATTCGGTCACGTTACAGCAAACATATTTTTAAGGATGGCCTAACTCAAGCATTTCTTATATGTTTTTGTTAAGAATGGGTCACTAATAGAAATTTAAAGAACATCGGAGTGAAATTCAAAACCACAAACAAACAAAAACAACACTTCTACAACAACCAGTGTACAAAATTTACCGACGTGAACACAGTGCATTGAGTGAAAAATCTGTAAATGTTGTCATGGTAACACTGACGTTGTTCAGAGAACTCCGGTTGATCATTCAAAGACGTATCCATGATAACACTTTGAAATTGTTTTCTTGGACAATTGTAATTTTATCAATCATTAAATATAGTTATTTTTGTTAAAGGTATTTGACTGTAATTTATCCCATTGGCATGACTTTTAAGTTAAGCGTTATCTTAGCTAAGACACGTTTACGAAGTGACGTCCACAGATCTTCGCGGCTAGAATTACTGGGTGCAAACATTCCAATAAGTCCAGATGTAAAAAATGTAATCACAAATTACTAAAAGCGTCATCCCGTAACCTAGTAAAATATTTTTATTTCATAGATTTCGATTCCCAAATTATCGTCCTGAGATGTAATGTGGATCCCCGATGTTTCAACCCAACAAGAAAAACCTGGCCGGAAGTGACATTCTTCTTGAGCGTATACCATCCCCGTCGAATAACAAGGACCGTTCTTTAGCACTGTTCCTGACAAATTGACGTCAAGCACCTGGCCGTAATATCCTAGAATACAACAGAGCACCCTACGTTTGAGTTTTGACAACGTATACAGTCAAACCTGTGTTTGCAGCCACCTCCGAATAAAGACCACCCTGAGAATGCAGGTCATTCTTTTAAAAAACCGTCACTGATTATTTTTAACAAACTGACATCCGAATGAAGGCCATATGTCAATAAATGCCTCATTCCATCTTTCCAAAGGTTGGCTTTTGTTCACAGGTTTGACTGTGGATGTTTTAGCACGTTAAAATGGCAACATGAAACGTAAACGAGACTCGTACAAGACTTTCAAAGAGTGAACTAGCGCGGTCGTTACTGCAAGATTCTATTTTCGATTACAAACACTTCTCCCTCAGTAATCTTAGAATACATTTATAATTACATTTTGACTGATATATATAAGTACAGTCTTAATTTATTACATCCCTCATGCCAAAAATTACTATCTAAAAATAAAGCGGACAGATTTTGAAAACATTTATAATTTATATAAGTTTCCATGATGGAAAATGATTTACCGAGGGATGTTTCAAAAACCAGAACATTCCTATAAGTTATCGTCACGTTCAATATTGAAGTCCACTGGAGTAGCCCTTTATTCAAAGAATAAGGCAAAAAAGTCATGGTAAAAAGTTGCAATAACACAGTATAAATTTAATTTGGTAAAGAAAAGTATAGGTCACCATGTAATATCTACAGAAATTAATGTTTTTTCTATTTTTCAACAAGGGCAACAACTCTTACAAAATTTTCAAAATGTGTCATAAAACGAATTAAAGTATTTAAGATAACTGTCCAAGAAATAACAGTTGTGATTTTTGTAGTATTGATTTTTTGTTTAGCATTGTGCAGACACGTCAGAAGAGTGAAGTATTATAAATGTAATACCTTAAAGACTGTACAGTTACATGATGCAAAAAATACTGAACGCCGTCGTATAATTTCGATATGCATGTTTTTCTTTTTTCACTGGCTTTAACGCCATTTTTTGACTATTTTTCAATTAAATACGGCGACCGGTTCACCTAAACAGTTTTCCTGGACTGTATACAAACCAGTACTAACTTATCCTTCCACAGAGCCAACAACTTCTCCCCATATGAAGGAAAATCGACATTGTGTCAAATTTTCATGTAAGGGTATGACCTGCCGCGACCGGGATTTGAATCCGGACCACCGGGTTACAAGTCCAGTGCACTAACCACTGGAGCACGGCCGTCTGTTTTTAATTTTATTCTAATAATTTAGTCACTTGTATAGTATCATATCGAGTTGGCTTCTTGCCGACCTATAGATGGATAGAAAACCAGTCCTAACACACGAAACAGATGCAGCAAAACATGTCGACCACTTGAATCTTTAGAACAACTCATTATGAAAACCAATTATTTTCGGACAGGTTTTTAGTATTTCCTCCACCAAACCACAGAATGAAGACCGACTTGTAGGTCCCAAAGGTAGTCTTAATATCGCGGTTTCACTGTATGGTGAAATGTGCAAAACCGAAAATGCAAGACGACAGAAACATCTCTTCACGGAAACTTTTATTAACATTATTGTGATGCCTATTAACCTAATGCTATCAACAGATACATACTAGATTGTATGATGTATATCTGCGATATTTTCACAGATGTTCCAAAGTTTACAGTCCAGTAGGTGTCTGTGCTTCCATCTGTGCTTGACTTTGTTGAAATATCTCCGTCAAATGCTAAACGCGCAGGATGATCAGCAGCACCATTAGTTTGATGAAAACTGGTTGCGACAATGGTATCTATATAATGTACATGTTCATTATGATATGTACCAAGTCATAAATCATCCAATCATTAAAAGCACGACACGCTATCTACTGAGGAAGTGTGTATGGTTTTACAAATTATTATTCAACAGCTTTGATTGTTGGAATTACAAAACTCAAGATTGACAGATAAAGTTAAAGTACAGGACCTTGTTCTAACACCGTCCGTAGTCTCAACAAAACTTTGAAAAAGAGCATAGCTGGGATATTAATTCAGAAATAGATCTTAGGCAATTTATTAATTTATACTAAAAGTTTTTTCTGATACGCAAAGTAGTGAAATGACGGGGTTTTTTGTTGCCTGATTTGCTTTGTTCGATTAGTTTAGATAAATAAATTAGGTTTGTTCGGGTATATAAATCACGGAACTCGAGTGAAATAGACACGAGCCTTGTACATTGTACATTGTTTTCCAGTTTCATTTTTTGTTCGTGAACCATTTAACATCACCAATACATTAGGTCAATATAAATTGATATCAATTCACCAATACAGTGCTTAAACTTACTTGAAATGTCGACGAGTGGTCGTTTTGAATACACGGTCAACTGAGAACCAGGTTGATAATTTCTGCATCCATTGTTGTTAATCAATCTACAAAATTGATCCTGCGCTGAAAATTGGGCAAGTTCACACAGTTCGTCCACGTTGCATATTGCGCAGCATTGAATTGCTGAATAAACATTACTTATGCTGGTGAATCCATTTGTGTGTTGTAGAAAAATCTCGGATATGCTGGAACTTTCCCATTTCACTGCCATATCGGCTTTACTGATGTCCGTAAGAATAAAACCCAAGAAAATACCGCATAAACCGTTAAAAGACATTCTGCTTGATTTTTAGTAGAACGCATGTAATACAATTTGTCTGATTTTTTATTGAGTAGCTTAACTGCTAATGAACACCATATATTTTATAGATAGTTTTACAAGAACTGAGAGTATCAACAAATAGATAAATCGATGTATATTTTCTTTAAACAGTGAAAGCTCAACATTTCTAATTGACATTTACTAATTGCAACACTTATAAACGACTTAATGTAAATTAAGTTAAATATCCTGCTTATTGTGAAAGAAAATCCGGTTAGTACGGGCAAGAGACCGATAACTAACGATCGGTTACTGTTACATCGGTGTTATACCGTTCTCGTTATTGCTGTACGTATCACGTGACCAGTTGCTTTCATGAATCAGTTGAATCTATACGTACACATGCCGAGAAAAAAGCGACACATAAGAAGTGGTGATTTACAAACCTAGAATGTATCAATTAAGGTATTCTACTAGCATGGGAGCTGGACGATAGGAATGGATCACTTAGATACACAGATTACTGAGGAAATACATGTCATAGTAAACTATTATTATATTTCTAAACAATTCTTGCGCAATACATCTGGAAAAGTTCTTATCATATTGAAAGAAGTACGTCCGACAATGAGTACTACATAGAATTGACCTAGACTTTTGACAAGCGCTTTCGTGTATTCGATTCAGATAAAAATTAGTCGTATTCATTATTTACACTGTTTGTGATTTTGTTATTTTACTGTTCTGCTGCTAGGTTTATTTCAGGTTTAATATGATAGTGGATGGTCTTTGTTTGGAATTGGTAATTTTAAGATATGTGAATTTGCGAAATTCGCAATTCTGAGAATGCTTGTAAGTAGACAGAAATTAATTATTATTTAAACATAGTGATATGGTAAGGCCCTCGAAGGTTGCAAATAACTATTATAGGCTACCTAGGGACATTTTACACTATGCGCATGAGCGTGAATTTAATCAGCTGCCATTTTACCACATAAATATTGAAAAAGACATCGGAACCTAGACTTGACCTCACGTCCACATATCATTTTATGACTTAATCATAGATTAACGTTGCCATTGAACTGCACGAAACGGGAGATTTGAAATGAATTTCAGAATGTTATAAATTAATGAAGAGTGACAGGCTAATCATTAACTATCATGTTTTTCTTGTGTTTCTTTTTTCGCTGCAGTTTAACGTCTCACCAACAGCAAAGGCCATTTGGCGACTTTTCCAGCTTGAGCGGTGGAAAAATACCTAAGGTTACACTTGGATAGAATCCTCAACTTTCCGTAGGCTAGCTGCACTGCTTCCCCATCTGTGAATTCTTGTAGATTTCTGAGGTTTCTGTATTCAGTTTATTGAAACCTTTTCTCAAGTTTCAGAATTACGATGATGTTGATATTGCTATTTTTGATAAATTGCAAATAAAAATATTTGAATATTGAATAACAATTTGCTGTATTGTTGATTCAATTATTCAAGAGTTACAAAACCATTAAACACACCCATTTGTTTTGGATACAACCGAATGCATCATATGATGAATCAATAAAGCACAGAGTAATGGTAAAATTGTAATGCGTTTTATTTAGAACATACAAATTTAACCCAAAATTAACTTGGAAGAAAAAAATATCGTCTGTTCTATACAGTATATATTAGTTCAACATGGTCATAGTCTGTGAATATTGTTTTACAATTGAAATTTTGGGTGTTTTAAATAAAGCATATAACAATTTGTCCATCGCAGGTTTGTTACAACTACCTGTGGTTTGTACCTGACCTTGTTAACGAAGGCAAAATGACAAACGATGCATGAAATTCTGCCTGAAATAGCCCTGATATGCTGCCCTAACATTCTGGTTTAATGGGTATCTATACAATGCATGCACGATATCATGCTATAAACTTTAAACACACCTAAAACCCGATATTATGGTACAGTGAAACCTCTCCAAAGCAACACCGTTTGGGAGAAGCAAAATCATGTTGTTGCTGAGAGGTTGCTGCTCTAGAGAGGTTAAATTAATAGTTAAACCGTACAGTGGGAAAATCATGCTGTTGTTGTAGGGAAGATGTTGCATAAGAGACAGCCGCTCTGGAGAGGTTGTACTGTATTATGTATACGACACAGTACCTTTTTGACGTATCTGCTCAATGGATCTCAAAACTGCTGATGTTATGAACGTAGTGTTACCCAATTATCGTTATTTCTTTGACTGTTATCCTAGTGTCTGTGTTTTAAAAGACTCACAAGAACGTTTACTTCATTGTCATAGAAACCTATGAAAACGATAAAGGTTCCCAAAATCTGTACACTCAATTTTAAGATAACAATTTTGGACATTATAAGTATAAAACCTTAACACCAATTTTAGGGAAAGAAAAGTGAGTCTATCATAAGATTTGCAGGAATTAATTTTATTGCATCAAAAAAAGCTGCATATGATTTTATACTAGATTTTTTACGTTAACGAGGTGTAACATTGAGACGTGTTTATCACCTTGTCTAACGACACGCATTACAGTATCATAATTGTACATTATACATGAATATAAAGTCTGGGAATTGAAATACGTCTTACTTACGGGAGACAAACTAACGTGTAATACACGAATTATGTTCGAGGGATGTTCGGAATGAACTGCTAATTGTCCTCTATCTCGATACCCACGTGAGGTACGATAAAAACCAATACATACCTCAATATACATATTCAATGTCTTCACAACGGCGTATAATGTGCATGTAAGAATAAGTGAAAGACATAAAATTTGCCATTTGAATACACGCAGTCATTGACCACTGTAGTTAAAATGGATGGTAGAAGCGTAGACAAGAAAGATGAAATACAGGCTTAAATCAAAGCTCGCTCAAAACTTCTTTGAAGTAGGTGATGACTGAGCGTTCCACTGCTTATGTACCTTCTTGTGTGTCTTATGACACAGTTAGGCGATGAAAAAAGGAATTTGAGTCAGGTGTAGAGTCCATAAAAATGCACCGAAATCGGGTGGGCCAAAATCTGCATCTCGTTAAGAAATCGTTTCCAAAATAAAGGAATCATTGAAGGAGATGCCAGACTTACAGGTTGTGATATTGCACGAAAGGTAGGCATATCACCATCAACGGTTCACTTTATTTTGAAGAAGCATTTGAAAGTCAGAAAGATTTCTGTTAGATGGGTGCCACCTTTGTTGACTGATGAGCAAAAGAGGAAACGGGTTAAAGCTGCCAAAAAGCTGCTTCAAATGTTTCCAAACTATGACAAAAAGCAGTTTGCCAATGTCGTAACAGGTGATTTAACTTTGGTCCATTATTTGGAACCCGTCAGAAAGGTAAGCAATAAGATCTGGGCCACTAAACACAGCAAACGCCCAATAATTGCCAAACGGTCTTTGAGTGTAAAAAAGGTTTTGTATGCAATTTTCTTCACTGGTGTAGGAGTCGCAATAAAAATGCCTGTGAAAAAGGGCAAAAGCATCACCGGAAAGTACTACAAAGACGTAGTATTGACGGAACTGAAAAAGTATCATCAGAAACGACGCCCTGCCAGTGGTTTTAAACATATCCGTCTTCTACATAATTATGCCCCCGCTCATACCTCCGCGATAGTTACGGCGATTTTGAAGAAAGAAAAAATAACTGTATTGCCTCAACCCCCGTATTCCCCAGACCTTGCCCCATGTGATTTCTTTTTGTTTCCGAAATTGAAATACCTTCTTGCTGGGCGGAAAGACAAATCCCAACAGGCACTTGGATCTTCCATTCATCAGTACCTTATTACTATGCCCAAATCAGCGTACAGTGACGCATTCAGGAAGTGGATACATCGGCTGAAACTTTGCATTTCTAGCCACGGGGAGTACTTCAAGGGCATGAAATGAGCACTTTTGCGCTAACTTGACATTTGAAGTCTCCAGATAGAAATAAGCAATTCTTTTCGAACATCCCTAGTACATGTATTTTATTCATTATACACGAGTTACCGCGTAAACTGACTAAATACATGTTGTACTAAACAACTTGTGAGTGACTGTAAATGAATAAAAACTCAATGGTTGATTAAAGAAAACTTACAACAATACAAATCTTAGATAACATTTATGTGTATAAAGAAAGCGCTTTGCGAAAGATATAATAAGTTATAAAAGTTTCATGATTGAAATTTTATGATTGTAAATAAAAATATTGTAAGATGATAATGTGTTAGATGGTATGTGTGTGTGGCTCTGACAAGCATGTGCGTGGTGCAGTTATACTTGGCGAAAAAAAAGTTACGTCATAGAGTTGGTCAAAAAACAATAGCGCGTGCCGTGCGGGAACATAGGATGACTATTGTGCAAGAAAATCTCGTGTTGTGAGATAATATTAATTATAATGTATGGGTATGTCCGCCATTTGGTACCCTTCCCAATTCTTTGATCAAATTGGTGTTCGTTTAATGAAATTCATAAGTATGAGGTTAGGGTTCCAAACTAATTCCTCCCCCCTGCAGCTTAGCTACAGACAGTTCCTCCGGGAGGCAGTATTTAGTCCTCTTTTTTCTATGGTCTAGTCGGATGGGTTTTGGATTGGGGTTTGTGAAAAGTAATATTTTGGGAAGGTGGGATTTTTTAAATTTTTTTCCCAGGAATCCTATTCTTATTTGTATTCATAATGAATTACAGAGTCATAATAAATTTGTATAAATTCGTTCTGACGCTGAAAATATGAAGGGCACCTTATTCTAAGAAATGATTTCGAGTTCGATTATGTCAATGCTTAATTTCGGTGTTTGAGACGTAATATTGACTGTTGATGTATCCTGCCAGCATAAGGTTTCCGGAACGAACTCGCATGTTGTTACTGCGTATCGGTTTGGTATCTTTCTGCAATTACCTCGTGCAAACAATTGTCCAGACATACGTACGTCAAGCATCTGATTATAGTATCCTGGAACACATTCAGTCATTCACTAATAAACTAATAAATTTGTTGCAACAAAAGACTTTAACATGGGTTCGTGAAGTTTTACTGTTCATTAAGCTCCTTATCAGGTTCATAATTACATGTACTTCAGGGATAAAGCATAATTTTATTCACATATTCTAATTCAATGGGTAAATGGAAGAAGTTACCTATTTCATTCATTGTCGATACAGAGGTAGGCCGATCTTACACTTAAGATTCAAAAATCGCTTTTCGCCGAGAGACCTTCAACTTATTATCAGGTGGAAATGTAGAGGAAATATTGAAAATCAGCCTAAAAATACTAGCCAGAAAACAATCAATCTTATAACGAAGTGGTCTGCTTTATGTTGTTTTACTGTAAAATGAATTTCTAGCAAATGAAATATCAGCATACTACTAACGTACTAAACCTACTAGAATGATAAATATGAATGTTCATTAATGGGTGAACTTACTTGCGTACGTAATGGACAACTTTGATATTGGCCAAGTACTTCGGAAGTTCATTTTCCACTCAGAACCGGCACCACTTCTCACTCTGGATAGCGTGTACATATCACCGTCCAAGGCATTCACTCCAGGATATTCTGTATGTCCATTTACATGATCAAAACTCACACCATCGCGTACAATCATTTCTATATACAAACAAAACATAGTTATAGTTACTTTTGATATGATATGAAATGATAAGGGATATTTATCTAAAGTACATACATTAATCAAATTACATTCCATTTTGATCATCACACGAAACATATCATTTCGTCCAGCGCTTAGTTCGTTGTATAGCTTCATCGTTTAAAAATAATGCAAAATGTAAAGATCTCATCACTAAAATTTGATTCAAATGACCAAAATAACAATTAAAAAGCTAAATTCTTACGAGTAATGTCGATTTGTCTCCGCTTATATACGTTCCATTGTGGATCTGGCTTAAATGTGGTGCATGTATCTTTCCGTTTCAATCTACAAACACGGCTTTGTTTGTTAAATTGTGCAAATCCACAAAATCGATCTAGGTTGCAAAATAAATAACACTTTGAGTCGGAGTCACAATCATCAACCCTGGTGAATGCCTTATTATCTAGAATAACATTCTGTATAGGCTCAAAGCTTGACCACATTTCACCAAAAACGTAACCAAATACAGGAAATATTACGCACAGTAAAATACAAACATGTCTGTCCAGTGCCATATCTGGTTATTGAATCAAATCTAGCTTAGGGTATCTTCTGTTTGTTACTACTATGATTGGTTGTGCTCATTTAAATAAGGCGAACGTGTAATTGCGAAATGTCAATAAACAAAAGGTTATTATAATTACTAGTAGTTGAATTTACTTTAGGACATTCAAAATACCCATACATTGTCAAATTCTATTATTTTTTATTATTTTGTTTTGTTGCTGAGCACGTTGATTCAGTGGTTAGTCCATTCTTGGCTCGTGTTCCGATCAACGATCAATGCAACACACAAACTTCCAAAAAGTTCTCAGAAATCATAGATTCTTCGATCTGGTAACTAAATAATTCTTCCTCTACTTGTTTTTTTTTGCCATTTGCTAGTTAATTTCAACGTATGTTCAATCTTCTATTTAGCACAGCATAGCAATACTGATAAATTGAATCAATAAAATTGTCTTTAAAATACAATATCACAACATATACTTATAACGAACTGCTTTTTTTCTGGTACATAAAAATACAAAAGACGTATCACAGCATAGTGTTATCACGTATTTTACATAAATTTACATGTACCTTAATGTGGTACTATATGCACTTTTCGATGTGTTATATATGTCCTTCAAAACGTTGCAATTGTAGAAGTAATTACACTCCAGAGTAAATCACTTATTAAACTCCACGATTTAACAACTAAACATTGTGTGAATACGCACGGCTACCAAAACTTTGCCGAAAGCTACAGATAAGGCCAGACCTGGTCGTCTTCAACATAGGGCAGAAATTGATTGTTCACAGAACAAAATAGAAAGTTTGTTATCTATATGTTGAATAATGCATTCCTTAAACAAACGCATGTCCCGGAGAATATCACATATCCGAGCGGATCATCAGGAATGACTTCAAAAGAAAAGTGGTCGACTGATGTATATATGACTAGATCAGTATGTATGCTGAAAGTTTTTCTTGGTGCGCTTGTGTTTATTTGAGTTTGCAAATTAAGAATATTCAGCTATGCAAAAAATTCTGACTAGATTATCGGGACCTTTTAACGAGCTATTCTAAAACAAGGACATCCCAGCCCTGAATTGAAGACTTTTTTTCAATGTGACAGGTGCGTGCTCGGACCAATCCACTCATTGCTATTATCTATGACATGATCGAAAGACATTTGTTTTCAATGTAACTGGTGCTCAGACTAATTCGGTTATTGTTATCATTTATAATCTGAACTGATGACTTGTTTTCAATGTAACAGGTGCTCGGACCAATTCGTTAATTGCTATTGTCTATTATTATCGTTAAAAATAAAATCGATATTTTAACAAATGTTAGTGCTAGTAACAGCCTGCTTTGCGTTATCTTACTCGTACATGTCGAAACATAGTCTATTTAAATATTGATGTTGTGAATTTTGTACAGGCATAAATAAAGTTCGATCACTTATCAGCAGACAGCGGAAATCAATAAGTTTTCCGACGACATATCTTGTACATGGCAGTACAAGTTATACTCGTATTTTTCAAGTATTCTGAATATGCCTGAAATAAATTCAAATGAACGAGCTGCCACCATTGCTTTACCATGGATCAATCTGGCGATGAATGTTTTACTAGTCAATTCACAAGCCTCCAGCTTACACACTGTTCCCAAAAATTTAGCTTTTTTATCTCGGAAACTATGTTTGTTTTGCCAATGCAAGAACGTGTGATGAATAAAACCAAAGACTCTACATATTGAACACGCCTGCGTGAAAGAGTGGAGTAATATTTCTGATATGTAAGGTGGTAGTAGTAAGGAATTAATGACTACGACACAAGCTATACAATCTACATACATTTATTTTTACATTACGCTATCACTTGACAAGATATAAACTCATGATACTATTTACTCTGTTAGTACTTGAGTGCTACTTGGACCTACTGTCTGAGAGGCTTGATGCTGGTCAAAAAATCAGTCATGCATACAAGCGTTTTACTTATAAATACTTCAGAGGGTATATTCCTAACATCTGCAAAAGATAACATAACACAGTAAAATGGTTACACTTTATGGTGGCTTTAAGAGTGTAATAATTATACAATACTAACTGAAATATTACAAAGATTCATCTCAAGCTGAACACAAGATTGCCATGCACCGAGGTTTTGAGCTCCGTCAGTCAAAAAAAAAACAACAACAAAAAACAACAACAAAAAAAACAACACTATTTTATTGAAGTTCTTGAATGGAAACTAAGCTTCCGAAATTAATGGCTGTAGTTTGCAAATCATGTCTTAAGTAGGCTTTTATTTTAAATTGTGATATTTTCTAATTCATAAATTGTTTATTGCTGTAGTGTAGGATACAGTAAAACTGGCTAAATTAGAATCAGAAGTGTTAGATGTCTATGTTCTGAGTTTAAACTAGTCTGTGGGCTGTTGTTCTTTTTAATGTTTAACATCATGTTTCAGTTGAAGTCGAAAAAAAAATTCAAAATAAAGTTTTTGAATAGGTAGCTAGGTTTTGCAAAATGAGGTTGACGCTTAACAAAAGATAAAACAAAAACCTTACCAAACCGAACTCACGTTATAACGGACTTGTTAATCGGAAGCTAAGTGAAAATGTCGGCCTTAGCGCTGAAAAAAATAATTGATTTTCGATCCTAGGTCTTTATCTTTATTCCTCGACCGATTTTTAGAAAATATATACCAAGTTTAAAATGTAAATCTCAGCTTTCTGTAAACGTTGAAAACACGCAATACTTATCCAAAAAAATCGCTGTTGAACATTTTGTATTTTCAAAAAGACATGCGAAGGCTGTAAAAGTAGTTATGTTTACATTTACTTGACAAAAAGGGTTAATTTTAGGTTAAATCTGGGTGTTTTAAACAATTTTAATATCGCAGGTCCATTACTTAGTATCTACAGTAACATCAAACTAACAGAGGCCTGATATTGGTATCATTTTATACATATTATACACATATCTAAACATTACAGTAAAATAAGTTAGGTTTTCATCCCCCAGGACAGCATATGGTGTCAGGATCAATGAAATTATCAACGAAAACTCAATATAAAATAACATTCTAGAGCTAAATCAATCATAAATATATGAAAAACAGGCAAACAAAACGTGAACAAAATGCATGAACACCTTTGGCCTTTAAAAAAGACGACAGAGATTGAGCAGGAGAGAGGCAGTTATTGTACTATTAGATTCACTCTTTCTACAGTGCAACTGTAACGCCAAAGTAAACACCCTTTGGAAGAAGCAAAACTATGTTGTTGTTGAGAAGTTGTTGCTCTAGAGAGGTTAAATTAAAAGTTAAATCGTACGGAGGGAAAATTATGCTGTTGTTGAAGGGAGGTTGTTGTTCAAGAGAGGGCTACTCTGGAAAGGTTGCACTGTATTTCCACGAAACAAATAACGCAATTATGATTATGTGAAGCAAATCTTCAGCAATGATCTTAACTTTTAAGCATCACGATGATAATTCTTGTAATGTTTGTTTTTAACACCTGCTTTCCAGTTAGAGTTGCTTTCATTTTAATGCCTGATATGTATTGTGCTAACCAATCTTAATAAGCTATGTTTTATACATTTGTCCTGAAATCTTTAATGTACAAATATGTGAGTTCTAAGTATAAAATGCCATTTATAATGTATAAAATACAGAAAAATTGTAATTTTACTGAATATATCAATATGGCCGCAATTCTGAGGTAGTCGCTATATGAGGTTTTACTGTATTAAAATTATAGCACCAATATATTTACTCGCAAACCTGTTATAGCCATGTTTGTTGAAACTATGAACACAGTCATAAATTTAATTATCGACCTTTCGAATTGTTACAACTGTACACGCATTCATTGAATTACTGATTAAGTTAATAACAGAAGTCACGAGGTCTTATCTCCTTGGCGCACTGCAGTAAGAGCAAGGTTCCTGAAAAGCGCTCGGATTTCAAAAGGAATGCCGGGACCCACGCTGGGTGTCGTAACTTCCGTCAATCGAAAATATGGCTGGTGAATTACTTTTACGTTTATCTTATAAATACAGTAGAGGCAGGAAGATTTTTTGACAAATCTGTGTTGTTTGACGAGTTTAAATGACAAGAAGGCCAAGATGGCTATTTTTCGCTCACCTGAGTAAAGATTGCAACATCTATGGTTTTCCTGTGATTTAACCTGGTGATCTGAATTGACCAACCTGTTCACGATATCATTAATACGAACATTCTGACAACGTTTGGGGAAGATCGAATCAAAACTGCGACTTCTAGAAGGTAAACAAAGTTTTCAGGAGATTTGACCAATTGACCTAGTTTGTGACCCCAGATGATCCATGTTCGAACCTGTCCAAAACTTCATAAAAGCAAACATCTTAAAACAGTTTAACAAAGATCCAATCAAAACTGTCGGCTCTTAGAAGGTTAACAAGGTTTTTCAATGATTTGACCAGGTGGCCTAGTTTTTGACCCAAGATGACCCATGTTCGAACCTGTCCAAGATATCATTAAGACAAGCATTTTGACAAGGTTTGGTGAACCTCCAATAAAAACTGTGACCTCTAGAGGGTTAACAATGTTTTCCAGTTATTTGACCAGGTGACCAAGTTTTTTACCCCAGATGACCCATGTTCGAACTTAGCGAAGATATTATTAAAACCAGCATTCTGACAAAGTTTGATGAAGATCAAATTGTGACCTCTAGAGAATTAACAAGGTTTCTGGTGTGTTGACCTAGTGACCTAGTTTTTGACCGGAGATGGCCCATATTCACACAATTTTACAAGATCATTTATACAAACATTCTGACAAAGTTTCATGAAGATCCAATCAAAACTGTTGGATTAAGTGTTGAAAAAATTTTCATTCGATTTGACCTAATGACCTAGTTTTTTACCCCAGATGACCCATGTTCGAACTTGTCCAAGATATCATTGAGATGAACATTCTGACCAGGTCTGATGAAGATTCACTCAAAAGTGTGACCACTCGAGTGTTAACAACCCCCAGGTGCGGACAACGGACGCTAGAGTAGACTGACTGATCACTATAGCTAAAATATGAGCTAAAAAAATAACATCTGTATGGGTATAAAAATCACAGAAACCGTGTGTATATGTTACAAAGTTATGTCCTTGTATTGTTCCAGGTACGTTTTGACTTCAGAATCAGATAGGTAATTAACAGCAGTTGATATACATGTATGTCATAACATTATGTGTAACTTGGTACAAGAAACAACCGATATACATGATATACAGTCAGGTGCATTTCTTTGTGGTGTACACATGTAACAATATTGAAGGCTTCCATACTGGTTTGTGTCCAGGTATAATTCAAAGTATGCCTATTGTCTATAATAAATAAACAGGTCTAAGCAAGCTGTGATGGTCTTAGTGTACCAGTGACAATATTTGGAGGTGATGTTCCACTAATTAATGTACCAACCACGTAAAAAACATGTATTCCATAACGTACGTGTAAAAACATGACTACAACGCTTGCACCATTGTATATTGTCACTTCAAAAGGAACATAAATATCAAACGTGCTGAAAACCATCAGAATACCATTAGTACTCCATCAGCTGAATGGAAATTCTTGGAGAGGTGAGGGTTTGTATTGGTGAGGTTAAAAACGGGTTTGTACTAGAGGGGTTCAAGACGGGTTTGTATTAGAGGGGTTCAAGACAGGTTTGTACCAGAGGGGTTCAAGACGGGCTTGTATCAAAGAGGTTCAAGACGGGTTTGTACTAGAGGGGTTCAAGACGGGTTTTTATTGGGGAGGTTCAAGACGGGTTTGTATTAGAGGGGTTCAAGATGGGTTTGTATCAGGGAGGTTCAAGACGGGTTTGAATTATATGGGTTCCATTACAATGAAGTAAATACAGATGAAAGGAGATGGCAGATTTACAGATTAATAATTATTGTCTCACAACTTTCAAACAATGAGGAGTCTTAAGAAAATAAAAACTGGCAAATTTCAAATGTATTTTTTTTGTAATAAAACACAAAAAATGTAAGACAACAAACCTAAAATACAGCATATATTTGTAATAGTAAAACATAACCACAAATTTAAAAATGCTCAAGATTTACTTAATTTGTTGTTAATATGTAACTTCATTTAATTCTTCATAAAACATACTAAAGTGTAAAAAATTGTTTGTTTCTGGTTACTCGACTCTACCCGATTTTTCTCTGTGACCCTCGACTTTTTATATATGGCCCAAGGAACGCTATATCCACTGTCTCACTATTTTACTTTTCCACACTAAAATAATCTCAACAGTGGCTTAATAAAAGAAATCCAAAAATACATTCCCCACCTACCTACCTACCTATTTTTAATGAGCATGTAACCAGAACAAATAATTGTAAATGACCAAATTTAGGATTTCATTTTGCCATGGCCTGGCATGTTAACTTGACTTAAATCTTAGATTCATGTACAAGCAATGAAGCATGCATAAAACAACACAAAGTAAACTGCAGCAAGATTGTCTCTTGATAAAAGGACTTTGCTTTAAAAAATATGAATTACACGTAAGTTCATCTCAGCAACATGTCTTATTTTAATGGAATTTATCATTTCAGTCTATCTCAATGGAAATTTTACATTCCCGTTCTTTTTTATGGTGAGTTTGTCTATCCGAACCAGACCCAGACTGTCTGGAACTATTTCTACTTCTGTGTCGACTATCTGTCCTATTGTCTCTGTTGCCAAGATTTCCAGAACTATGACTGCTTCTGCTATATTTGTCTGGACCTGTTTGTCTCTTTGATTTACTTGTGGAACTATCCTTTCCACTAGATTGTCCTTGATCACGTCTTGATGCATGACAAGATCGCGATTCACTTTGTTTGTCGGCAACTCGCCTAGTTTTTGTCTCTGCGCTACTTGAAGCAGTTTGAGTCACAGCTTTAAAGCTTTTACTCCTTGTTGCTTTACTTAGACGTAGATCATGAGATGGTTTTTCACTCTGCAATGAAACAGTGTTACATTAAAGTAGCAGAAGTGCCTTATTACCCAAATTTCACATAAGAGGAAGCTGTTCAGCTAGCTTATGGAAAGTTAGTGGTTCTATCCTGGTGTAAGCCTGTGGGTCTTCCACCGTTAAAGCTGGATAGTTGCTCAATGGCCCTGGCTTTTGGTGTGACATTATGCTTCAGTGAAAAAAACTCCAATAAACTTTAAATTTAAAGGGCCAGTAAAAAACATTGACAATGTTTTTGAAAATCTTACAGCAAATCATTTTTGCCATATACATGTATAATTGAAAAAACGAAAAATGGTGCTAAACCATATGAAAAAAAAATCATATGGCATAGAACATATAAATGTTTTCAATATTTGTCCCCTCAATTTTAAGACAGTAACTTTGGACATTAGGAGTGTAAAACCTTAGTGTCTTGTTAAGATAAACATTACCTTTTCAGAACTGGGTGTCTCAACTGATGAATTTGAGCTAATATTTTTATCACCTGAAACAGAATAAACAACAATATTAACAACCTGTACACGAGTAGGAATTTATAGTGACCAGGCCATCCTTTAAAAGATGTTAGTTGGCAGTTAAATGAAAAACACATCAAAAATACCCTGCCTAAAAAATTATTCTAGCAATTGCATGTACTAAAGCCGTTCAGCATAAATGAGGACTTCAGGATGTAAATCTTACTCAGTGAACCATTATCAAAATGCCACAGGTCAAGACTAAGCATTTAATGACCAATCAGAAACATTAATTGAAGACTAGACTCCAATATAATAATCGCTAAGGTGATAGGAACTGTCGCAAAAGCAGGTTTTCATTAGTTGCACAAAGAATATTACATGCGCACAATAAAAACAAATGGCCATAATTCTGCATAAAATGATAAAAAAAATTGTGACAATATGCACAGGGGTACTCGGTGATTTTAAATATGTAAAAGTTTCATCAAAATCCCTTGAGAAATGTAGGAAGAGTTGCACACAGAAGAAACTGTGGGAGCCCACCGCAGACATTCGCCAATTTAATAACCCAAGATTTTTCCATTGAAAAACCGGGTTAAAAACCTTAGCTTGATGCTTCAGAAACAATCAAATCTGATCAGGCCTAGAACAGTGGGAAACAGTAGAATTTCTGGCACATTGTAGGTACCAGTCAGTCTCACCTTCATCTGTTCTCACAGACTGTCTCACAGATCCATGCCGAGAACTTGATGGTTGAGATCTGTTACATGAGCCTGAACTAGATTTGTCTTCAGAACTTGTGTAATCAGTAGATGCCTGTAAAATTAGGAAAATATTTTTTTTCACAGGGAGTCAAAATGACACATTAGACAGCATGCAAGAAGTTTTCATGACATGGACGGATGTTTTTTTGTTGTATAACAAGAGGGTCAAGATGGCCCTTTTTTGCTTACCTGAGTAAAGATTGCAACATTTATGGTTTAACTGTGACTTGACCTGGTGACCTAGTTTTTAACCTGGATTGACTCATGTTCAAACTTCATGATATTATAAATACAAACATTCTGAACCCTAGGGTGTTAACAAGGTTTTTCTATGATTTGACCTATTGACCTAGTTTGTGACCCCAGATGATCAATGTTCGAACCTGTCCAAAACATCGTGAAAACAAACATTTTAACACAGGTTATCAAAGATCCAATCAAAACTGAGGCCACTATAGGGTTAACAAGGTTTTTCAATGATTTGACCTAGTGACCTAGCTTTTGGCCCCAGGTGACCCATGTTCCAGGTTGTCCAAGATATCATTAAGACAATCATTCTGACAAGATGTGGTGAAGATCCTATCAAAACTATGACCTATAGAGGGTTAACAAGGTTTCCCAAAGATTTGACCTGGTGACCCCCGATGACCCATGTTCGAACTTAGCCAAGATATCATTAAGACAATCATTTTGACATGGTTTGATGAAGATCCAATCAAAACTGTAGCCCCTAGAGCGTTAACAAGATTTTTCTATTATTTGACCTGGTGACCTAGTTTTTGACCCATGTTCGAAGTTGTCCAAGATATTTTAAAAACAAACGTTCTGACAAAGTTTGAAGAAGATTCAATCAAAATTGCCACCTCTAGAGAATTAACAAGGTTTTCTAGTGTGTTGACCTAGTTTTTGACCAGAGATGACCCATATTCACACAATTTTACAAGATCATTTATACAAACATTCTGACAAAGTTTCATGAAGATCCAATCAAAACAGTGACTTCTAGAGGGTTAACAAAATTTCCATTTTATTTGACCTGGTGATCTAGTTCTTGACCCAAGATGACCCATGTTCGAACTTGGCGAAGATATCATTCTGATAGGTCTGATGAAGATTCACTCAAAAGTGTGACCACTAGAGCATTAACAACTCCCAGGTGTAGATGACGGATGACATACAACGGATGCCAGAGTAGACTGACTGATCACTATAGCTAGTGTTCTCAGGTGAACTAATAAAATCAAGAACTGCAACTCTGTAGATACTGAACCAAAAAAAATATACACTTACGGCCATCCTTAAAAATATGTTAGTTTGCTGCAGTGACATGACCCAAACTTTAAACAGCTGGTAAGTACGCAGACATTTTTTTGTAAACATTACATGCTTGGATCACAAACAAAATGCTCAAATAAAGAACAACAAAACACTTGTGAAAACAGATAAAAAAGTCGTGGTTGGGGATATTAAATGAATTTTGTCACTTAATTGCAAACCAACAATTTTTTAGGGGTAGGCCTTATGAAATAAATTTTCAGCTCTGTCTATTATCAGAGTCTCATAATCCAACACATCATGCTGTTTTTTCAGATACTTCCATCCATACTGCTGACTATACCAGTTTTGGTGAAACATGGCTGTGAAAAAATCAGAAGCAAATATAAACCATAGAATAAATTCATGTGTGAAAAATTAAAAAAAAATAAAAAAACAATCCTGGAAACCTTAACATCAGTGCCATGGAAACAATAAAATCAGTAGGGTCCGGAACTTGGAAAAAAACGGAGGTTCCGAAAAATTCTGGAAAACATAGCTGCGTAAATTTACAGAAAATAGTATGCTGTTTACAAGTTTTAGAAAGCATCTACTATTCTACACCTTATTACATAGTAGAAGAAACAGAAAGAGAAAATACTTGTCTAGTTGAGGTGTTTTGTTTCATCCTGCTGCTGCTGCTGTTGCTGCTAGAAACAGGAATTTCCTGAAAGCATATGAAGAGTAACACAATAGAAACAATATTAAACCTTCCACAAGTCACCACTGTTCACAACATCAGTCTAACCTTATCATTTTCTAAAATCAAACTTATCTATGCATTGTAATGTGAACAGTAGGTATAAAAAATACCACCCAGCTCTTGTGTACAAATGTAATACCTCAAACAGTAAATGACACAAAAATTCTCACTTTTAGCTAAATACAGCCAATTTTACAATTCATGTAACTATCATTTAACAATAAAATATTTTTTTCTAACAGTTTCAAATAAATAATAATCAAACATTGCTTACAACCAGTAGTAACAGACCTGTGGTGGTAAAATTGTGACACATTCTATCAAAACACACTAATTAAACTGTAAACTAATTAAAATGAAAAAAATGTTGTTTTTTCTACAGTACATGTATATACACATATCAGTTGGACAGGGTCATACTCTGTGACAATTTTTTTCATTTAGGTGTATAAAAAGACTCTGGTTTCCACCATCCTGACCAGCCCTATTGTTTACTACCAACACTAGACTTTTTCAGTCTCAGCCAATTTTTCAGCCAATACTTTTATTTTCATATGAACTAGATCTCCGAACTTAATCAAAATGTCTATAATAAAAGGTTTGCTGACCTATCTACCTTAAATGTTTTGGGGATGTAAGTGGAAACATGGAATTCATTCTTTTCTTGCCTTAAGGTAACTTCTGAGTCACATTTAGATGTTTTAAATAAAATTTATTTCAATTCTACAGTCATGGGTCTGTCCCCACTGCCTGTGCTTAACACATGTATGAATGTATGCAATATAAGCAAAAATAACATGTCATCAACATTTTACACCAAAAATGACGTATTTTCAATTTTCACAAATTTCCAAACATTTAAATGGTATAAACAATTTATCATGCATTATTACTCTAGCATCAGTAATAACTACATAAGTATACACAAAAATATAAAAAGAAAGGTGAAAAGAATTGTAGAAATATTTTTCCAAATTTGACAAATTCGATTTAAATTATAACAAATACTGCATTATTTCAGTTAAGAGAAACATATAGTACAACACCGTTTATTACATGATTATCAAAGATAATACAAATTAACAAAATTAACTTTGCACTTTATCAGCAGAAACAAACTTCAAGTATAACTTCACTACCTAGTAATACTGACATAACATTGTACCTACACTAATGACAACCTTACCAACAAAATCTACTGTGAACAAACAAACTGTTTTGTCATACAACAAATGATTACCATACTTTGACCTTCAGCAGTGTAGGACATTAACCCTTTGCCTCATAATAACACATTTCCCTACATCCGAAGCAGATGTCTTTTGAAAACATTGCAAAAGAAGCTATTGCTTGTAATGAGGAATGGCCTCTTTTGCAGCAATGTTCCCCACTCTGTCAGAGAGAAAAAAAGAACAATTTTCTTAAATAAATTGATGTTTTGTATATGAGCTTTGTATTTGGAAGAGTCCCAAATATGCTTATGAGGCAAAGGGTTAATTCACTTAACATTTTACTTACAATACTTTAACCTAAACAGTTAAAACTGACCTTAAAATGTTAAACAACATCAGACATTGACAGTAACTTGCCATTCATCTTGGATTACTTGACCTTGACTTTTATTGACCATAAAATAAGTCAAACATGACCTTGACCTTCTCTCAGACAATTTGGAACTGAACTCAAAATATTAAGCAATGACTTAAATAAGACTTGTGTTCCATACATCCTCTCCTGACAAGAATATCAGAAATATCACTTAACCCTTTACCTTATAAAACCACATTTCCCCACATCTGAAACAGACAACTTTTGACAACATTGTGGCAAAAGAAGACATTACTTTGTGTATTAGCTTTGAACTTGGAAGAGTCCAAAATATGCTAATGAGGCAAACGATTAAATACCAAGAGGATAAAACACTTTTCCACTCTGACTTAACTTCACAGTTTGGCTTTGATCATGTTGCATTGAAACTCAATATGAGATATCCAATTATTTACAAATCGATCAAGCATGAGGCTTATGTCACACTCAGATAATTTCATCTCATAAACTCTCAATGGATGAACACAGGTAAAGAAGCAGGTGTAACGTAAGTTCTGGACTAACAGACAACTAACTAACTATGAACCATCAATATCAAAATCACTCATAAAACTATCTACAATTAAATTCATATATATCCAAACATTCTGTTTCATTGAAATAGAAAACTATGCTTACAAAAAGTACCTCCGAGAAGTGTTATATTTACACATATATACACTTATATTATCATTTGTACAAAGTCAACTAAGATTATTCTACACTGACAGACTACATCAAATCACTTGAAAGTACAACACTACACTACAATAATTGTAATCTTGTTCACTTACTAACCAAAGTGAATCAGTAGACATATTTATTAATAAACATAAGGTTTTCTGTTTACAAAACAGTTCTAAGTAAATTTAATGAAATAAACTACTTAGAAAACTGAGTACAAATTTTACAATCAAATCATTCAAAGCAAATTCAAACAGACAATCTGAACATTTAGTACAAACCTGAGTCTTAGACTTATCTTTCCAAGTGGTAGAACTTTGAGGAGATTCAGTTACATCCTCAGATTCATTAACATCTACAAAATTGACATCCAATTGTACTTCTTCTGTTCCTTCAGTGTCCAATTCATCTAATGTTATGAAGTTGTCAATATCCATTTCTTCCTCATCTCCTTCGTCTTCTAAATCATAATGTTCTTCACCCATGTCAAGTTTATCCACGTTGTCACAATCAGTTCTTCCAACTTCTGCTTTTACAGTATTTTCGTCCATGTCCTCCAAAACACTGCGTTTATCTACATCATCACTTACTTTGTTGACTTCAATATTTTGTCCAGCAGCACTGCTTTTGCCTATATCTTCAACTTCAGCAGAATCTTTTTTACTATCATGCACCAGCATTTCATCATTTAACAACTGTATTTCTACAGCAATAACATCATTGCCTATATTATCTTTATGCACGTCATCTTCATGCTCAGAAGCATTGAACTTGATAGAACCTTCAGTTTCATCATTAATTAGTTTACAATCCGCTTTCTGTTTAACATCAGCAAAATTTTGTTCTTCCTCAATAGACTGTTCATCTACATCAATGAAATCATTGCTTAGAAAAATTTCTTCAATATCAGTGCTATCATTTGAACCTTCATCGATAACTATACCAAATGCTGATTGATCGGTGTGTAATGGTACAGAGTCAGAGGCAGATAGTGGTCCAGCATTATCTTGATTCGAAGGGTCACAAGAAAGTTGACTGCTTTCTCTCATAACACTTTCACTGGATTTGTTCTCTTCAACCATCCTACAATCTGCATTATCAACATGGTGAATTTGCACAGTCTGTTCAGGATCAAATTCGCAGTGCTCATCAATGGTAACAAATTCATCCATTGCAAATTCATGGATATCACTACTACTATCAGAGGGACAATGGCCAATGTCTTCATCTGGAAGTTTGGTGTCATTTGGCAGAGAACTAATCTTATCCTGCGCCACTAGTAAAGATTCACTGGAAACCTCCAGCACAGTTTGCTGTGTAGCAGTATCTATCAATGAATCACTTTTCATTCCTTGAGCTTTATCTTCAATTCCTTCCTTTAATTCAATGCACTCCATTCGCAATTGCTTGACGTTCATCTTTCCATTTCCTTCCATAGTCTTGTTTTGATGTGATCTCAATTCAATTACAGATTCATCTGCTAATTCCAGATGAATAGCACTGCTAGTATCTTTGACAGTATTGTCCGCATTGTCTTCAATATTGTCTATAAGCATATCTTCATTTTCCTCTTTCTCTATACAAGATGTATTTGTTTCCAGCACCATCATTATCTCATTGTCAGCTTCAGATTTTGTTAATGTTTTACCACTGCTTTCAGTATGTTCATTTATCTGACCAACATTTGATGTTATGATTTTCTTGCCATCTTCTTGAGATTGTTGAACTTTTAGTATAGCAGTTTTTGTATCTTTGGATGAGGCATTTGTGTCATGCAATTCATTCCTTAATTCACTAGCTTTACAGAGGGGTTCATCATGATTAACTGAGTCCTCTAACTGTGCAGGAGATTCTTTCATGGGATCTGCTAATTTAGTTTTCTGTCTTACACCTGTCTTTGACAGTTCCTGATCCTTTACCACAGATTTTTCAACTTCAACAGAAGTGTCAGTTGTATCCATAACGAGAACATTAATATCATCTGAAGAAAATTCTGACACTGGTTCATTCGATAGACATTCATATTCAACAATTTCACACTTGCTGAGTGTATTTTTAGATGATTCAATTCCTTCATCAAACTTTATTTCAACACTACATGTTACATCCTCCACCTCTTTTACCTGAATGGACTTTTTTTCTGGATTCGCCACTTGCTCTGGAGATTGTGGAACTACATCTATAGTCATGCAATCAGGCTCTCCAACTTCATCTTTTACTTCAAACTCTCCATCAAAATCAAAATCTTCTTCATCAATTTCCACAGAACATTCATTAACAGGATCAAGAACATCAATTGGCTTATTAGGCATTTCAGTTGAAATAAGAATTTCCTTTTCATCAGTTTGTTTATTTTCCTCCGTCATATGTTCATTGATGGACGCATCAAGTTCTTCTGTAGACATTATATTCAACTCAGGTTCAGAATTATTCTCATCAAGAGTTAAATCAATAACATCAAATAGTGTTGATTTCTTAGGGTTTTTGGAATCATTCTCACTTTCATCCAATACAGTAGCTGTCAAATGTTTTGGATTACATAAACTCTTTTTGTCTTTATCTAGTACAGAGTCACCCCTTGCAGTTTTTGGTTCTCCTGCAGGGCTAAACCTGGTAGCTCTCTTTCTCTGTTTCATATGACCTTGGTCATCAGATTTGGAATATTTGGACTGTGTTTGACAAGTGACATCTAAATCACTGCCTTTACTCAAGTCAGGCTTCCCTGATTGATTCTTTGACACAGTTGATGATGGAAGGTGAGAAAAAATTCTTGAATCTCTATTAGTACCCATCCAGGTGTCTTCATTGCTACCTGGAGCAGCTGCTAAGATGGAAGATTTCTTGTCAGAAAATGAAGAAATTTTCTGCCATGGAGGAAGTCTTTTATCAGACTTGTCTGCATATCCTGGAGACTCCCAAGTTGGTTTGTTCAGGGTCTGTATCTGTATATTTGGTGATACCATCGAAGCATTTCTCTCACTGTAATTAGTCAGGTGGTACATGATTTTAAAAACTAATATCTTTTGACATTATGACAAACACAATTGCATGTACATGAATGGTGAAAATAACAATGAAAATATAATCAAACTATTGGACTGGGACAGGTCACATGAGGACAACTTTAACATGTCAAAAAAAAAATAAGTGAAAGTCAATGAAACTTTCAATTACTTTTCATGACACGAAATGAAAACCCAGGTTACACAACAGGACAAAGCCAGGTTGCTAACCCTCTGGCTTAGTCAGTACAAGGATCAGGCAGTCTTCTATACAAGTACGTTCAGTACACTTAAAAAAAACAACTTTGTTAGCAGTAACTAAAGCATAGGCTTAGCAATAAAGATTTTGCTAGAGAATTGACAAATAAACATAATTCAATACCATACAAGTTCAGGCTCCCTTAGCAAATTCTTCAAAAATGTATTTCCTGAAGGTACAACTGTGTGTTGTTTTTTTAACTGAACTGAGTACAGTATAAAAGTTAAGGAACGGAAGTGAAAATCCAAAACCCCATTTCATAAAATGATTATTGATCATGTCACAAAGTCATAAGTACATACATGTTCAAATTATGCAACACAAGTTCAATCCAATTTGTCTGTGAACTAGATTCTATCTGTAGCACAACATTTGTTGCATAATTTGTTGCATAATTTTCAGCATGCAAGGTTGAAATATAAGCCTTGATAATGATCCAGAATAGAGACATTTTGTGAAACTAGAGTCTGGCTGCAGTATTTCATATAATTTTTGTCATAGAACAGAAAAAACAGCAACATGATATCAACCATTTTAGGGGACAAAAACAGGTAAAGTCCAAAGAAATAACCACACATATGGTACATCAGTTGACAGTCTTGCACAAGCAACAGAAAAATGTATAGAAGTGTTCACAGAAAGTGAATTTTTCATTGAGAGGAGCAATAGAGAAACCAAGATTTATGCCAAAAATGCCAGTGTGTCAGTAATATGACTGGAATATTGTAAGATCATATGTTTTGAGAACTGATAAAATATCATTTCAAACACATATGATGAGAACTATGCAAAGAGTTTCGACAAATGGTCTATCAATGAATATAGACAAGAAGAGGATTCCTAGACAAAACCAAAAATTCTAGCTTTACCAAAATATACCTTCTCCACACCAATACCCAATATCTCACCAAAACATTAAAACATACAAAAAAATGGAGGACAAAACAGAGTCTCCCAGAGGGTAGCACCTTGGGACAGTCATTAAAACACATTAGTTACACTATACATTGGATCCACAACAGCAGCAGTCCCATCATGCATGTGATCTATTTATAGACATGGCATCTGGAGTAATCATCATGATTCATACATTAAGTCCATGAAACATAAATATCTCATGACATAGTGGGTGTTTTTCAAGTCACCCTATCAAGAATCTATAATTTAATAAGAAAACACAAAAATGAGATTTCATGCCATATGACCCTGAAACTCTGGTAAAAAGGTCAATGTCAAATGTTTTGGGGTAGACACCTCTATAAATGGTCAACTACTGATGTTCAAAGCTTGAAGTAAAGAAGAACAATACAACAAGAAAGTATCATGTATAATATTATGTAAAAAACTTCCAGCTTTCTTCTTACCTGACTGACCCTATTTTTTGTGCCAAATTTAAACTTTTTTTGGTCTAAACCAAATAATCTCATGCCAATATTTTTATTTTCATATGAATTTATAAGTTAAAAAAGGTTTTATCAGCCTACAGACACTACATTTTTTGGCCTAGTTAATGGAAACCAGGTATTTGGTGTTTTTTTGCCTAAAAAGAAGAAAACTGACATAAGGAATATGTCACTCTTCTTTGGAGGGAAAACATATTCATTTGGAATCTAGTCCTTTCATATTTTCTTTTTTCACTGGATTTAACACAATTTTCAACAGTTTTTCTGTAATATTCCATGGCCGGTTCACCTTACCAGTTTTCCTGGACTATATACTAACCAGTACTAACTTACCCTTCCACATGGAGCTAGTAACTTCTCACATATGGAGGAAAATTGACATTTTTGTAAATTTTCATCATTGAAGGACATGGCCTGCCATGACCGGGATTTAAACAAGGATCACTGGGTTACAAGCCCAGCACACTGGACCACAGTCGTAGTTTGTCTTTTCAAGTACTATTTCAACATAAATGGATAACAAGCATGTACAATTTTACACATATACAATCTGAGGAATAGTAACTCAATACTACACAAAACATTCAATACAAATCTTTATTGTGCAAAAACGCCTCCTGTTGATACACAAAAACCAACCACTCAGTTATTTCTCAACATATTAAATACTACATTTTATAGTATTTCATCATGAATGGGGAGATGCAGGGGTGAACACTAAGCTTGCATACTAGCGAAATGCAAGTAAAAAATTACATTTAGCAATTAAAAATTCCATCAACTTGCAAAATTTTGTGAGCTAAAAAATCAATAAGAAAAAAATCTGGAGATTTGGTTACAGAAGTGAGCATGTTATGTTTCTGCGAAATCATTTCTGAAGTAATTCAATACATCATTTACTTTATATGAACGCAATGTGGTCACAGGTTCATCAATATCTCAGTATCATCAGGTTGTAAGCTGAGAGTTCATGTAAGTGTTGAACTTCAAGGTACATGTATCAATTTAAATTTCTTTTCAAAAATACAGTCCTGTATTGACCCTGAATCATTATTTCAGAGAAAATTCATCATCAATTTTCTGACTGGAAACTTGTTAGGTCAAAATACTTGATAACTTTCAGCTATCATAGCA
Organism: Lutraria rhynchaena; assembly: GCA_008271625.1. Lineage (NCBI taxonomy): Eukaryota > Metazoa > Mollusca > Bivalvia > Venerida > Mactridae > Lutraria > Lutraria rhynchaena. The sequence goes on from VIBL01000150.1 coordinate 164,844, forward strand.
TTGTCATCAACCACATCCACTGACGTCATAAGTTGGCCATAAAGTGAATACCAAGTAGAGGACAATCATTGTTTTGCCTAATAGACTGTTGCTGTAGCGACAGGCTATGAATGCTAGTTAAAGGTAGGGAAATGCTACAGAATCTACAAAACTACGACCTTATACTTACACATTCATATTGATCACTTGTTTAGAACTGTCACCTAAAAAATAGATATTACACAAATTATATAAAATTATAATACAACCACTAAGTTATCTTCACTAAAAGCCTGTAAAAGCCTGTCCTCAAAGATCAATTGGTAGTTTTAAGTCTATGAATCTGGGCTTCAAGAATTTGAATATAGGACACAGCACATGTTCTCTCTGCCAATCTGGTTGACAGAATTATACTTAATGCCAAACATTCTCCACCACTCGAGAGGAAAAGTTGTTAGTTACTTGCGGAGAACAAGGTAAACACAGGTACAGAATGCAGGGAAACTGGTTAGGCTAATTGTCTGTCAGTATGTAAATGACATGCTGTTTAAATCTGACTTACAAACTTGAACCAAACTGAAAAATGATTTAATTTTTTCATAGGTTTGACTATGACTGAAAATGAACCTGGAGAAACATGTTTGATCAACAATAAGCACCAAACACCACACAATAAAACACTGAAGTTGTTATACAGTAAAACCTCAATAATGAGACCAAATGGCAGCTGTGAGATAATTTTGTCCTGAATAAAATTGGATATATGTACTGTAAAACCTCAATAACGAGAACATCTTGAGGACCTGAAAAATCGGTTGTAATAATGAGGTTGTCTGATTATCAAGTTGAACTATACACTAATTGAACTAGTTGAACTAAGACTTACTGAAAGCCGGTCTAATAAAAAGTGGTCGTTATAACAAGCTGGTCGTAATATTGAGAAGATTGATATTTTAGGTTTTACCATATATGTTAACATACCACTGTATCTCAACAGGATAAGGTTAAAGCTGCCTAATGACCACCTGTGATAACAGACCAGCTTTCTAGACAAGTAGTAACGACCACCTCCAGTGAAGACCATTTATTTATTTTGGTCTTCTTTAAAAGTCTTTACAGTAAGATTAACAACAACTGACAAGTCCTGACAAAAAGAATACAGAATATACATGTACCTTGTAAATATGGATTGGTGAACTCAGCAGATGGAGACATTTTGTCCACAGGTGACTGAGGTATCTCGATCATGACTTTTATAACAGGGTGTTTCCCTTCTTTTTTAATAATTTCCTGAGATAAAGACTCCACTTTCCTCTTCAGTATTCCAATGGAGGTAAATTTAGTCTGTTTCACAGCACTGTATGATGCAGGGTGCATTTTCTCCTGAAAATGGAGGTAAATAAAGAGTCCTTGTTTAGTATACATTAAATGCAGGTTAAAAATTTATTGTCAATGCCGGTAGCCAAGGACACAGGGAGTTATTATGTAGTTAGTATGGCGTATAATCGTGAATTTAGGTATAAAAAAGTCACATGAACAAAAACACATTTATCATGTATGTATCACTAAAAATACCATTTAAACCATCCAAACATTGTCCTAGACCCCTATAGCCAAGAATGTGTGTTACAAAGTGATAATAATTTGTCTAAAAAATGGCATATCCAAGGTCATTCATCTCCTGTCTCCTCAAATATGGTGGATGAGAATTAATGCTTGCAGAATGATGAGGAATAAGTTAATTAAATCAATGAACCTGATTTAAATCCACAAACATACCACCAGGCCAGACAAAAACAGTCATGTTTCTGGTTACCCTATATACCCCATTTTTTTGGAATGATCCTAATGTTTCAAACAGCAAAATCCAAATCACGAAAATATTAGGGAAGCAAATTTATGTTGTTGTTGAGAGGTTGTTGCTGAAGACAGGTGGAATTAATAGTTAAATCATACAGTGGAAAAATCAAATTGTTGTAGACAGGAGGTTGATGTCCAAGAGAGGGCCATTCGGGAGGGTGTGCACCGTATTTATTTTTAACTTAACATACCATATAGTTGACTCTATGTTTCACAGATGTTATATGAGCACTGATACTATCAAAGGTGACTTTATCCTCACATAGTTCACATATATACCACGGTTCCATCCTTATATCTCTCTTTTGAAACTCTGTAATCCACTGCAAACCTGGAAATAGAAGCCAGTAAATTGATTACTGTCATATCTAACAATTAAGAACTTCATTGAGCCTATAGGAGTTCTTTACCCAATTCAGACATCATCCAGAATTAAACATAATTGGAAAATAATCACTATCTAAAGATGTTAAAAACCAACTTTGGTAATAATCCATCCATAGAATCATGAGAAAAAGTCATTATAAGGTATTTCTATTTATAGCTCTAGCAGCCCCTAAAAGGGGCCAACCAAACTTGAGAAAGGACAATCTAATGATCCTATAAAGTTTGGTGATGATCTATCCATTGGTTCATGAGAAGAAGATTATTAAAGGTTTTTCTATTTATAGATCTAGCAGCCCCTAAAAGGGGCCAACCATTTTTATTTGAGCAACTCTGATAAAAGTCTATCTAAGGATGCTACAGACCAAGTTTGGTGATGATCTATCCATTGGTTCATGAGAAGATGATTAAAGGTTTTTCTATTTTTAGCTCTAGTGACCCCTAAAAGGGGCAAACAGGTATAATATGAGCAAATTGCAGTTAGAACGTCAAAAGGCTTCTACACAGCAAATTTAAAGACAATCCAGCCGGTAGTTTCTGAGGAGATGACCTTTGTTGACGCCAGACGCCGGAGCATCCACCCAACCATCCTAACAGCTCACCCTGAACCTTCGGTTCTGGTGAGCAAAAACAGAAGGGTCCAGACCTGGGAAAAAAACAATGTTCCAGAAAATTCTGGTAAATTTTTAACCATGATTATTATAAATTATACAACTTCCAGCATAATATGGAGAACAAATTCTTATAATGAAATATTAAAATAACTTACCTATAAGAGGGTATGTACAGAAAGTGGATGAATAGTTTATGATGAATTTAGACTTCCTAGCTGAAGAAATCATTCCACCAAACTCCATTTTCTCCACAATCTTGTCTGCAATATAACATAAGTACAGCATTACCCCTGAAAACTGGACTCTCTGAAAACCAGAATTCTCTGAAAATTGGAGGAGTTTTCAAGTCCCATTTTTTTGTACCAGTAATTTTCAGTAATCAATAGTTCTCTGAAAATTGGAATTCTCAGAAAACCTTTTGGCCCAGTCTGGAAAGGGCTCAGTTTTTGGTAGTTTAACTGTATTAACAAGAAACCATACAACATTATATCAATACATAAATATAAAATCTCAAACACCAGAGATGTTTGTGACACTGTACATGTCAGTGCCAAAGACAAATCTTGTCAATATTTAAACAACCAAAAGCTTGTACTGGCATAATTAGGTATTAAATCTTTTTCCTATTTAACTTTTAAAGCTAAAAAATAATTAGTCACATTTAGGATTATTTCACCAAAAAATTACCGTAGGTTGGTTGAAAAACCTCATTTCTAATTTTCTTTTCTAAACACCTTTTGTAAGAATATGAGGTACCATTCATCCTCAAATATTTTCATATTTTGGTCTTTATCATTTGAAATTTTAAGGTCAGCACCAAAAAAAATCAGTTGGTAACCCTTAACAAGATTATTTTCATCTGGCCTTAACAAGCAATTAGAAAGTTCATTTACAACTACACAGATACTGCTTGTATTGAGGTGAAACATCTTTTAGGAATATCATAGAAACACAACTCAATCTAGTACATGTATATGGTAACTAAATACAGGATTATTTACATCTAAAACTGAGGCCACCCTTATAATACTGTTGTTTTTCAAAAATTCCCCGACCAAAAGAATTTTTAATGATTTTGACTAAAGAAATAGGTCACTCTTCATTCCTGCTTTTTGTTATAAGCATAATATGTTAACAAACTAAGATATTAATCTACCTACCTACCCACTGTTAAAAGTTTAGGTCGCACAACAGCAAACCAACAATTTTTTAATGAATGCCTAGTGTATATACTTTGATGATGTATAATCATTTGATGTGAAAATGTCTGATACAAAGTTCTGTTCTGTTCTACCCAATGTTTAAAGTTTGGGTGGTGTAACAGCTAACCAGCATTTTTTAAGGCTGGCCTGAGATATAACGTAACAATACATACCATATTCAGAATCCCAATCAAAGAGTGGGTCCTCCTTCACAGCCACTGAAAAGTGTCAACAAATCATATAGGAATACGTTTCTAATGTAAGAAATCAATTTTGTAGACACGTGATTAGAATCTATATCGTTTTCATGAATTCTGAAGAAGAAAAATTCAACCACATTTTCTACTTCAATTTATACATACATTATTTCTGGTTTATTAGATAGAAAAGCTAATAACAAGTGAATCAAGTTGATGCACATTCATAAAATCAGGATTATAAAATAACAAACATACTTGCTTACGGTTTTTGGCAAGTAGCTTATACATGTACCATATATTGGCTAGACCACCAGACAAAATAACGACAATAATACTGAAGATGGACTTTGTTAAACAATAGATTGATTAACACCACCACCACTGGTATAAGTCTGTCATAATGGTAATTAACACACTGGTTAACTTAATTAGAGCTACTCACTGTACAAACAATAAAAGAGAACATAAATATGAGGCCAGAGTAAAATACTTGTGTTTATGGTTACCTGACCAACCCCATAATTTATGGCGTCCACCCTGAAGTTTCTAAAAGCAAAATTCAAAGTATATAAATATTTAGGGACAAATTGTACCTTTGTAGCACAAAAAGCATGTTTTAAAAGAAAATTAGAAAAATTTTGTGAACTACATTTTTTTGGTCAGGTAACCGTAAACATGACTATTTTTTTCTAGCCTAATGAACATAAAACTTACATAATGCTTCCAATGTAGAATTCTCTGTATCAGAAATATGAATAACATCCTGGCATGTCTCCTGAGACTGGCTCACACTACTGGTACATATGACAGACTTGTTAGAGACAATAAGAGAAGGCGCTGATACACTGGTAGCTTTTACAGAAGTTGATACTGATGGATTTGAAACTTTCGTATTTTTGGATGTTGGCTTTGTACTAGAAGCAATTAAACTTGTGTTTATTGAACTTGGGGTAGGAATTTTAGTGGTTGCAGCAGCAGGCTTTGCAAATGGACTTCTGACAGTAGAAGATATTGGCTGAGGAGTTGTAGCTGAAGGCTTTGTGAATGGACATTTGACAGCAGAGGATATTGGTTGAGGAGTTGATACTTTTACAGCTGTGGATGCTGACTGTGTAATTGGAACATTTGCTAAAACTGACTGAGAGTTTGAAACTTTTACAGATGATATTGCTGGCTTTGTGATTGAATCTAAATCTACTGAAGTAACTGAGGCTGACTTCAGTTCCAAGTTAGATGAGATTTGACTGTTTGTAGATTTGGCACAACTTGTTCCAACATCCTCAATGTTTTGAATAGAACTCTTCTGCACAATTTCAAGAGCTTTTCCTGAAATATATAAAATCATAATAAAAGGAGATTGATATGAAAGGATAATGACATTATTCACATAATTTACAAGACCATACTTGGTAGCATGAGATTTCACTAGACTCTTCCAAATTCAAAGCTAACATATAAAACATCAAATTATTTAAGAAAATTGAGTTATTTCTCTCTAAATGAGTGGAAAACATTATGGCAAAAGAAGCCATTATTCATTATAAGCAATGTTTTCAAAAGTCGTCTACTTAAGATATGGGAAATGCGGTATAATGAGGCAAAGGGTTAAGCCATTAATTTCACCAACAAATGACACTGATTTCAAACATGACATATAAACAAGAGGGCCAAGATGGCCCCTTTTCGCTCACCTAAGTAAAGATTGTATCATCCATTGTTTAAATGTGATTTGACCTGGTGACCTAGTTTTTAACCTGAGTCAACTCATGTTCAAACTTGTTCATGATATCATTAATACAAACATTCTGACAAAGTTTTCAAGAGATTTGACCTCTTGACCTAGTTTGTGACCCCAAATGATCAATGTTCGAACCTATCCAAAACATCATGAAAACAAACATTTAACACTTGTCCAACACATCAATGAGACAAACATTCTGACCAGGTCTGATGAAGATTGGATCAAAAGTCTGACCACTCGAGTGTTTACAACCCCCAGATGTGGACGATGGAGGACAGACGACTGACGCCAGAGTAGACTGACTGAGCACTACATGCTCAGGGGAGTTAAAAATGGTGAAGAAAAAAGGTATCTTACCAAATGAAGTTCTTTCACCATTATTCAGAACAACATCATAACATTCACTGAATGATAAAATCGGTAGTTTAATATCCACAGTTTTCTTGTGTTTAACTGACCAATGTTCCTGCAGCCTCACTCTAGTGGGAAATTTTTGATAGCATTTTGGATGAGTACATATATACTGAAAAGCGTGTCTATCTTTGTAGTGAGTATAAGCTGAACTTATGTGTATATATGTAATCAGACATCTAGTACAATACAGCTTCTTGATTTCTGAAAAATGCAGAACCAGTAATACATATACAGCCAAACTCAGATAAGCAGACATCTAAGAACAAGAGCTCCACAGAGTGGCGCCAACGCTTATCTGTTTTACATCATTCTATTTAATAAGCAATTTCAATGAAAATTCTAAGTTAAAAAGGGGCATAACTCCCAAAAATACCATTCAAAATAATGCCCATTGCCTTGCAACTGTGTGTGTTGTTATGATAATCAAGTATTCCAAGTGTCATTGTGATATCTTTAAAGGTGTTTGAGTAATGGGCGACATTAAAGATAACAATGATGACGACGGCACTGCAATGATCCTATTAGCTCGACTTCTTCTTTGAAACAGATGAACTAAAAATGACAACCATGTTCATTACAGCCCTTCTTTAGAACACATTTACTGACATTTAGGACACATTTACTGACATTAAGGACCCATTTACTGACATTTAGACCAAATAATCCTCTCAATAAATGTCAACAGTGAATTAAGTACAAAGAAGTACTCATTCCCACCCCACCCTACCTATAAAAGAGACCTTTGTCCAAGTCCCAAGGTCATAAAACTTGAGCTAAGTCTCCGAGTTCAAATCTCATTCTTGATACATATAGGTTGAAAAGATATTGCCATGTCATGTTTAAATACAAATTCTGATACAGTATGTATACAGAATGATGTATAATAAATATCATCATTGCTTAATCTTGGTCAACTTCAACAATTTTTGAGAGAAAAAAATGAGATATGAGCTTAGAGACCAGACTCAAGTTTTATAACCTTGAGCCCAGGCCTGTGTAGGAGTTATTTCACAAACAAGATTAATCTTTTTTTCACTGAGTTTAACACCATTCTTCAACAATTTTTCAGTTATTTACAGCAGCCAGTTCACCTAATCAGTATTCCTGGACTGTAAATATTTTTGTTAAATTTTCATGGAAAGGTACGACCTGCTGCAACCGCATTTGAACCCAGATTATCGGGTTACAAGTCCAGTGCACTAACCGCTGGACCATGGTGACTGCCATATTGATCATAAAAAAACCAAATACAAGGTACTGAAGACATTAATGAAGCACAATCTAATAGTTACATGAAAGTTTAAGCAATAAATCTTTCCATTCAAGAAGTTAAGGCCCCATTTTATTGCAACTGCATGTACCACACTAAAAAGATCAGCACAGAACATACCTTTCATTATTTTCTCCTGATTCTCTGCAACAGAAAGGTCAAACGATTTAGAAACATCTTTAGTCTTTTTATCTTTTTCTTCATTGGTTTCTTCATCCAGTATGATAATTTCAGCCTCTGCACTAGACACATTTGACTTTATTGTAGCACAATCAATGTTTCCACAGTTCGTTGTTATTTTACTTTTTTCTACCTTGCATTTATTTATTTCAGAAGATTCGGATTTATCAGTTTTTTCCCATGAGTAAACATCCCAGAAATATAGACTCATCTTTACAAAGTTGGGCACAGGTCCCGGCTTCACACGTTTCATGATGTCATGTTCATCTTTTAGGTGCTCTTCAAGTTCTCTTCCTGAATCATAGGGCACTGTACACACTTCACATTTATATGCTTGTAGATGACATGAAATGTAATGTTGCCTAGCAATATCTGGTTTGCATAATTTATCACATCTCTGACACATTTGAAGTAATCGGCCTACAAAAAAAAAAACAATGTAATATTAAAACATCAGTAGCACATTTAAAACATTATCAAGTTGAATTACAGTGAAGTTATTGAAAGCCAGTCCAAAAATAAGCAGTTGTTATAACCAAGTGGTTGTAATATTGAGGTGGCCATCATTTGAGGTACTACTGTGTATTTCATAGTGCAAACACACACTGTAATGCAATAGCAGGGATGTAGAACAGTTTTCTTGTAGTCGGTAAGCTATTAAAAGTAGAAGGGTGTCTGAGGGTTCCCCTAGTAGGAGGGTAGGTAGGCAACACCCCCATGGGGAAGAAGTAGCTTGCAAGAATCCTCAAATAGCCAAAAATTGCTGGTTTGCCATTCTGCAACCCAAACTTTTTACAGTGGTTAAGTAGGAAGTCATTTATGGTAACATTTAGTAGCAGTAAAACAGGAAAAAAGCTGAAATAATGAAAGAAATGTTGGGGTTTTTTTGGTCAAAATTGCCAAAAATCTTTTGGGTCAGGAGATTTTTTTATGAATTAGTTGAATAATTGCATTTTTCAAGGATGGCCTAAATCTAAAAAATATCCTGAACATACTTACCTGTAGCATTTGACTTTTTGACCGTCCCTTTTTCTGAATGGAACTGAAACCACCTGGACAAGTTATGATTTGTCTCATTTTTCATAGGAACAACAGGATTGAAGTGCTCCATCGCGATGTTATGTCTCGTAAGTAATCGATGTGATGGAAAGCTTGACCTGCATCTATTACAGCTGTACAAGCTACTTTGATGAAATGCAATAATATGACGTTGTCTCATTCTCCACGCAACAATTTCATGACACTTTTTGCATTCAACCTGTTTCTGATCTATAAAATAAGAAACACTTTGCAAAATATTGGTGACATATATATGACTGAAGTTTCAGAAATTAACTAAAAATGTTTTCATAGGACAACAATATAGTATGAAAACATGGAAAAAAGTGTACCGGTAATAAGCATAATGGTAAATTGTGCAGACAAATGATGCATGTGATTTTACTTGACTAATATAGTTTGATTAGTATCAGTAACAAATCGAACACGCCCAATTGTAATACATTATTACAATCATTCATAAATCAAGAAATTGTTATTTAAACACTATTAAATAACTGATTTTTCATTCCTTCATGTTGATGAATGTAACAAAAGATAACACAAAACTATAAACTAAAAAATTCCCTATCTCAGGGCAAAATCATGTGATTTTTCCCCAATTCGGTCAATACTGGCACCCTTCCCAAAATGTGGAAATAAAAATCTGCAGATGTAACAGGGGCAGAGAATGATAATATAACCAGAACTAATTTAGCACAGAAACAAACCTTCATCTGGTTTCAAAGTGAGCACACTGCTTTTCTGCTCAGCACTTTCAGGTAATAGCTCTCTGCAGATATCTTCCCTCCAGTAAGAAATGTCGTTAGAAACAACTTTTTCCACTACACCTCTACCGACTTTAGACTCTATTTCTTCAGTTCTTCTAGCCAACAGTTTTTGCATCTCATTGTTATCCGATATGGAGGTAATTTCTTTATAAATATGAAAATGATTCTCTTTCTGAAAACATGATAAAATAAAAACTGAAAAAATTGTAAAGTAGATCACAGTTAAAAGAGTGAGTTCAAGAAGACCCTATCGCCATTTTGACAAAGAAGGAGTAGGTACCTTCTAGCATAGATCCCTTCAATTCCAAAACCCCTTTTTTAGGGGACACAACACTTGGACAACATGAGAAAATCAAAACAATGATAAATTACTAAGTTACCTTTAGTGTAATTCATAAATGATAACTTTAATAACATTTGATGAATTTGAAAATACAATACAGCGAAAATTCAGAATTAATTACAGCCTATTGTTTAATGTTTCAGATGTTTAAAACCCAAGTAAGAGTTGTAGCAAAATAGCATGCCCATAGTATTTTCTGTCTCTGTGGTTTAACATTACACCAACAGCCAGGGCCATTTGGTGACTTTTCCAGCTTTTATAATGGAGGAAGACCCCAGGTGTATAACCAACTTCCATAAACCAGCTGGACAGCTACCTCATGTGTAAAATTTGGTCAGTGGGATGGGAACGCACAGTGGTCAGGGGCTTGTGAATACTAGTCAAGAGACCATAACCACTTAGCCAAGAAGGCCCTGTTTATGAGGTGTGAACTGCATTTAAACCAACAGCACAATATCTCACTAGGTAACTCACATACAAGGTGAAAGCTACTAAGGTAAATAATTATCAGGCCCCCAGGTTATAAAACTGAGATTGGCCTCTGAGCTCAAAGCTAATGTCTTGTCTTTTAATGTTTTAAAGTTAATTATGATCAGACAATAATGATATTATTGATACATTATTCTGACAGCATAATTGACCTCAATATGTATTTAAACTTTAATGATCTCTATCTTTCCAACCATAATACTTCAAGAATGGAATTGAGATTTGAGCACAGAGATTGTGTTCAAGTTTTACAACCCTGGGACCTGGGTCCAAGGTCATAAAACTTGAGATCGGTCTTCAAGCTCAAATCTTATACATATAACATACTTTGTCCTTCAATGTTTCTTACTTTACTATAACTAAACACTCACGATCTCAATCATATGTTATTCTGCCAGCTAAAATAATATCATTTAACAAATAATTTAGTAAAAATAGTATTTAATCATTAAACAGCAATATCTTTCAAACCAGAATGCCTCACTTACAAAATTGAGATTTGAGATACGAGACTGTTTTCTCAAGTTTTATAATCTCAGAACCAGTACTTACAAAAAAGTTGAGTCTATGTTCGGTGGTATGTAGATGTTTGAGGACAGAGTCAGTGGTCAGGAAGCTTTTGTCCATGATTTTACATACCAGGCATTCATAAACAGGCGCACACTTCCTGACGGGATGATGAACTTCTTTCAAGAATTGAAGACCTGTTTTAAAAAAAGTTATAAGAAGGCCTTTAAAAAAATTAATAGTTTGCAGTTACGTGACAGACTCATTAAAAAATCTAAAACATAATTTTTCTCAGCAATTTTGACATTTTGTTTTTTTTCCATGCCATCAATTTCAGTACACACATATAATGTCAACAGAAAAACAACAAAATGCCTATCTGCCTAATCACTGTTAAAAACTTCTTATAAAAACTTATGATACATATTAAGTTCCTGATCACAGTCTAAAATCTGTACAGTAAAAGATGTAAACAACAAATAAATACAAATATATACTATACAGTATGATAGATGTTGAGTTCATGAAGACTGTGTACAAACAAGAAATGACAAGAACTAACACAAACCAGGTTTTCCTTCTCTTTCCCAGAGCAAAGAATAATGATGGTATAAACAGACAACATACTCACCGACTAATGGCCCTGTATCACTGTTCTTTAGTAGTTTGTAAAATTCAATGTCTTCTCCAAGTACACCTTCCTCTACATACATTTTACCTTTCTTAACAGGACTCGACAAGAGGACATTTGTGGTTTGTGTACAATAAACAGGAGCTGAAATATAAAATATTGTAACAACCTTAGAATAGTGAGATTTTTCTGAACTTCTCATTTTTAATGACTATAACCTTTAAAAAAAAATAAGACCTGTACTGTATGGAGGTATTTTCTTTGTTTTTTTTTCTCTCTGGGGCTTAACATTGCACCAACAGCCTGGGTCATTTGGTGTCTTTTCCAGCATTAATCATAGAGGAAGACTCCAGGTGTACACCTGAGAAGTACCACTGGCCTTCTATAAGCCAGCTGGACAGCTTCCTCACCAGTGAAATTTGTCTTATATTTGGGGGGATTCAAACATATAGGAGTGAAATAATTTTTACTACATGAAGCTTTGTTTTTCAACAATTCTCCTGATTTCCATTTAATCTCTTGAGTCACAATCAGGACTTGTATATGACTAATAAAAACAAACTAGCCAATAAAGTCAAGCAAACAAAGATAGTGTAAAATACAACACTCAGTAATGTATGCGTCAACACAAATAGGATTGTTTTAAAAAACAAATGTTGTCAGCTTAATGGCTCGCCTGCCAACACTTCACTCTTTAAAGGTCATCTCAAGGTTATTCAGCACAACTACCTCACTTAACTTAAATGCAAACATCTAACATTTGGTGGATGCAGACAACAGTTATAAAACAAAGATAATTTAGTTTATCCTCAACACAAACAATAATTTAATTCCACAAAATAAATTAACTCAAAGCAGCCACTAAATACATAAACTGAAAAAAAAACAGATCTTTGCAAAAGAAAATACTGACTAGTACCATAAGTATTAGTTACATGAAAATAGGTGTAAGTATTTGTTTTAGGAGAATGTCAACAGTCTGCAACATACAGAAAATGAGACAAAACAAAACAGTTATTTTCAAACCCAGAATACAAAACTAGAGAAAATATCAGTGACATTTTATATCTTAAAAATGTATGTCATCCATGGCCGATAAACCATTACAAATACACACCTTTAGAAATGACTGGAGTGGAGTAAATCACTTCATCTGATGCTGACTTTAATCTGGTTTTCACGCTGACAGATTCACGTCCAAACTGTTCCTCTATCTCTTTACAGTAACTTAAAGCCTCTTCATATTTACCTTCTGCTTTACTGTAGAACACCGGATAATTCACTTTCTGAAATTTTACATTGGTGTTGATAGGTTCCAACAAACAATATACAGGATTGTTAACAAAATTTATAAGCATTAATGCAGCCATGACTGACAAGTAGTCACTGTTTACGCTTTGTAAAGAGACCATACACTTTATAACTGTACAAAGTGGTATTGTGCAGAGGTTAATATTGGTTTTTGTTTTTGTGATTTTTTTAGTGGTGTTATGCCTTGTGGAAAGGGGCCACTCCTCAGAGGTTAAAGAAGGAAGCTTTTAAATGAACAAAAATCTTACAAGGAAGTTGAGCATATGGTTATTTCCAATCAGATGAGATTTGATACGAGATTCATGGATAATTTCATCGTGACACAGGCTACACTGATATCTCGGTAAACCACCATCTTCCGGAATACCATGAATTTCTGTGATGTAATTTAATCCTGTAACATGTAATCAGGGTACATTATCACAAATATTGACCTAAAATAATATATCATTTAAATAAAGTGTGATATTAATACACAAAGAACTATTTGACAAAATGATTATCCTTCTACTGTTGCCTTAAAACAATATACAGTAATACCATGTTATTAATACCATAGCATCAATATTAATAACACTGGACTTATCTCGATGAGTTTTTAAAGTCCCATCAATTTTTGTTCTAAGTTGTGTATAATTTTCAACCAACAAACTAATACCTCTTGATTATAAGAACCACATTTATCATGAGCACTTCATCTGTTCCGATGACACCTCGAGATAATGAGGTTTTACTGTACTTGGTGATGCAATATAAGGGAAAATACAAATCCAGTCTGTAGGTAATGAATTAGGATCTCAGAAGACAATGCATATAAGTTTTCAAAATCCTCAACAGGCAACTTTTTCATAGACATGTCTTAGCTAAGATGGCACATATTAAACTTGAAAATCTTGCAATGGTAAGCATTTCAGACAATCGATTTTGATAGTGAAATAAAACCCAAGAAATGGGCCCCAGACCTGTAACCCTTTTGATTCATAAGCATAATTGGACACTTCCAAATTCAAAGAAAATATACGCAAGATCAATCTATTTCAGACAACTTGGTTGCTTCTCTCTGACAGAATGGAAAACATTGTGGCAAAAGAAGCCATTGCTTGTAATGAGCAAGGGCTTCTTTTTCCACAATGTTTTAATAAGTCGTCTGCTGCAGATGCAGGGAAATACAGTATTATGAGGCAAAGGGTTAATAAAGACATTAGTATTTCTAATTCATACTTCAAACAAATCAAGATAAAATCTAAAGGACAACATAACAAGACATACAACACACAATGAAGCACATACCAACAATGGCTTTATCCTGTACCCCAGCTATTATCTGATACAAGTGAGCGGTCACTGGAGCAGCATTGTCTTCACTTGTGTCAGTCAGACCTATCACCATGGGAACTGCAGAAGTTCCAATTCCGGCTGTTGAATCTAAAGCCTCAGCATTAGCGACTTTTACTGCAGGGGCAGCCTCATCTCTGTTTCTATCTTGTTCCTTAGCAGTCTCAGACAAAGTCTCAGTGGATGCCTTCTCTAGTACTCTGAAAGCTTCAGCCTCAGCTTCAAGTTTTGCAGCTTCTTCAGCCTTATAAGCTGCTTTTAAAGACTCCACAGCTGAAGATTGGGAAGGTTTTAAAAAATCAAATCTAATCATTAGACTTAGTAAATCAATGAATTTCTTACGATAATATTCACAGAAAATGCAGTTCAAAGTTGTAGACAAATATTTTATTCACAAAAAGTTTACAACAACAAAAGCATTCGCTGGTAATTAAAAAACAAGAGCTCCGCAGAGCAGCACCAACACTCGTCTGTTTTACATTGTTCTATTTAATAAGCAATTTTGAGCAAAATTCCAACTTAAAAAGGGGCATAACTCCAAAATATAGCTTTCAGAATAATGCCCTTTGTCTTGCGCTGCACCTTGTCATGATAATCAAATATTCTAAATGTCATTTTGATATCTTTTAAAGTGTCTTAGTAATGGGCTACATTAAAGCTTTTACATGACAACGACTATGACAACAATGCGATCATAATAGTAACTTTTTCTACAAAACAGATGAGCTAAAATCAACGCATTTCCTTCCTGTTACTCAGACATTAGACAGAACAAGATAAAAACTAACCTTTCCTTTCCTCTTCCAGCTTTACAAGATTAACCATATATATCGGGCCCACAGTATTTCCCTGAGTTTGCCACACTAACTTGGCTTGGTTTAATAAATATGCATTCTTTGCATGTTTCTGTGTTATTAGTTTTAAATGTATCATTTTATGTGGATAATTCCGATTCTGAAAAAATAAGCCATTGGATATACAGTTTCAGGCGTAGTAACTAAAGTATACAACATGCCAAAAGGTAATTTGTTGTGCCCCTAATTACCTAGACCTTAATGCTATAGAATTGATTCTTGCGTATGACATGCCATCTCATCAGTATAAACATTTGTGACAAGTAATTTCAAGATCCATACATAAATGATCTAGACAGAGGTATATGTGCACATATACACATCTACCATGGCAGCAACTACATGTGTATATCAAAAAAATTACAAGACTTTACATACTATTGTTATTCAAATGGCAAAATTACCACAAATATCACCATGGGCTGACTTTAACACAAGGAACAAACTAACTTAACATTCTAACATTGATAAAAAGAAAATCTTAAATTCAACAAACGAGTCTAAAACATGTTACTAAAGATACATATGAGACAAGACATTTATAGAAAGTATACCAAATAGTTTTCCATGTGTTTGTTTCCCGTCAAATGACTAAAAAAATTGGCTACACCATCAATTTTCTTCATTGGATTACAAAGCTGACAAACATACAAGCTAGCCTTCGTTTTACGACCATAAAGTCCTTGTATCTCAAATGTACAGTCTAAACCTAAAATTAGAGCAACAAGTTAAGATAAATGATTAACAAAAGCAAAATTTCAGAACTAATAGCCTCTAAAACATAGCAACATCAGCAAAATATTTTCTATCAAATTAAAATCAAGTTTCGAATAAATTCATACAGGGAAAAATATTTTTATTTATAATATCTATTAATAATGTATGAAAAAATACACAAACATAAAAACAAAAAAAAATTTGATGAAGAAACTTATTGGCCTGCAACAATTTTTCTGATAATATCATAAAATACAGTCAAGGGCCACCCTTAGGAAAGACAAAATGTGGCCTTTGTTGACATGTGGTATTTATTCAGAGGTTTGTTTGTCCTAAATAATCAGTGATATTGTTTCACAGAATGGCCTTTATTCATGGGGAGGTCTTTATTCAGGGATGACTGCAAACACAGGTTTCATGGTAGAGAGACAACATCTAAACAAAAAACTAAAAAAAAACCTGCAAAACAATGCCTCGGTGTGATATGATGTCACAAACTGGTCTAAAAATTTCTCATGCATACTACTGCTAGTACTAAGTGGGATATCTCACTCACACATCCACAAAGTGACAAACTATGGACTTTAAGTACAGGAGCTCTTGAAAATTGTAGGCAACATTTGAAACACAACATCATTTTCATAAAAGCCAGATGTAACTTACCCAAAATAGGTACATCAGGCTTAAGCCGCATGTATTTATAGAATTCAACCGTTTCCCTGCCTTCAAGCATACCAACAGGCCTGGCGTGCTGTTTAGCAAGGTTAATTTTATCCCGAAATGAAGTATCTACAGGTTGTGTATCTTTAACAGATTTAATCTCAGTCGTGTCACCTTTCTCTTGAATGCCAAAATCTAGAACTCTTCTCTGCAATTAAATGTTCATACTTTCATGTATATACTTTTTTAAACACTAAGATGTCAATTTACAGTACTCTAGTCATGTAAAATTGACCTATCAGATTTAAAGTGCTTTCAACCTGCACTTCCCTGCCTCAACAAAAGTTACAGAAAATTTTTTTGTATAGAAACCAGTTCAACAAGGCTATCTTACAATGGGTTAATTAAAAAATTTAAATCATAAACAACCAATCAGATTAGCTTGTATTTAAACTTTTTGAATTGTGCTTTGAGAACTTGGATAATTATTACACAACACAGGGCTTGCAGTTATAAGTACAGAATTTTAAGACCTAAAAAAATATCTTGTTTCCACTACACAGACTGACCCAATTTTTTGCTGCCAACTGTTTTCAGGTTTTGGACATTTTCTTCTTACTGATATATTCATTTTCAAATTAACTACTATTCTAAACAAAAAGGAACTGTGAAATAAATGTTCTGCCAACTGATTGACCCTGTATTTTTTGTGAAGTTATTGGAAACCAGGTATTGTTTTAGCTTTATTATGTGATACTCTCGTTAGCAAGCAGAAAACCATCCTTTTACAGTATTTTTCAGCTTTCATCATTTTATAAACAGTACCTGTCTGTCCATCATATTCTTCTCCTTAAACTCAGCCATCGTCATGGAGATAATCTTATGAAGTTTTTGATTATCCTTTAACAGTTGCCATAGCTTCACACTTTCAGAAACTATCACATCTTTTTGAGAAAGTGCAATTTTTCCTTTGAAATTCTTGTCTGTCATAGCAAAGTATGTTTCCTGGCATAAATAAAATCATTAATTAATAAATAGTCAGTAGTTAGTAATTCAAATGAACATAAGTACAAACAGCATTAAATGATATCAAACAGGAGACAATTAGATGATCAGCTTCATAATACAGTCAAACCTGTGTTTCAGCCAACTCCAAATAAAGACCATCCTGTGAATACAGGCCATTCTTTAAAAAATCATCACTGATTATTTAGAACAAACTGACAGGTCCAAATGAAGGCCATCTGTCAATAAATTCCATATCTAGTACAGGACTTTCATTTTACCCTTTAACAGCATTTTGACTCTTGTAGTCAGTAAAATAAAGCTTTTGACTCTTGAGAATTAGCACCAATTTACAATAAATTAGAAGGAAAATTTGTTGACTCTCAAATTATCATCTTTTTGACCCTAAACTTTTGATGTCTGGAGAAAATGCTGTTGTCTTTCCCAAGTGTGGCCATTGTTCACAGGTTTGACTGTATAAGTAACATGAAAACATTGACTCACTGTCTGTCTCAGAGAAACCATATTTTATAACAATGAAACTGTATTTTTGTGCACAATTAAACCCATAGTATGAAATAGATTATTAAATAAAAATTTTGAAAAATATGTTTTTTCTATTCAATGTCTAACATAAGACTCACTACTTATGAGTTTTGAAAACTCAACAAAATAGCACATGTTGGCTGACAATATGAAGAGTGACATTCATTTTAGATGGATTGGGACCAAAATAAATCTACAGAAAAAAGGGAGAAATAAGACTTGCAGTTCTAACCCTTTCAGCATAGAGAATACTATGTTTAGTACTACCATTTTGATAAATACAGAATAACCCAGAAAACCGGACCACTACTGGATTGGCCAAAAGTCAGATTTCTGAGAATTCCAGTTTTCAGAGAACTAATGATTGTAGAAGAGAAAAAATGGGACTTGAAAAGTTGTCAGATTTTCAGAGAAGTCCGGTTTTCAGGAAGTTCAGTTTTCAGGGGTTATACGGTATTATAGCAGTGTTGTAGATGCATGACTAAAACAAACCAGTCACAGGGAGGAAAAATGGACAGTAGTCAACAAACTAACCCATCACAAATCCAGCTAATATGTTTAAATAAGCTTAAATCAAAATTAAGCTTGTTTGCTCTTTACAGACTGACCAGAAAAAATCCCGCTGACTAAAAAATTTTATTGCAAAACCTAGGAGAACTTTTTTTATATGTGCTTTCGAACCCCTCGAGCCAGTCATTATTTGTCTTAGCATTAAAATCTGATCATAATCGTGTGGGTGCTTGAACAAAATAATCAATTGATGGTACCCAAGTGAATACAAGCATCCAATGAGGCTGATCACAAGCATGGAGTTACAGACAGAAAAATCTTTAATATTAACGTTTTATGTGTACCTACGGTTGATTGACAAAAAATGGTTATATGGTAGCAGAATACAGAAAATCACTGCAGAATGCTCCGAGATAGAAGTATAATTTCATGCTAAGTAAAGGTCAAATTCAGGAAAAAAATTTCCCCACCAATCTTCTAAAATTCAGCGTCAGTAAAGGGCAAACAAACATATTTTCAATTTAGGCCTTAGAACTTACCAAGTATTTCTTTTTATGTTTCATGCCAAACAAATGACCAACAAAAATGTGATTAGAAAAAACATTCACGCCACATAAACTGCAAAAGTACCCAAAACATTCGTCACCAAATCTAGGGATAATCTCGACACAATACTCCAAACCTGAATAAGGAAATAAGAATCATTCGGATTATTTTTACCTTTGAATGAGATTTCTATTGGTACATATCAAGGTATTACTGCAACAGCAAAATAAAGTCTACAATTTATAAATTTATCATTTTCCATTACGGCTTAAACATTCTTTACAAAGAGTAGCCAATAAAAAGCATTAAGGCATAATTTTTCTGAAATCATGTTTGATATTACAAGATTTTTTCTAAATTTGGCAAATACAAAATGTAACCTTTTTGAACTGCCTCAAAAGTGAACTGTGCAGCTGTGAAATTCTTGAGAAGTTTGATAAAAAATCCTTCTGGGATCTTATTGTAATTTGCCCAAAAATGAATCAGGCGGAGATGTTCCAAAAAGTTGGTCACAGGTACAGACGGACACTAAATATAGAGTAATCTCAGAATCTTTCAAAAAGCAGAATTTCTTAGCTTAAGCCAGTTAAATCAATTCAACATATATCAGGCCACCCTCAAAAAAATTTTGCTTTGCAATTATATGTGACCAACTCATTCAAAAATCCTCAGACCCCATAATTTTTTGTGACTTTGACTAAAATATTTTTTTGTTCTTTATTCCAGCATTTCATTTTCAATACAAGTTTTATATACCAGTAATGTTAATAAAAAAAATAAATAAATGCCTACTTCCCTACCCATCATTAAAAGTTTGGGTAACATAACTACAAACCAACATTTTTTAAGTATTACCTTACTAACAATAAATAAATACACAAACCTAACAGAGCAAAAGTGTCTGGTTCTGCTTTCAAACGGTCGTTGAGACAATTAATCAAAGTCGACTTTGGGTGAGAACTTGGATTTGTTAAGGTTACACACAATTCTTTTTCTGTTTCCATTTCTTCCGTTAATTCAAACTCTTCTTCCATGTCAACAAGACCTTCTTCTAACAATTCAGCAGATATACCTGCCTCAACATGTTTTGTAGCTCCCTGTTTAATAGATGCCTCATTCACAATATTTTGCTTTACATTTTCAGCTTGTGCATCATTGGAATCACCCATTCTATGTTTCTGAGTGTTTTGTACACTTTTATTGGCATCTATTCTTACAGTTTCAATATCAACACCAGTTTTTTCAAGTCTTAAGTCATCTTTACCCACGTCAACAGGCTTAGTTAGAGGTACACTTTCTAATTTTTTCATTTCATCTCCTCGAGATACATCCCTTCCAACAGTTGGGACCACAGTACTGATTAGTTTATCCTCTACTTCTAGTTTCTCTGATACAAGTCTGTCAGCTTCATTTTGCACCTTATCACTTTGTTTGTCTCCATCTGATGTTTGACTATCTTCTACAGGAGTCATACACTCTTGATTATCCATGCTTAGTGCTTTTTTAAGTTCTTCAGCACGAGCTCTAGACTGTTCAACAGCTTTCTGAAGACTCTTTCTATCAAACTCTTTACTTTTTTTCTCAGAATCCGAAATTTTACCTGATGTTTTAATGACAGATTTGGCTTTGTTTTTCTGTCTCACATTTTCTACATTTTCAAGCCTTTTACCAATATTTTTCAATCCTTTATCAGTTTTTCTGAGGTCATTTTTCAAGTTAGCATCACTTCTATCAGATCTTTTAGAAGCAACTTCTGGGTCTGTATCTTGTCTAGCTGAAGCAATCTTAGCAACAATAAAATCAGCCAGGGATTTATTCTCTCTCTGTAAATCTTCAAACTTTGATGTCTTTGTTCCAGTTTCACCAGAACCAGTGCGAAGCCTCTTAGCAGGATTTTTATCTGATTTGTCTTCCTCAGTTGAATCTAGAAAAGATATAAACAAGTTACCAAGAGGTCATCACTAACAAACAACATAGGTAAGTAAGATCAGTAAAAATTAATTTAGCTGTACTACATTTACATCCAAAACATATCTACAAAATAAACATTTTGCAAGCAATCTATAACAAAGTTACTATGTGGTTACACAACCGGAACTTTAAACATTGGGTAGGTAGGTAAGCCTTTTTTGTTTACATTATACGCTTATACCGAAATGAAAAGCTAGAATAAAGAATGAAATATTGGGGTCAGGTGATCTTGGTATGAGTTAGTCAAGTAACTGCAAACAAACTAATTTTTACCCTTTGGCTCATAATACCGCATTTCCCCACATTTGAAGCAGATGACTTTTGAAAACATTGTGGCAATAGAAAACATTGCTTGTTATGAGTAATTGCTTCTTTACCAACAATGTTTTCCTCTCTTAAATAAATTGACGTTTTGTATATTTGCTTTGAATTTGGAAAGGTCTAAAATATTGTTATGTGGCAAAGGGTTAAGGGTGGCTGAGAGACAATGACACCTAAAGAGACTTTTTGAACCTTTTATTACATGTGTAATGAATTTCTGATGTCAAACAATAGTTGTGTCAACTTGATAAATCTTTTTAAAAATTTTCTCTGCGATTTAATGTCACACCAACAGCCATGGTCATGTGGTATCATTTCCAGCTTTAACAGTGCAGGAAGTCACCAGGATAGAATCCCCGACCTTCTGTAAGCTAGCTGTCAGCTTCCTGACATAAGAAACTTAGTCCTGGGTGGATTCAAACTCGCAGGAGTGAGGGGCAGGTGATATTAGTCAGATACCATAACCTTTCACCCAAGAGGCCACATTAGAAAAATCAAACATTATCATTATATAGATCAGTCCACTAACCTTGACAAGCTTCAAACTTTTTCTTGTAAGCAGCAATTTTCTTGAATATATCTGAAGTTGAATCAGGGGCTGACCTCTTCTCTGAGGTGGAAGCTAATTTTTCTTTATCTGAAGTCTTACCTGTGGTAGTCCTTTTTCTTCCCTTAAATTGAAGAAATCAGTTAAATAACACACTGTAGTGTAACATGCAACAGGCATGAAGTGGACTGCAAAGAAACATATGTTCTAATACGTTGCTGAATGTTACTGGTATCTCAAAAAACTAACAGCAAAGAATATCATAATGCTGCTAGTATTAGTCCATCAAAAATGAAAATTATACTGCCTTATACCGGTGATATAAATGATATTTCATCACGATGTCATGTGGTCTGGTATCATGTGACCAGATGTTTTTTCAGGTGTCATGTGAACAGATGTTTTACCAGGTGTCATGTGATCAGATGTTTTACCAGGTGTCATGTGTTCAGATGTTTACCAGGTGTCATGTGATAGGATGTTTTACCAGGTGTCATGTGATAGGATGTTTTACCAGGTGTCATGTGACCATATGTTTTACCAGGTGTCATGTGATCAGATGTTTTACCAGGGGGTCATGTGATCAGATGTTTATCAGGTGTCATGTGATCAGATGTTTTATCAGGTGTCATGTGATCAAGATGTTTTACCAGGTGTCATGTGATCAGATGTTTATCAGGTGTCATGTGATCAGATGTTTTACCAGGTGTCATGTGATCAGATGCATTCAGCTCTCCAGTGGAGAAATCATAGTTTGTATAAAATAGAGACATAAATATTAAAGAAAATAAAGCTCTGTTAAACATAGGTAGCTTTACAGCTATCTGTGGAATGGTTTTGCCTCACAATCAGATAAACAAACAATACCGTCTGACAAACTAACATGTTCAACAGACAGATATCCTTCTGATTCCTGCTGAGCAGTGCTATCACTCATCTGTTTTTCTTCATTCCATTTAATAAGTAATTTTGACCAAAATTCAAAGTTAAAAAGGGGATAACTGCAAAAATAACGCTTTCTGAATAATGCCCCCAGTATTCCAAATGCAACTTGTCATGATAATCAAGTATTCCAAGTGTTGTATAAATATCTTTAAAAGTGTTTGAGTAATGGGCTACATTAAAAATCTTGCATGACAATGACGACTACAACAGTGACAACAACGACAACCCAGTGATCATAATAGCTCAACTTTCTCTTTGAAACAGACAAGCAAATGAATGAGGAAAGTTCATGTACAATGCTGACACTTACCTGAATACGTCGTAAATTATCTGTGGCAGCAATTTCAGGATAAGTCTCTGTAACACTTGTAACACGCTCACTGTTATTGACAAATATGTCAGCATACTCGGAACATTGCTTAATCATTTCTGATTTGTCTTGTATCAAACACAGTTTGTCATATATCTTAGGATCACTTTGTTTCTGAAATACAAGTTGAACTGATATACTTTTGAATATTTGACAGACTCTGTTGCCATGGCAATGCTGATACAATTCCTATTCAGGAGTTTCAAAAGCTTTAAAGGCAAACAATGAATAAAAAACTAACTCTGGCTAGTTCTGTAAAACAACATACCACATGTCTATGTTAACTGGGTTAACTCAAACAATTCAAGCCCAGCAACATTATAAAACCAGGGAGAGAACTCACTATAGCCTTAAGTCTGTGTTTATATCCCATCACATGGTCAGCTATATCCCTAGACTTACAAGTCTTCTCACATAGGACACACAAGTAGAAGGTTACTGTTCTGTCATGTGACACAAACTCCTTTATGAACTTACGACCTAAAAAAGCAAAGTGTATATAATTAGTCATGAAACATTAATTCCACCATTTAGTACATGTTTTAATCTAACTCAATGAGAGTTTATGTTGATTTCTGACCTGCAAGTTCATCTAAAAATCTCTATATCAGGAAAGTGCAATTTGGTGTAGTTATACCTGCATTTTGCATAAAACTAATTAAGATACATTACATTTTGAAACAGAGAAACTGGATTTGAAAATGAAGTCGAATCAATGTATAACAAATGCAAATATTTGAAAAACAAAAAGAAAAGATTAATGATAAAATAGCTTTAAGATTATGCTTTTTTAATAATGAATAATTTTCACTTAAATAAAAAACACAACACAAAAATCTGACTTGTGTCTCACATCTATGCTACAGAGGAAACAATTTTCACAGAATCAATTTTGTAAATTTTTGCAATTTCAATCAAAATTCAGTTTTCAAATTGTGAGATTAATACATAATCTACAGTAGTGTAGCAGCTTCAGGAGATTGCCTAACAAATTGAATCTTACCCAAAACTGGAGCATTGACATAGGAAGCATCTATAAAACTCTGAAACAACGTCTTGTCTTTCCTATCTTTCTTGTCTTCCACAGTTTTCCTCTTGTTTGAAGATTTGTCCCCTTTAGCTGAAATAAATAAGACAACTTGACTCCTTAAGTGTTACAAATATGTCATCATTTCATTAAAGCTCTTTCTTTTCGTCCTAGTTTTTTTATGGTCCCAAACAAATTTCATTTCTCAAAATCATGTCCACTCTGCATGCTTCAGCTAAGCTTTTATAAATCTATTTTAGACATTAAGCAAAGAGTTCTTGATCCCTTAAGGAACTTAATGACTAAAGTTTCGTACCCCCCCCACAAAAAAACAGATCAAAGTTTGCAAATTAAGAATCATAAGTAACAATGTTTCTTTACAGAAAATGATTTTTTATGAGAATAAAATAGTAAGCAATATTTCATTTACTGCAATAATCAAAAGTCTGACTGTTCTTCTTGTCTATGTGAAGCAATCGCTGAAACCTTTAATAAAAACTGCCAATTAAAAAAGTACTTTGTAATTAGTCCACGCTTAATTGAGGCGACTGTTCTTTCAAAACATTTATCCTAAATAACATATGAGATGTTATTTTACCCAAAATATCAGAAGTCAAGAAGAAATGTAAGAAAGCAAAGTCTATCAGATTTCAAAGAAAATAAAACAATATCTTTTAATCTTTAAACACTCAAGACACACTGGAATGAATTCAAACAAGCAGGAGATTTGGCATAGTCTACAAAATCTAGTAAAACTGAATCAACCCTTTGCCTCATATTTTGGACTCTTCCAAATTTAAAGCTAATATACAAAACACCAATTTATTTAAGAAAATTGGATTATTTCCCCCTGACAGAATGAAGAACATTGTGGTAAAAGTAGCCATAGTTCATTACAAGCATTGGCTTCTTTTGCGCCATGTTTTCAAAAGGCGTCTGCTTCAGATGTTGGAAAATGCGGTATAATGAGGCAAAGGGTTAAGTATTTATTCTGAATAAACAATGTATTCAAACACTTACTGTCTGATATTTCTTTTGTGGTGTTGAGTGACCCCGAGCTTGCATTATCAAGCAGAGTAACACTCAAGTTAGCACCCATATAGTTCTTCTTGTTTAAATCTTTTACCATCAATTCAGCATCGATTCTTGAATTCAGTGTAACACTAGCTTCAGCTTTTCCATCTTTTACTTTCAGCCGTACACCATCATACAGGTATGGTCTTACCAAGATTTCAAGATCGGACTAAAAACAAGAAAATTTATGCCACATTAGTCTAGAACAGACTTCAAGATACATTGCAAATAAAAATGAAAAACAATGAAGAGTGTACGTAATTGGTTAAACATAAAAATCATACATACTAATACAAGTGTCTAGCTGAAATATTATGACTGTGAGAATCATGTTCATCTATTCCAGACCAATATTATGGCATATTTCTATATGGTTACTGTGGCCTTTTCTACATATCATGAACCTCATGCCAATGTAGTGCAATACTTTCCCATTACTGATTACCAAAATACAATCACTTTAATGTATGACAAATCATTCAGCGATTTATCATATACACATGTAATGTACTCACATCCTCTAGGTGTGGTGGAAGATCCTTAATGTAGACGCAATAAGTGGATGATGATACAGTACTGGTGCCAGGTTCACCTCTACCTCTATTTAAAGAGTCATCGTTACTGTGAACACTTCTATTGTAAGAACCATCTCTAGATCTTCTAAGTATCCCAGGTGAATCTCTTAACCTACGACCTCTTGATGGGGAAATGCTTGACCTACGACCTCTTGATGGGGAAATGCTTGACCTACGACCTCTTGATGGGGAAATGCTTGACCAACGACCTCTTGGTGGAGAAATACTCGACCTTTGACCTCTTGGGGAAATACTTGACCTTCTACGCCTGGACGGAGAAATACTTGACCTTCCATGGCTGTATGGGGAAATACTAGATCTACCACCTCTAGATAGTGAACTATGATACCTGCGATCTGAATATGGAGAAAGACTAGACCTGTTCGCAGAATGTCTACTGCTCTCGTACTGGCGACCTTTATCATCAAATCTGTAGTCAGGGCTTCTAGAATATCTTGTATCAGATTTATATCTAGAATCTGAACCCTCACTCTGCCCGTCATAAATACCAGGATAAGCTTCAGAATATGATTGAGAATTATCTTGCCATCTCAACGATCCTGACCATAGAGGAGGTGGTTGTACTGATGAATCTACAAGAAAGAAATTTAATATCTTTTTTTTCTCTGGAGTTTAATGCTACACCAACAGCAAAAGTCAAGTAGCAACAATTCAGCTTTAACAGTGGAGGAAGAACTGGGTAGACCAACCTTTCATAAAATATTTGTCAAACCTGGGTGGGGTTCAAACCAATTAGTTAGTAATTACTAGTCAGACGCCATAACTTCTCGACCATGGAGGCCCCCTCAATCGATATGATACAAATGAAAAAATACAGATGTATATCTATATGTTTGTATGTCTACATAGATTTTCTGTTGGTCTGTGAGAGTTTTTATGTTTGATTAAATAAAAGTAAATTCAGTTAAAAAATATAAGATAAGAAAGTTAAAAGAGTTATACATCACAGACCAGAATAAAAAAGAAAGTCACATTCTTATTAATGTAAAACAACAAAACTACACATACTCAGCAATTCATTTATAATGAAAACATGAGAAATTTGTGAACACAAGTTTTAACAAAAAAACGAATTGTTAACTTAATAGTGTTTTATGCGCACCAACAACTAGTGGTCATGTAGCACGTATTTAAATATAAGTTAAACATCAAATACATTTTTAAAGGATAAAAACATGAATTTACCATCATACTGCTCGTTATACTGTGGCAAAGGAGTGGGATATATGGGTACCATCACAGTTTGATAATCAGAGGCAACATGTATAGGGGCCAGTACAGATTCCACAGGTACAATGGTATCAGTTAGTGCTGGTATTTCTCTCTGAGGTAATGCTTGCTCCACTGGCTGTGGATCAGTAGCACTCTTTTTGCTTGCAGTAAACAATTCCTTGTCTGAAATGTATTATCCTGATAATCATGATGAACTTGAAAAGTAATATGTACATCCAGAATTGTACAACTCATCAGAGATCAGAGATAAATGCTTCAAGCATGGGCTCAAATTGGTCAATAAATAATAACTTCCAAGTACCGGTATTTGATATAACTTCAGCTGATTTTTGTATTTTTCCAGACTGCATGACATCGGGGGACTGAGAAAGTTTAGAATGTCCAAAGATCAATCAATTTATGATCAATGAGAAAGTATGGGTTCTTGTCGGCGTCTATTAGTGCTGTCAGGAGAAAGTTTACCAGTAACCAATAAATAAACCAACAGTGTTCTCTAATGGTTAATTAGAAACTGTGCAAAAAAAATCTTCACCCACTTAATTTAATCTGCACAGTAACAACCATAAATTATTTGATAATGATAATTTGACTACTAGTAATGCAAATTCTTGTACATAAAAATATCTTTTCTTATGATATCAAAATTATTACAATAAGTCCATAACAAGGGATCACTCTTGGGTGCGATAACACGATATTCAAATTCATAATATTGTGTAAAAAATGGCAAATAGACATTTAAAATTGCCCTGCCCCGAAAATTTAACTTTTCCCAAAATAACAGTCCTTTGTGGTAGTTTTGCGACGTTGGGTTATTAAATCTGGACAATGTTGTATGCACACATACATTTTCTAGCATCTGTTAATTTTACCAACTAAATATGAAAGAAAGATGCCGCCTAAAGTAAACAAGTTATGCAACAAATCTTGGCAGCTATCTGTCACAAACTTTTTCACCAGTCAGGATGAAAATATATGTAACAACATTAACAACGTTGATATCCATAGAGAAAAAAGCTGACAATGATACTGAACATATTCAGGAAAACCCTGTTTCAATCCACATAGCTTTAACTGCTTTGAGAGTTGTATGAGAAATCTCATTGTTTTTCAAAAAATCTCTTTGTTTTCTATAAATGGGGATTTTTTATCTCATAAATTCCAAAGAGTGATCCCTGCATGATAAGAGTACTTTACCTTTATCAGAGACATTGTAGTCAATAAAATCCAAAGCTGCACTAAACCGGATCTCCATTTCCCTTCCCTTGTATGGGAATCCCTTCATCTCTGCTATAACTCGCTTAGAATCTTTCAATGAAGGCAATTTCACAAATGCACATCTGAAGAAGTTTTATACATGTATGTAGGTAATGTTACATATAGCATTTATAAAGGTTGAATCATAATAGCATTTATTTGCAATTCTGGGTATTTTTCTACAAATTACCTGCATGCTCTATATTAGCCAGGTGGATAATAATCACTTTTATGTGTACACAACTAATGAGAATAAAGGGGGGTAATAAAGATTTTAAAGATATACAGAGTTATCTCCCTACTATATATATTAGCTGGGACTATATTACATAATATGACACACAATTAATAGCATAGATCCTAAATTAAAATATTATTTGTTAGTTTAATTATTTTCATTTCCAACTATATTATCATTCATATAAACAAATAAGGATTGAACCAAAAGAAGATAATAACTAGATATGAGGGTATCATCATGAGATATTACTTATTTGCCTCTACAAACCCAGGTCATATAAAGGCAGACCAGTAGGAAGGAACATAATTATTTTGTGGGTGTGGTTAAAAATGTGAATGACTGGCTGAAGACATGAACAAGGATTTAATCAAGATAAGATGCCTGACTGAACTTGCATCATCAAATTTATCAGATTTGTGCTTAGAATCAGAACCATTCTATCCATTATGTAGGCACTAGAAAATGATGGAGAATCATCTCACCATCATGGTGACCCTTAGGTGAAAGTTGAAAATTTTCAAAATATGGAAATCTTAACCTTGGTGCTCAGGAAACAAAAATCAGTAAGGTCTGGACCTGGGAAAAAATGGAGATTCCAGAAAATTCTAAAAAACTTTTAACCATGGTGACTATTCTACCTCATTCAAACAACTGGCAACATACAACTTTGAGATTTTTTTGCAAATCTCTTTCATACAATCTAATCAATTTCCAGTAGAGAGCTTGGATATTATATAAGTAACAATAACACTCTTCATTCACTTAAGATGCGTAGTTCATTACTTACATTTCTTTGGACGTGTTATGCTTTCCAATCCAGACTTTGGGAGATGAGAATTTGTAATGGCGTAAAATCTCTAAAATATTTTGCTGAAAGTAAAACAACAAACATAGAAATTGTTATGACAATAATGTTAGTAAAATATGCAGCATTTGTTGTTAAGGCTATTTTTGACGTTAAACAGCATGTGATTACATACAACAATATGAGGCTAATATTTAGGGAATTACTTAATCTATCTAATCTGTGCTCACAGGTAATCATCATACAAACCAGAATATGTAATATATATGTAAGATAAAAAAATATCAAACATTCATCCAAAGTTTTCATAACAATATTTTAGAATTTACATTAATTGTAGGTTCCTCATCAGGGTATACCACCTAGAGACAGAACTATCTCTGTCTGTTTTACAGTTACGAGGAAATAACTTACAAAAGACCATATCAAGACTTAAATGTCTTTTTTAAAAATGATAACTTTCCTAATATTTTTGCTACAATACTATTGTACAATTAAATTCAAGGTTATACTTCTACTGAAATCTACCCAACTATTGTAGTAAATAAAATGAGAGTATTTAAATCCATTAGACACATTGACTTATTTTTTTTATTAATTAATTATTAACTGATTTATTAATTAATTAATGGAAAGAAGCTTACAGATTTTTAGAGGACTTTAATTCAAATTATTAACCCTTTACCTCCTAATACTGCATTTCCCCACATCTGCAGCAGTTGACTTTTGAAAACCTTGAGCCAAAGGAAGCCATTGCTAGTAACGGACAATGACTTCTTTTGCCACAATGTTTTCCACTCTGTCACAAAGACAAAACCCAATTTTCAGAAATAAATTGATCATATACACATTTTCTTTGAACTTGGAAGAGTCCAAAATACACATACGATCAAAGGGTTAATACATGTATAAATAAAGCTAGACCAGAACTTTACCTCAGTTGTAAATACATCTATGTTACTAATAAATATTTGAGCTTGTACATATTCCGGATCTTCATCTGAAAGTGACCATAAAATTATAACAACTATTTGTGAATCAGATACCAAGCCTAAGGCGTAAACAAAAAAATGTTTGTTTCCGGTTACATGCCCAAAAAAATATGGCTCAGTAGGTAGGGATTTTTTTTAATGTTTTTTTTACATATATATCGGCAACACTGTTGTGAAAAGTACAATATAGCACTTAGATCTGGGTGCCGTAAAAAACTTATGAGTCAGCAGGTAAAAGATTTGGTTGGTTGGGTAACTGGAAATAAACCTTTTTTAAGGCCTAATGAAGCAAAAATTTCATAGAAGTGCAATATTGACACTTAAAGAAACTATTGCATTACAATGGATTAAACAAAGAACCTTTATAAAAAATATTGAACTTTTTCCCCATTAAATATATTGATTAACACTAAATCATCTGAAGAGACCTGTAGTGGACACTCTGAATAAATAAAAACAGTGAAAGACGACTTTGAAAGGTCAATATTTGCCTACCATCATTATCCTGTCTTGGAGCTATAGATGCCTGCAGAAGAGTAATATATATATATATAAGTCATAAATATAAGCAGGGGTGCAGGAATGTTTTCATGTAGCTGGTAAGCTACTAAAAGTAGAAGGGGGTCTGAGGGTTCCCCCAGTAGGGGGCAAGCAGCAAAGCACTCTGTAGGGGAAAATGTAGCCAGCAAGAATGCTCAAATAGCTGGTTGATTTTTCCAGCTCATTTCTACATCCCTGTATCAGTCAATACCAAAGGCTGGCTCATGCTTGCATCTAACATCATCATGGGTCAGATATACAATAATAAATAAATAACAAACACAACACAACCATTTGATACAATTAAACAATATACTGCATTAAATGACCAAATACAAATTCACTGACACACTGTGTTCACCTAATTGTACACGTAGGCTTTGTCTACAGATAAATAAACTTTCTGAAGTATCAGATACTGGACTTTTAACCAGGTCTAAAATGTAACACATTTACAAATATATAACAACTACAGTCACAGTCATTATTATTTTTCCATCGGGTTTAATGCAGCCGGTTCACCTAACCAGTTTTCCTGGACTGTATTCTAACCAGTACTAACTTACCCTTCCACAAGGAGCCGCAACTTCTCCATATATGATGGAAAATTAACATTTTTTGTCAAAATTTCTTAGAAGGAAGTTGAAGGTATCACCTGCCACGACTGGGATTTGAACCCAGATTGCAGGGTTATAAGTCAGCCATACAAACCACAGCGGCCCTAGGCAAATTTAACACTTGTGATTTGAGAATGAAACTTAATAAAATCTTTTAAATACAACATTGGTATTATATCAAAGGCAATAACAAAATTTTGTGAAATGATTGGAAACATACAGTACTCAAATGAAGCTAAAGTTTATACCTGACTTGGTTCCGCCTTTGCTTTCTTCAAATTTACTTTTTCTGAATTGTCAGTTTTTCTTTTCCTATTACCACTACTAGATACAAGAGTAGGGATACTCAAACCAGATGAAACTGTTGTTGTACTCCCTGATTGGCTCGTTTTACTGTAAGCTGTTGTTTCATTGGATGACAGAGATCTTGGGGCTGGATTGGATGATTTGATTTGTGAACTTGGAAAAGTTTGATTTGTGGAGACAGTAACCAGGGTTTTCATTCTAGCACTGGATGAAACAGGTGTAGCAGTTGATTTAGTGCTATTTGTAAACTTATCATCAAACTTGGTATGGTCTGAATAATGCCTTGAAATGTTTGCCAGTGATGATGTACTTGTTTGTACAATGCTTGTA
This sequence comes from Lutraria rhynchaena, assembly GCA_008271625.1. Classification (NCBI taxonomy): domain Eukaryota; kingdom Metazoa; phylum Mollusca; class Bivalvia; order Venerida; family Mactridae; genus Lutraria; species Lutraria rhynchaena. Next base: position 197,143 of record VIBL01000150.1, read on the forward strand.
ATACTTGAGGCATTGACTGGATTATGTTGAGATGTAATTGTTTTAGAATGACTAGTAGTTAGTGTATTAGGAGGCTGTGCTCCTTCAGGAACAATGTTACCAGAGGCTGGTGTTGATTTTTTCAGGATACTTTTAATTGGTTGAAGAGTCGAGGCAGTAGCTGTATCTGAAGATATAGACAAACTTGAACTACCACTTTTCTTCAAAATGCTTTTTAATTTATTGGGTTCTGACTTCTTGATGGCTGGTGTATTGCTAAAGGAACCACTTTGGTATTGATTGAAATTATCAGTCAAATCCGATGGTCTGGTCATCCCTTGTTGTATTCCAGTGGCGTTTGTCTGTATTTCCATCATTCCTTGATTTTGTCCTAACGTGAGGTTGTTCTGTCCAGTCATTCCTTGATTTTGTCCCATTATGCCTTGATTTTGTCCAGTCATTCCTAGAATTTGCCCAAACATTCCTTGATTTTGTCCCATGATGCCATGATTTTGCTCCATCATGCCTTGATTTTGCCCAAACATTCCCTGATTTTGCCCCAACATTCCTTGTTCTTGCCTAAACATTCCATGATTTTGCCCCATAGAGCCTTGATTTTGCTCCATCATGCTTTGATTTTGCATAAACATTTCTTGATTTTGCCCCATACTGCTTTGATTTTGCCCCATACTGCCTTGATTTTGCCCCATACTGCCTTGATTTTGCCCCAACATTCCTTGATTTTGTCCCAACATTCCATGATGTTGCCCCATTGTATTCTGGTAATTTCTCATGAAGTTCTGCATATTGGATTGATTCATCATTAGTTCTGACATTTGTTGCATTGCATTTGCTGAATTCATATTCATACCTTGATTAAATCCACCATTGTTAGCCATCATTTGTTCCATAATCATTCTAAGTTGTTGTTGCTGCTGTGGATTCTGGTTACCAGCAAACATGTTCATGTTTGGAAAGTTACCTTGATTATTCATGATGGTGGGTAGTTAGGATCTATGGACCACCATTTGCAAAGGAAGCTGCTACAGCCATTTTAAATCTGAAAAATTTACATAAATAAACAAGATATCAAATATTGAATAAATCTGTAATTGATACAAGTGAAAACAAAACAAGATATCTGACATTATAAGTAAAAGTTAATGTGATGTCCTATAAACTTACATGTTACAACGTATATGAGACCAGCACAGCATGCCAGCAATTTTTTTCCTTCTTTGTACGAGTCGGTAAACAGGCATTTCCCAATCAAAAATAAAGACTTTTTTCCCCGACCTAAAAATTCCTAATTTTGTCATCACAACGTGCATTTTTTCCCAGTTTGAACAGACCTGGATCATTTCCCAAAGTTGCAAAAAGATCACTGAATCTAATGATCTATAGATATAGGGACTTTCTGGTATGATATGGAAGTGTTATAGGTTTCAATTGTATGCATAGTTGTTATAGATTAATATCAAACATAACATTTATCAGTTAAACACATTACAGATGCTTCTGATCTTAAAATTACAGTGTATGGCAGCATTTTAGAATTAAAGTAGAAATTAAGGAAAACATAGAGGAAAGTGAATAATATTGTGGTAGGTGGCTCTCTCATCACAATTTGAATGGTAGTCCAGTTTTTTTCTGTTTTTCATGTATTTTATTAGTTAAATATGGAGCACGAATGGAATACAGTGGAATACACATGGATTGTCATTGTACATAGCAACTGTAACAAATACATAGTCGTCCGAAATAATTTGTCCGAATATGCCGCATGTTCTTCATTCATAAATCACTTTTCATTCCCAGGAAATGGAGGGTAATCAAATGATTCCATAGATAACAAACAAAATTATTTCAATCAATTAAGCGATAATGTAGACCTACCAGAAGGACTAGTTGATCGTGTATTTCTTAAAATCATGTTTTTCTTTTTCTTTTTCACCAAGACGGCGTTGCGTATTTTTTAAGATTACGTAAGAATGACTCACAACTACTCTTCAATAAAGGAGACTTTCAATATTGTAGAGGAAAGTTCTATTTTGTTTCAAAGAGGACGAATTTGAAGATAATTCAGTGATGGCGGGCTTGGAACCCTTAGGGATTCCTGGTGGTGACCATTTAAGGGAAGCACTTACTAACTGCTCTGATCCTTTGGCTGCTATTGAAGAGTTTCAACAAGAGAACGGTGTGTTGTTACCTTCTTTAAAACCAGCGTTACCGTTCCTAGACCTTCATGGTGTGAAACGTTACGAGTTTCATCAGTCAGTCTTGGAAGAAGTTCGAGAAAAATTGATTCAAAAGATAAATGAAGTCGCTAATGGTGAAGAAAAGGATCGCTTTCAAAAAATTGAAACAATGCTTGAAAAAAGTTTTTGTGTTATAAAAGTGAGTTCTCTCAGACCTGTGATTATGACAATGTTGAAAAATCTACCGAAAATCAAAGACTCATATCTGAAGGAAATTCTTGATGACAAGGAATTGTATGCAGAAGCTGCCACTGAGGTTAAACGTCAGATTTGGGAAGAAAATCAAGCGCTGTTTGGTGATGAGGTTTCCCCATTACTGTCTCAATATATAAGAGAGAAAGAAAACACATTGTTTAGCCATGAAAATTCTTCTTCTACATTTTTCTTGTTATCGCCCAAGGCCAGACGTCAGGGGGAAGTTGTTCAGAAACTTACTCATATGGTTGGTAAAAGTGTTCGACTTTATGACATGGTGTTACAGTTTTTAAGAACTCTCTTTCTGAGAACACGTAATATGCATTACTGTACTCTTAGAGCAGAATTGCTCATGTCCCTTCATGATCAAGAGGTAAATGATATCTGTGCTGTTGATCCCTGTCATAAATTCACTTGGTGTGTTGATGCCTGTATTCGAGAAAAGTTTGTTGACTCTAAACGAGCCAGAGAGTTGCAAGGTTTTTTGGATGGTATCAAAAGAGGACAGGAGTTTGTGCTTGGGTAAGTTGTATGCAATGTATTAAATGAACATCATCATTACCATGGTATCTACATGGGTAAGTTATTGTCTATTCAATTTCTTAGTTGATAAATACCAATAATTTATTATAAGTTACATAAAGAGACTTGAGTTATACTAACATGAATTTTTTTTAACAAAAGCTCACTTTTCAAATTTGTGACTTTGCTACTTAATCAGGATAAAAAACATGTTATTGTTATTCAGGAAATTGTTTGAAAATATTTGTACTTCCATGTTTTAGATACTAAAGTACCATATGTATGAAATGGTCAATCTAACTATCAATAAAACCGTGCATGTAATGTTAATTGTATGTATTGTATTATAATGTAAATGTGATTACATTGTATGTGTATAAAAGTCCAGGAAATAGAATCAACAGAATATTTGGCATTTCTTGACTTCAATTATGGCGTTCGAAATTTTAGTTTGCAATTCTTGACAAGGTACATGCTTCTTGAAACTTCTGGAATAATTACCTGACATTTGGTATGGCAAAGTTAGAATTTCTGTGTGACCAAATGAAAATTTGTCTGACTGAATACAAATAAGTGGTAATTGCTGTAAATCATGCTGGACTGTCGGACATCTGGTCCTGTACTTGCCGAAAAGTTATTGGACCTGCTCGAAATTTGCCTGACATGTCTTATGGTCTGGCAACTTTTGGGAAGCCTGAAGGTATTTATGTGTTATTGATTAAATATTCTACAATTTTATATCAATTATTTTTCATTGTCATCAGTGACCTGTCCATGATTCTGTGTGATCCTTATGCCCTGAACACTGTGGCTCTTTCTATCATGAAAGCTTTGCAGCACTGTATAAACAATGATGTTTTACCTCGTGTGAGTATATCTCAAAGATTCTTATCACTAATTCTTTTATCAATAGTAAGATGTACATATTAATTTATAAGCCATTTCAAACATTTTACTTACGTATATATTTAAGCTGTTGTACTTTAAGTGTTAATACTGAAGAAGCATTTGTTCTTGTGTTATTATATTGGTGTAGTATTAATGTTCTCTTTTTGCTTATATCAAAATTTATATACAAGAAAATGCTACCTTGTTTGTATGCATGTGCATTTCTGTAGCAGCCAAAATATCAGTAGAAAATAGATTTCCTTGTCTTTTTTTTTGTAATGAAATTATTCTTTGAAAGCACTCACTATGTGGACAAGTTTTGATGTTAAGTAATAATGCAGTAATTGTTACACGATTTTGCCTTTACATTTTTCAGGAGAGTACTGATATGTTTTTATTATTACGCATGTTGGGACTTGGTCTGGGAGCATGGGACATGATTGACAGTCAGACATTCAAGGAACCAAAACTTGTATGTGTTTTCATTTCATTGTCGTGTATGAAACAATAATTTATTTATTTGTTTATTTATATGATGCTTTGTTATGTAAGTCTTTTGTATCCCTTGTGGCACTAATCAAGGTGACTGCTTACAGAGTTCCAAATTAGTCACATTCCGGTATATATTTTTTTAATCTGAAATTCTGCAGTCTTATGCAATTCTTTGTATGTTCTTTACTGCATTCAAATCTGTCTCTTTGGAGTTTAATAGTATTTAAACATGATACGTCTCTTATATGTCATGTACTGTTGTTTTTTAAAAAACTGTGAATCATACCCTCTTCATGATACTGACTTTAACTTCTTGAATTACCTCTCTTTATATTGAAGGCAATTTCCAAAATAAGGGACATAATTATTGTATTTGTTAAATTGTGTGGTAATCTTTTACATTACTGTCATGAAGGAATATATGTAAAAATTGAACTATCACTTCTATATAATGCTTTATTGTATGATTTTTTGATGTCTTACTTTCAGGAGCCCGTTTTGATTACTAAGTACTTACCCACATTAGCAAGTACAGTTGTTGAAGATCAAACTCGGCCTGTATTAGCGAAACTTCCTGATGAGTCAGCGCCTGTTTTAAGACCTCCGTCACAACTGTTCATGATATTCATAAAAGAAAGTGAAGTTGCAGCCATGACAGCTTTGTATTATACTTTACAGGTAGAAATTATTTACAAGACCATCCTTAAAAGATGTTGATTTGTGGGTATGTAGGTAGGCATTTATAGCTCGTCTGTTTCAAAGGAAAAGTCAAGCTATTGTGATTGATGGGTCATCTTTGTCATCATTGTCAGGCAATCATCATCTGAAAGCTATATTTTTGGAGTTATGTCCTTTTAAATTTAGAATTTTGGTCAAAGTTATACACTATCATGTTCAAACACGAAATTTCAAATGTGGCCCCTGTTGCCCATGTAAAACAGACAATTGTTGGCACCACTCTGTGGAGCTTTGGTTGTTAGTATTGTAATATTATGCTTGTACAGAAAAAGAAAAGCTGGGTTAAAGATCAAAACTTGTCACAATCACTAAATGTATGAATGGCCCAATGTGATATATTTTGATAACAGTTCAGCTACAATATTAAAACTGCAGGATTCTTTGTTCACTTTTGTTGTGGGTTTATAAAGTTCCCAAATTGCCTAAAATAATACTCTTTTTCAAAACAAATTTTTTAACATCCAGCTGAGATTTTCAAACTAAAAATAGTTATTTTATACAAAGTCCAAATTTTGCCCCAAATTAATACCCACTTATTTGGAGAAAAATAACAAATCATCCACCCCTGTAACTGCTGCCAGAATTCTTCAGAATGCCGAAATTCTTTGAAAAATATCTTTACAAACAGCCCTTAGGGCATTTATTTGGTAACATTTGGTGTACTCAGGGTTTTTCACAGGTAGGGAAAGGGCCTTTTTCTTAAATTTGGGGAAAATAACACTGTATTTTTGCAAAAAAAGGGGAAGAAAAAACGTGATGTAAACTGAATTTTTTGGGAAAAACTGCAAGATTTTAAAGATTTTTCCAGAAGGGAAGACACCTACTAACGGCCCCTGCTATAGAATGAAAAAACTCTGATACTTAAATGTAGTCAATAATTCCAGGTATGCCGACAGAGAGATAAGTTTGCAATGTGTCAGATTCTTCCCAACTTAACCATATGTCAAAGTGAGAGACATTATGATGATACCTTCCTACATTCTCTGGTCTCATACCTCATCTCTATGGCTGATGAATTCTCACTTGAAGAATTTTGTGAAGTGGTTTTCGATCATTTCTTCAAGGTTAGTATCTCCTAAATTAGATCTCATTGTACAGATATGTGTATGAAATGTTGTACTTTGAATCCATCATTTGAGAAATTTTATGAAGTGCTTTTTATCAATTCTTCATAACAGTTTTTTAAAAAAGATAGATTTAATTAAGGGCATCTCTTTAAATATTGATGTTTTTTGAAAGCTGTAGTTGCCATCTCTTGAATAATTTTAACATTATGTTTGTTTAAATTTTGTCATTACTGTGTATTCTAGCCTGGCTTGTCCAAACAGAATGTACTACGACACATGCTGAGACTTGTATATTACATACACCCTAAGATTCCTCAGGAAAAACTATCATCTGTCATGCAGATGCTGAAGCCTAACCAAGGAGTATGTAGACTTTGTTTTTCTACACTATGTTTTCTAGACTTTGTTTTATATCTGTCTGTGATTAGAATTTTATAATGGCTTGCATTTTAATTGATAAAAACTTATTTGAGATACTTAGTTCCATAATTGTTTTTCTGTACGTTCTTGATGTAAAAACTTGGATCAAGACTATTTTATTATTGACATTTTTTTTATTTTACTTCGTATTGCCAAAGTGCTTTTAAAATTTGAAAAAATAGTTGTGTGTACGGTTACTCAACCAACCCTGTTTTTTTGCACTGACCCTAAAGTTTCTTGGAGCAAATTCAGAAAAAGATTTAAGCATTCAATGCAAATTCATACTTATTAAACATTCATTTTCTTATTTTCAGCATAGTGAAATAATTCATACAACATTTAATGTCGTAAATGAGAAGATATCTTCATATCAGCCAAGCCCCACTACACCTGTTGAAAGATTAGACTCTCCACTGATGAGTGTACCTGCACCAACGCCTGCAATGATGTAACGGTTACTTCCCTTTAAGCTCTTCAAGCTTGAGATTTGTATAGTGTCCCTGGAGTTATGCCACAATATACTAATGTGTAAGATCCTATTGGCTACTTTCAACATGACAGAATGAACTTATGATGGCCAGGCCTTCATATAGATGTAACTTACATGTGCAAAAAATAAATACCAGTGTTTTCATTAGACGTCAAAAGTTGAGGGTTGATGATAATGATTTGAAGAGTCAACAAAATTTCCTTCTAATTTTATTGTAAATTTGACCATTTGGTACTAATTCTCAAGAGTCAAAAGCTTTTTTTTACTGATTTTAAGAGTCAAAGTACTGTTTTAAGTAAGGGTCAAATGAAGGCTTTAAATCTTATTGCAAGAATAGAACTTGTTATGACTGTGTGTATCACAGTAGTATTTTTTATCAATCTTCAATGGCATTGAAGTACAGTAGGTTAATACAATTCATGATGATGTATACCAGATTGTGTTCAACTTTACTAATGACCTTTATTCACAGGGTGGTCTTTACTCAGAGGTAACCTCAAACGCAGGTTGACTGTATACAAAACACCAATTTATTTAAGAAAATTGAGTTATTTTTGCCATATTGTTTTCAAAAGTCATCTGCTTCAGGTACAGGGAAATGTGGTATTATGAGGCAAATTGTTAAGGTCAACAATTTACTACACAGTGTATGTGACTTAGGCTTGTTGTCAGAAATTGTAAAAAAAAAACAATTATGTATATGTGTATGTTACTTTATGTGTACAGTCACCATTTTGAGCTTGTGTGAGGTAACATTTTACTTGTCTGGGACATCAAGCAATTAGTTTAAGTCTTACACTTTTATTTGTATGTTATTGATGTATGTAAGAATGAGGTAAAAAATGTCCATTCTTTACTTGAATTTCTCTTGAATAAATAATACAAGACAAAGGTATAGTTTTTGTCACTTGTTTATTGGTCTACTATTTTTCTGTACATCATACATGGATGTTAAGGATGTGTACCTGTCCATGTGGTTAGATTAAACACGATGACATCATCAACGACAGGTATGTACTTGCTTACACCTGAAAAATAAATAATCAAAATGATAAAATTTATATGTAAATCGGGATACTACAGTATGTGTGTATATCAGTTGAAAGGGGCAATTCTCTGTGACAATCTTTTTGTTCAACCCTTTGCCTCAGAAGCATATTCTGGACTTCCAAATTCAAAGCAAATATACAAAACATCAATTTGTTTTAGAAAATTTGGTTATTTCTTCTGACAGAGTTGAAAACGTGACAAAAGAAGCGGTCACTTATTACAACCAATATTTTCAAAAGTCATCTGCTTCAGATGTGGGGAAATGCAGTATTATGAGGCAAACAGCTAAAAGTGATTTTTGGTTAAGATTGGATGTTTTAAAAAATACTATTACAATTTTATCATCAATGGTCCGTTATTACTTCCTTTGGTTACACTGAATATTCTTATTATGCCAAAATTCCAATTCAAAAAGTTATACACCGAACAAATTAAATTTTATGTTTCTATTATTAGCACTTTATGGAAGATTCATACGATAAGTCATGGTTTAATAGTTGTTTCTCAATCACCAAATTCTTACCAAGCTGTAAGGCACCTTCAGCATTGTCGATTCTCCAGAACGTTCTTTCTTCTGGCCAGTTTCCATAAACATCATTGATTGCGTCAATAAAAAATCCACCAAATATTATTGGTTTGAATGTAGCTGTAAAACTGAATGTAAAAAGATGTGTATAAATTTCTAAGTAACAATACGTCAAAAAGTAGCTGTAAAGCTAAACACAAAAAATGATGTGTCCAGTGCAACCTCTCGAAAGCAACACCTTTTGGGAGAAGCAAAATTACATTGTTGTTAAGTGGTTGTTGCTCTAGAGAGATTAAATTAATAGTTAAATCGTACAGAGTGAAAGAATCATGTTGTTGTTGTTTAAAGGAGGTTGTTGCTCAAGAGAGGGTGCAACTGGAGAGGTTACACTGTATAAATATCCGAGTACCAATACGTCAGAATGTCAGGAGTGCTCAGGATTCAGTTTCAGATGTTTTCATTTCAGTAGAACCAGTTGTGAATTCATCGACTTATTTCTATAACCAGTAACTCAATTTTTGGCAATATCGAGATTTTGGTATCGTTTTTTTCCCGTCTCAGTGAGCTCTTTACAATCATCATACTTACCTGCTTGTAAATATATCCTAAATAGGGTTAATCCCAATTCCACAAACCCGTAACTCGCATAAAATTATTGCACTTCAAAAATTTAAAAGCGATTTTCTCGAAATGGGGAAATAATAGCATACGGTTTGTAGAAATAACTAATACGAATTATATCTATTTCAGACACGTTCTTGCAGACATATTTATTGAAAATGCATTATTGTTCTGTATTGGATTTCTCTCGTGCCATATTCTTCATTGACATGACTACACACGACAAGTACTTAAACATGCAACGCGGGCTTCTGAGGTCGATTAGTAAAAGACTCTTATTATCACTAGCCCCTCATTTCGATGAGTTTAAATCCCACTTGAGACCACATTTCTCGTGAGGAAGCCATGCAGCTAGCTTATGCAAGGTCGAATACTCTACCCAGGTTGACCCGGGTTTTCCTCCACCGTTAAAGCTTCAAAAGTCGCTAAATGACTGGTTGATGATGCAACGTTTTAAGCCCCAGAAAAAAGTGCATGCAATGTGAACTGAGTCCATTTGTTCTGTGTTCTGTTTGAACCAATGTGTTTATTTTTCCTCTGACCATGACCTTGTCACCATCGTCAAATTAACTTTTACTACCAGTCTTTCTAGAATAATGATTTGGGTGAAGATAAAAATCCAAGTCCCGTATGGAACACTGTTTGATACAACGATCGTAAGTTCACATGGAACCACAAACTGGAGGATTGGCAGCCAGGATCACATAGCGAAAAAAAAAAGACTAAATTGATATCAAAGAAATGAAACTATCTAGAAGATCTTTACTCAATACAAATTACTAGTATATAACAAAACTGGTGTGTATCATGTTGCACTTACTTGGTAAATCTGTCTGGTGCTTTAAGACAAGCTTTCTGCATGTACCAAAACAGGTTTTTATCTTTCTTGACTTTTAGGCTGATTTCTTCATGGAATGTCGGTTCTTTAAGAACGTTGTTGATAATGTATTTGAAACGTCGAGGTTTTTTATAAAATAAACTGAAAAGAAATCAGAATGAAATTTGGACCAGTTTGTCCATATTTGGACAGTGTTGATTTTTTCAGTACGTTTTTCAGCTGTCATTCTATGATGTGTCAGAGCGAGTTTTTTGGAATGATAGTGCTGATTGAATGAAAATGTGACTTTCAAATTGAAAATTTACCAAACATATCATAAAATGGAAATAAATGTTCAATAATTCAAGCTTTATAAATAAAACAAACCCACTTACTATAAACACAAATTTATTTCGTGATCAAGGGATTAAAATCTCTGAAAAGTCGCCAGATGGCGCTGGCTGTTGGTGCGACATCCAACCCCAGTGAAAAAAATAATTATCAATGGGATATAACTACTGTTTAATCTCAGAAAATCAGAATATATTGTTTAAAAGATTCAAAAGGTCACTTTATCAGTCGGTGTCACTCAGGCCTTACAACTAAACCCTCCGATTAATATGCACATGTAATTGTTGAAACCCTCTAAACCGGTTTCCCATCTAAATCGGCCAAATGTTCTAGTCCCGATTTCATTACTATATTATTCAAAAATCCCCCCAAACTGGCATCCCCTTTAAACCGGCTAAATGACCTGGTCCCGGACTCCTCCGGTTTAGAGGGGTTCCACTGTACTTGTATTCCGGTTCCAGCTCGACCCAAACTGTTAACGAAGACCTGTACTACACAAGGTCGTTACTTTTAACAATAGTTAGCTAGGCATCTTTTACGTATGTACCAGTATATAAGCTTGAAAACGAAAACCGGGAATTAAGACGAAAAGCAATATTTCAAAATAGCTAAAAATATTCTACAGATTGCGAGTTTAGCCGCTTACTCGACGTAATAAGTAAAATTTGTCTCGGACTGGTGTACAAGTTTCATTATTCGTAAAAACCAAAACAACTGAAAAGTACCAAATTCTACAGCAAGTTACAAAAGCTGAAGTCGCAGATTCAAACAAATGTACCATCACAGAAACATAACAGTAAACCTGTCTTACCCGTTAACAAGTCCTGAGGCGATCAGAACAAACAGCAGTGACAATATTCTAATGTCCATCTCTGTCTCCTTAAGTTACTTGATATGACGAATGTCTGGACAAAAATGTATTCAGATAAGGTGATAGAGTTCTTTCACTGTTCCCTTATCGTTTACAGATGCCGCAACCAAATAATCACACATTCAATTTAGCCATGCGATAAAGCTGACTTATTAACGACAAACGGATGCATGAAGTTTATATTTATGCACGTATGAACAGACGTGAGACGAACCAATAAGAGCCATAATTTCTCTGTTTTACATAAATATATACCAGGATATTATCTCACATATGTTTTCTGTATTTACGATTACAAAATATTCATGTACAGTAACACCTCAATTTAATGAACATTTCCTTATTAAAATCACCTCATTGTGACGGCCACTTATTTCCGGACTGGTTTTCAATAGTTCCTCTACTCACGTATTTCAACTTGATAATGAAACCATCTTAATACTATATCAAGACTTTTTTTGTTATAAAGACGGCCATATTTACGAGATGTTATTGTATTGTATTAATTATTACCTTAAACAGTACGTGCTCTCGTTAAAATACAGGATATCAACATATCGTGGTAAGAAATGAGTTTAAGCATGTTTTCATCAAATTGTTTACGTGAATACGTGACTTGTTGTTCAAGTATTCACTCCTTGAATCGGTCGAGCATGAGATACGCGGCAACACTGAACCTAGCCTTACTCATTCGGCTTTCCGGTTGGCCGATTTCATAAATGAATTCGGAAGGGCCATGAGCGGGAAGGGGCCAAATAAAAAAAATATCTCGCCGTTACAGTCTATATAGACTACACTGAATGGATGCTCACGTATGTCCACCTCTTTTTTGTCCAGTCGTTGATTTAAATGGCGAGTCGTCATCGCACCTTAACATTTTTGATAATTTTAATCAAAATAATAAGGCATACGCGAATATTGTTTAACTAAAATAGTTTCCTTAGTAAGAAAGGTTATGTCAGCACGGCGGTTTATATAAATATCTAATGAATTATTTGCGGTTTGAAATTATTTTAGATTACAATGTACCTCATTTTCAAGATTACAATGCTGTGAACATTTTTCTCCCTTATTGACAATATCAGATAGAACCAAAAGACTTCATAGTTTCCCGAATAAATTCCGGCCATAGAAGGTGTACGTGATAGTGTACGTGATATTTTGACGAAATAAATGAAAACAAAGCATGTATAAAACATGCATTGAAATAGCTACTGAACATGCTTTGACGAGATCTTTTTGACTGGATATTATTTCATAAACGCTGTCAGAATATTTCACAAATTTGCTATTCATAATAATTTGTATAGTTTGTTTTCATCTCAGTATTCCAGTCTCACTAAAATATTTATTTACATCTTGCTGAAACACCAGAACATCCGGCTTGAGGCACCAACGAATGTCGGTGTTAAAGCTTCATTCATCATGTGTAGACTCGTACAATTTTTGTAATATTTCTGGAGTACATGGAGAACCACACGTGTGATTGCTGCGCTAAATATCTGAATGATTTATGTAACAACACATAATTTTGGCGTCCTTTTCAGAACTTATCAAGAAATTTCCATGTCAGGACAACATCTGTTACCCGTACTTAAATAAGTCTTTCATCTATGCTCCTTACATTACGATTAAACATTTATCTGTTAAATGGCTAACATTTCGTGGATTAGTAAAATGCGACGTTATTATAATCTGACATTTTGCGTGTCAGCTGCTATATTATACAAACTGTAATAAGGTATTACATAACAAAAAAAACTTCTGATACAATAAAGGATATGGTTCCCGCAACTACGGACTGCAACGAATCCAAATTTCTTCGGATCGGATCCAATGGAATCCAAATGACGAATTTCGAATATTATCGGATCGGATCCTGTTATTATTCTTATTTGAATAACATCATTCACTTCTTCATTTCTATAACATAAACAGTATGAAATATCAACAACGCAAACGTCTTAATCTTTAATCCAAGAAACATGGCATTTGTACTTAAAATGGAGTCTATATTGTTTTAATTAAATAAAATTTGTAAGCTTTAATGACGTGCTATACAATATTTCCTTTATCTTTATAATTAAGATGAACATTAGAAATATATTTGTTTATCATTTTCGAATTTGTGCTTGTCTGAATAAAGCATACTATTTGTTGCAAAAGAAAAGTTATTAAAAGAATAGAAAATCATATTTCAACCATGATTTGTAATTATTATTAGTATCCGTCCAGGAACCGAAATTATAAAATTTGGATCATCCGTACCCGCGAACCTCAAATTGGATGTGAGTAATTCGGATATTTCGGGTTCCCATTGCAGCCCTAGCTGTAGCCCGCATCAACAAATCACACGCACTTAATCAATTTACATCTTATTTGTGCAGTTGATACAAGACACACCATACAGTTCAGGAAAGTCTACAGTTAATATTTGCCTGCCAACTAAGTTCACATAAATTTTCTCAACAAATTCCCTTTAAGCATCTCAAAATAATCATGTTCCCGTTCTCACCATAAAGATACAATATGATCAGTACTATAAAAGACAAATCAAAGTGTGCATGTATTTTGCTTATACATCATGCTTATTCATAATTCATTTATAAATTAATGTTTGTAGGCAAACATATGCTGCATTGTAATTTTTGTACTGTGTTGTATAAATTCGTGGAATTAAGAAGGAAAATAATGAATTTGTTAAGTATAAATATGTATACATTATATATCTATACAAATGTATTAGGAAGACTGTTGCTTAATTGGAAGTGCTTAGGACGACCTATACGCATAAAACGAAAGCACTGGCATTCAATTTAATTTCATTGTGTAATACAATTATCAATAACGTGCAAACAACAGCAAAACCTCGACATGGAAACCATGACTAGGGCCAGAAAATGGTCTTATTACTTAGACAGTCTCAGTTAGAAGTTAAAAAAATAGAGAGAAAAATTAGAAAACGGAACCAAATATAAGTCAACAGAAGTGGTCTGTCAGCGAGGTTTAAACCAAATATAAGTCAACAGAAGTGGTCTGTCAGCGAGGTTTAAACCAAATATAAGTCAACAGAAGTGGTCTGTCAGCGAGGTTTAAACCAAATATAAGTCAACAGAAGTGGTCTGTCAGCGAGGTTTAAACCAAATATAAGTCAACAGAAGTGGTCTGTCAGCGAGGTTAAACCAAATATAAGTCAACAGAAGTGGTCTGTCAGCGAGGTTTAAACCAAATATAAGTCAACAGAAGTGGTCTGTCAGCGAGGTTACACTGTAAATTGCGACTAGAAACCGTTTGAGTTAAGCTTGATTTAGCCCTTCGTTTTAGCAGCATCTTAATACAAGTTGCACCATATATACATGCGACGAAAAAGTATATTGCTGAGGGGTTATGGCTTATTATAAAACCATGTCACATGTTTCTATCAAGTGGCTTACCAAGGTTAGCCTTGAGACAAACATTTACATTTATATGTCAAGTGTTTTCTATTAACAAGTTGTACAAAGCATAACCTCATTTCTACTGCACGATTATAGGTCATACACACAATTTCTGAATTTCTTTTTAAGAATATAAGTTTTTTCTAAGAATAATACGTAAAGAGGCGGAGCAAGGAAAGATCCCATAATGCAATCACAGAGCATGCGCAAAGGAACCTGGAAGAAAACGCAAAAAAGAACAATTTGAAAAGGAAGCAGACAAAGAGCATGATATGAAAATTATAGGGTGACAACCCACGGTGATTGGCAAATGGCTTCCTTCACTGACCAACAACCATGAAACTAAATCTTGTATCAACCTTTATACGATCAAAAAGGAAGATGGTGTTTTGGACAATGTAAAAACATGTCTTTATTAGAAAATACACCGACGTGCATATACACTGTTTTTAAATCAATAATATCCAATGTTAACATACAACACTGACATGAATTTTATAAATTTTTACCTGTTCCAACCCCCCCATCCCACCAAGGATGATCACAGCCATAAGACAGAAGTTTGAACGATCTTTGTTCATCTAGAAAATCGGGTTCAGTTTTGCGCCAAACGAGGAAAAGCTCCCCCAAATGGTGGCAAGGGTGATTGTTGCAGTCGCCAGGGCTAAGGATGACTTAAGATTACATGTATACAGTGCAATCTCTCCAAAGCAACAACTTCTGGGCAAAATTACGTTGCTGAGAAGTTGTTGCTCTAGAGAGGTTAAATTTATATTTAAGTCGTACTGTAGGAAAAATCATGCTGTTGTGGACGGGAGGTTGTTGCTCAAGAGAAAGCCGCTCTGGAGAGGTTACACTGTATGTACATGAGTATATCACTCATATTTATCTCCGCAAACAACCACGATACACTAGCGTAAGAAATTGTTGTTTAAATTCAAGCAAGCGTATTTCAAGTTTGTTGGCACAATTAAACATCTATGAAATATGTATATGTGAACAATGCAATTTGTACACCATATTAAGCAACCTCCATGTGGAAGATCTTGACCTTTTAGCAAAAATGGATGGTTAAAGCAGCATTATTCATTCCTGGACGCACCTTTAAATGGAACTGAAGAAGTGATCTTTTTAATGCAAGGGATTTCCCAGTAGATATGGCATCTCTAGAAAGTTGGACTCAACTGTATGTAGTTGATAGACTATTCTTACAACACAAACTTATTGAAGCCACTCGTGAAAACAAAACAAGGATCTTGGACAAGTTTGTTGACATGGTTCCTATAAATCTGTCAATCCATTGAGGTCAGCTTATGTGTCCGACAAATCATTATCCACAGTGCGCACGTTCTTCTGAAATAACATTTACAAGTGTCCTACTTATAAACCGTAACAATTTTGTAACAAAAATTTGTCAAAGCAAGAAGTCGCACAAGTGGGTCTGTTTTGCTTGCAATTTTTGTTCACAATTCCATTGAAATGGATGCAAGAATATTTTTTCTTCTTTTTGCGCTGACTGGAATCGGAGTTGCCAAGCGACATGGGTAATACTTATTATATTATTATAATTATTGCTGTGGAAAATCATGTTTGTTTGAAATTGATTCAGACTGTCTATATCTATATATAAGGAATCACAGTCAATTTAATTTTGTCAGTCTTATACATGATTGGTCAAATAATGAATCATATACAAATCATAACTTATATTTAGTGGTATGAGCTTTAATGATTTCTGTATAGTAGACTTATATGTACATCAATTATTACTAAACTGTGCCCAAGTGTTCTATAGAACGAGAGGATTCCGCTCTAACGATTTTTGATAAACGTTGAAAATTTCAGTTTTAAATAAGGTGATAATTTGGAAAAAAACAATTTGCAAAAGGAGAATTATTATATTAAAAATTAATTTCATCCTCAGTATGATTATATGACAGTCATACGTTCGAACGACTTACGCTGAGCTGAATATTCTAACCGTCCACAACACTAGAAGAAAATCATTGACCACACTTGTTTGATTACCGGGTGGACTTTGAATTCATTTAATTTAACATTTACTCTGAATACTGGATTTCTTTGTGGTGATCGATTGTAAGAACTATCAAGCAAAATAACTAATTCACCTATTTGGGTCGTTCCACGAATCGAATTTACAAGGTTAACGTTTAGAAATTCGACTCAGCGTAGTTAATTGAGAAAGCTACAGACTGACAAAAGCAATGAAAAGACAATCAGTTATATACATGTAACACGATTGTTTTCACAGGCATGGATTTAAATTCACAATCAAGAATGCCAAGCAAGAGCCATTCTTTAATGAGAGTACTTATTTAACAATCAAACCAGATCGCTCTCTAATTGATTATATGGAAGAGGCATGCAGGATATATCCAACAAGGTTCAAAAAGTAAGTTAACTTTTACAGTAAAACCTCACACAACGACCACATTAATCAAAATCACCTCATTATCACTTACAGTGCAACCTCTCCAAAGCAACACTCTTTGGGAGAAGCAAAATTATGTTGTTGTTCAGAGGTTGTTGCTTTAGCGAGTTTAAATTAAAAGTCAAATTGTACAGTGGGAAAAAATAATGCTGTCGTTGAAGGGCGATTGTTGCTCAAGAGAGTGCCGCTCTAGAGAGGTTGCACTGTATTTTAGGACCAGCTGTAACTATTCCATATATGTATACATGTATTTTTCATCCTCTTTAGTCTCAAATGTGGTCTAAATATTGTAACGAGTACAAAAAATACAACACTACGTTTCTTGTATATCTTATTTAATTTATACACCTGTTATTTTTCTCTCAATCAGAATATCAGATACATTATTCCGTTTTTGTACCCCTTGTTATGGATCTCTCTACTCTAGTGAATGGATTCACGTGAATGCATTCTTTTTCAGGTTTACAGTGACCTACTTCCCTGTCGTTGAGAAAGGAGCAGGCTACTTTGTAGACGCCATAAACTCGGTCGATGGGTACTGGAAGATTTTTAACGACGACGTTCCTCTTGGCCTCGGTAAGTGAGATAATGTTGCTGCAACACTGAGTGAATATTCAATACTCAAAACAGTACTGATACAATACTTACATGTCTTTGTTGGCGGGGTATAATAAAAATTCAATACTTGTAACATGTCTTTGTAAGCGAGTATAACACTGATTCAGTGCTTACTTTATGGGTGGGGTATAATACTAATTCAATACTTACATGTTTTAGGGGCGAAATGTTGATACATTATTTATGTCTTTTTGGGTGGGGCATAGTTATCACAGCGTGTTTATTTTTGTTTAATTTTGATTTCAGGTGTCAGTTTGTATGTTCCGAAACCCGATGACAATATTCTGTTTGATTTGCAATAAACGTGGAAATTTTCTGCTCATTCTACTTGCAAAACATTTGACTCCACTCTGGCATTTATGAGCTGACAAATCTGAATCATGTTATCATACTGCTGCTTCCATGCAATCGATCAATTTAGGCTATTTCTTCGGATTGTACATTGGTACACGTATATACATCTACATCATAACTAGACAATGTTCCGTTGTTTACCATTGAATTAGAAAAGTAGAAACAGTGAAACCATTTAATTGTATGTTTTGTTCATGTTTCTAAAAGATTAAAATAAAACCCGTAAAATATGTATACATAATACATTAATCCCCACCCGAAGGTCACTCATATCATATATACATAGTATTTTTTCACTGGAGTTTAACGTGGCACCAACAACCAGGGTCATTTGGCGATTTTCCAGCTTTAAAGGTGGATGAAGATCCCAGGCTTATACCTTGGTAGAACCATTGACCTTCTGTGTGCTAGCTGGACATCTTTCTCACATGTGAAATTCGTCCCGGGTGGCATTCAAAGATTATTAGCGACTATAACCACTCGACCACTGAGGCCCCTTGAATACCTGATAAATAGACGGAATTAGGCTGGTCGAGTGGTTATGGTCTCTGACTAGTAATCACTAACCCTTGCTACTCGGCGTTCGAATTACTCTGGCTATTGGTGCAAAATTAAACCCCAGCGAAAAACAAATCACTTGTACAATGAGACAGCTTTTCTAGTCTTAATATACTGTGTTCAGAAACTAATTTATAATGTATAACTTTGGGGGCATTTGTGTAAAGAGACCTTGTTTGGCGCAGAGTCAGAACCCTGGCACACCACATGGTATCTATTAAAGGAATCAAAGGTATCAAGTCTATGTCTACTTTTTTAAATACAAATTGTATTAAATCATTACTGCATTGCATCTTTGTAATCTTCACGTATTTTCTTAAGTAAATAATCTAATAATAGAACTTTGTAATTTCACACATTTTCATAATTATACATTCAGTAATTTATTACTTTATTATTTTCATACATTTTTGCCCACAGGGAGACAACTCGTGGTAGTATCGTACCGTGTATAAATACATGTAGTACTTAATAAAAAAGGGATGAACTCGGTCCCTTTTTTATACACCGATTCCAATAGATTAATTCTACTATCAACGAAGGCAATCTAATGACATAAAAACATATATAGACCTGAAGAGTTTACAGTTTTCTACCCAAGCAGACCAAAAGCAATCGTAAAATTGACAAAATAAGACCTTGATAGAATATCTAAAATGCGACAAAAGCGCTTTTCCACGATGTAGTACAGAGCAAAGATCTTGTATTGATGATGATGATGATGATTTTATCTCAGGTTAAGACACACAATAATACTAGTTACACAACTTTAGAATAAAACATGAATACAACGTTTATGACAAGGAAATCGTTAAAAATTAATACAAAAACCTCTAAAATCGAACTTAAAGATAAAACTTACCACTATAAATTCATAAATTAAAACAGTATTTTTATCACAGTTGACACTAGTTTCTAATTATCGCAGGTAATAGTATTGATATAGACAACAAGACAAAGACAAAGTGTTACCGATTAAAATATATATCATAGAAACAATTTGCAACCTTCACTGAAAAAAAAAACAATTTCAATGCATTTTTGTTTAATGATGAGTAACTTGAAATGGCGTGTAAATACCTTGGATAACCCATGAAAGCACGGAAGCTTATTTCCTATGGGGTCCGTAGATTATACTTACTATTATTAATACTGTGTTCAGAACAGAAAACAAAGCCGAAACGAAAAACTGACAAGATTGGGTAAAATTGATTTAGGGATTGTAAGTTACGAACAAAACTTGTTTCCATAATATATATACCATAATGACTGGCTAAAGCATTACACAGCTTTTCTACTTTACGACATTATTTAGATCTAAATAATCAATTTGTTCAGAATAAAACTATGATATGGCTACACTTAAAAGGTGGTTTTTGACAGCCGTTTCGAATTTGAACTTTAATGAATTCCAATCCTTAATTGCACTATGATAAAATGTGACATTGTCTTTTCCATAGCATTTGGACACTCTAAAATTGTACACAGTGGATCTTGTAGAATGTGTATGGGTATCCTTAACGTACACACAATTCTCTTTCATATATCCTGGACATTTGTCATCATTTACAATTTTAAACACATGATTCAATCTTGTTTCTATTTTCTACATTTAAAAGTGACATATCTGCAAGGTTAGACTGGCTCATGCTTTCTCTTGGGCTCATTATATATATAAATCTATAAATTTTGTTCTGGCATATTTGTGAGTTTGTCTTTAAGACTCTTGTTTCAACTTGGGTACCAAGAAGAACATGCATAATCTATATGACATTGAATTAAAGCAGAACACAATATTTTCTAGTCCTAGTGTCCAAAGATTTAGCATTTATATACATGAACTTAAGACGTGAGTTTACTTTACAAACAGTATTATTTAAAATACTTTCATCCGATAATGAATTATCTATGTTAACACCAAGGCATTTAACATAAGTAGTTGACTCAATAGTATAACCATTGCACACAATTTTAAAATATTTCAACTTTTTCAGTTTTCGTTTGGATCCATATACTATACATTCAGTTTTTTTCCCAAATGTAGGGATATTTTGTTGTCAACAAGCCAATTAGAACATGAATTCATGACATTGCCTAGTTTCTCAGAAATAATAATTGGATCATTATATGCCTGCAAAATAGCAGTATCATTGGCATACAAGATTAATTTACATTCTGGGTCAATACAAATGATCATATCATCGACATAACATAAAAACAAAAGAGGTCCTAAATTGCTACCTTGGGGAACACCGCATGTTACATGTTTAAGATCTGAATGCTATTATTGTTACGAACAGTTTGTTTCCTATCTGACGAATAAGACAAATGTTTTCGACGCCCATTATTTTCAATTTCATACATAAAATGTTATGGTCTACTGTGTCAAATGCTTTCTGTAAATCCAGCATTACCATGCCTGTGAAAAGTTAGGTATGCCTAGTGAGTATTTAGGATGGTGTATTACAGTCCAAATGAAGGGTCATATATGTCCGTGAATTGTGAGCTTTTGTGACCATCATTTAATTTAAATGAAAAGAAATTGTTCTGAATAAAATTGTCTGCAAAGTATAACTGAAATTATCTTTAGAAATTTATAGCTCAAACACTCACTTCAAAACATTGTACACTGGGTCGAACAATACCGAGTACGAAAAAGGGGCGGAGTTTAGAGATTTTACTGCATACTATTTACCTCACGAGTTGGCATTGCAGATGATTTTACTTCCGGTGACCTACATTACATTATTCGCCATATTCAGGGATAGGTAAAGAAATTTTGTGTGGAATTGTGTCCTTAATTGGATTATTGTGAGTGGTGTATAAGATTCTAATCAGAAGGGATTAAAGGTTTGTTTTTAGTACCACTTGTGCCCTTAAAGTTGTTTTGTTACATTCCTGTAAATGCTTGCATTTTCAGTTTGGTTCATCTCGAAATTAGACGTTACCTGTCAGTTACCTTACGCGGAAATGGATTACGGAATCATCGAATTGTTTTTATTTATCAGTTATAATTATTTTTTCTGTAAATTTTAGCTTGTTTATAAATTCTTAAGGACATGTTAAAAGCACAAATTGTTTTTATTTCAAGAGTTGGATGTGAAGCCGATCCTTCCATCCTTTGTTTTCACTATGAGTTGAGCATTATTCATTACATGCATTAGTCACGCATTTTAGTGACTAGAATGTTTGTGTGAAGTTGGTTTTTGTTTTTTGTATTGGATACTATTAGGTGAGGGCTTCTTGGCTATTTTGATAGTTTCTTTGTCCATATGTATTGTGAAAATGGAATAATTTGATTAGAAAATAGAATTTAACAATAACAATTTAATGTATTAAATGCTGTCATTTGGTTTATGTTTTCTATTAATTCATATTGATTTTATTTAGAACAATGAGGCTAGTTTCAATAGACTAACTAGAAGGTAAACTTATTCAGTGACATGTTTGTATGTTTGCCTGAAGTGCTAGGGGTCATTGATTCAATCTGAGGCTGGTATCAGTGACATCTCTCCTAAATTATTAAATGATAGCCATGGTCAATATTTGAAACTCTTCAGACATTTATGTTCCATTTATTATGTTACTTAGTCAACGTCTTCTATTTTATAGAATTTAACACAACCTCTCAAGTGTAATATTTGACCTCTGTGTCTTCATATATAATAACACTTGACAAATGCATTTTGATACCAAACATATTGAACAACCTATTGCATGCAAATTCCACGACCCCTCAACTTTCTGCTGTTTTTAGGGAACAAATGAAAGCCATGTGAATGTAAAAATGTTTCAAAATGTAGCTGGTTTGTCTCACTTCTTGAACAGGCCATCCCATAATGGCTGTCTTTCATTGTTCAGTTTGTTGGCTATTTTATTAAATATGAAAGTAAGATCCTGATTCAATGAAATCCTGGTAACCATAAACTAAAGCAAACAAACCTATGCATTGTGTTATGTTACTGTATCAGTTACTTACTTTTACTATAAATATATTACAATATTGGCTTAAATTTGCTTGATTTTGTTTCTTACAGGGATTTTTTCAATTTGAGAAAAGGTCTGGGTCCAGTCCAATTGGGGAAATTTACATAAAGCATAGGTGTATTCTTATGCCGAGCATTATCATGCTTACAAGAAAAAGCTACCCTTTAACATCTTATTGTACTGAGAGATAAATTATTACTGATCAGCATTTTTCCTAAAACACACCAATAATACACTTTCTTCTACATCCTTATTCTCCTTCCTATAGTTTCATTACTACTCAAAGTAGATGGAGGAGGACGCCCACTCCCACAACTGTGGCTCGAAAGGAGTCCCAGGACTCCAACTTTCAAATCCTAGTGAGAACCCTGGGAATGTGTTGTGTGATGCCAAAACAGGGAATTTTTAGGTCGGGAATTGAGAAAACTGTGTTTATTTTTTATTGGGAATGGTCTGTTTATCAGACCCAAACAAGGAATAAAACATTACTGAGAGGAGATATTTTAAAAACAGGTCCAGAAAGTGGTCATTAAATGAGGCGGTCTTGATAATGAGATGATTACTGTGTGAGTTTTAACTACAGTATCATTCATGATTATTACATACCAGATTTACTGAAATCTGAATATGTTTTCCATTTGTTAGTTTTTGTAATAAAAAATAAAATGAAGGATATGATTAATGAATGGAGTGTTTATTTACGGCAAGACTTGCTTAGGTCTTCAGATATGTAGACAGTTATCTAACATTTAGACATATGTTAGGTACATGCTGCTATTAAATTTTAATTTATTATTTATATTAATGGTGCATAGGGCATTTTATTACTAACATTTTATTCTTTCTGCTTTCAGAGAAAAAAGATGAAATTGTTAATTTTACTTGGAATGGCAAATTTTATTGCCATGGTGTACTGCCAAGCAAATGGTGAGTTAGTTACATTTCCTGCTGTTGTAGTCAATTGTAGACTGTTTAGAATTAGATATTGAATATTCTGTTACATGTTTTCTATATGATGCTCCTGCTACCCTTTATTTTGAAAACTAAAAGATATGACTTGCTGTAAAAATGATAAATGCTGTCATGTCATGATGCTCTGCAGGTTTTTTTGGGCCGGTTTGATGACCGATATTCAGTCGCATTCCTAATGGCAAAAAGCATGTTTTTTTCCCAATTGCAAGGCAGAAATTCCCAATTCAAATGAGAAAAAAAAATAATATACAGCAGTTCAAATGTTTATTGAATGCCTTAATCATTCAAAAAACAAAGTTATCAATACCTTGTTATTTTTTAGTTTAATTTGATTATTTTAAGTGATTTTATACAGTGTGACTTTTTCCCAAAACGTCGCGAAAATTCACAATTCTGGGGGTCGGGTCATATTTCCAAATTGCTGAGAAAAAAACCTGCTCCATGAATCACTCTAACAATATTAAGATTGATTGAAAAAATGATCATTGATCAATAAATTGAACACCCTGGATATGCTAATTAGGGAACATTCGGGGACAATATTTTTTCACCTGTTGTTTCAAGTAAGGAAGTTTGTATCGCTGTCCATTGTTTGAAGTTTGTGCTGGTTAATCACCCAGGTGTTTCTGAAGTTCACTGACTTCTGTATATTTACTTTCTGTATTCATTTTGAAATACAGTTGAGGAATGGTGTAAAACTGAGTCAGTTCACTGGTATAGTTTTTGACATTAGTGTGTGTAGTTTACAATGTGAATCATATAGACCTACTACTATAATATAATTATTAGAATATTACAAGGTTGAAATTTTTCCTCTTCTGATTTCCTGTTGTCTGGTTATATTTTAATATGCTATAATCATACCTAGATCTGCTCAAAGATGATGGTTTTGCTGTATTCGGTGTTTCTGCCATAATTTGTTTGTGCAATCACACCCATGTTAAAGTATGTTTAAATTACTCTGTTTAGCCAGGGCTTTTTTCACAGGTAGTGGAAGAGGCCTTTGTCTTAAATTTGAGAAAAATAACATTGTCTTTTTGCAAAAAAGGGGAAGAAAAAATTTATTATGTTAACTGAATTTTAGGGAAAACTGCATGATTTTAGAGATTTTTCCGTAGAGGAGACACTTATAAACTGCCCCTGCTATAGATGGGAAAAATACCTGGTTTAGCAAACTTGGATGTTTATTTTGAATATAGTTACAAAAGTTCTTCTCTCACCAAAATGTTATTTTTATCCTACAAGTTATGTATCATTATAAGTATTATATATACATGTACAGCATACTTTGTTCATATATAACCACAAAATATGTCATTCATGCTGCATTCAACGTTTATCCAGCTGGTTGTTAGAATGTGGGGGGGGAGGGAGGTAAATTTGTGTGTGTGGATGGATTACTTGATATGGGTGTATGGTTTCAAGTCTGGATAAATCATATATGCAAATATCATTCTGGTTGCAGAGGCCACATGTGGTGTAAAGTTGGTTGAATACCCTGGATTGTTGAATCCCAAATTTCAGCAGCTTTTGTTATAGTCTTATGAGTTCTCATGTTCAAATACCATCCTACTTAGTGTAAAAAAGTATTTAACTCTCTGTACATTTAAAAGCATTGTAATTTGTGTGTAAATTGTAAGCTGCCATTATATTGTACTTATCAAGCTTTTAAGGTTGTTATAAGGGGCTTTATGGGTCTTTAGTGTTTTGCTTTGGGGCCATTGTCTATAAAGAGTCTGGACTACAGTTATGAATATTTCATTGTTAAGTAATTAAGTGTTCAAAACGAAATGTAGATGAATTAATTGATGTTTATTTTCCATATTTGAACACTTGAACATTCAAGTAAATGGGACTATAGTTGAATATTTTACGGATAAAATTTCAGACTTCCTTCCTGACTCAAGTAAGTCCTTCCCTCAAATTGTGGTCAAATCATGAATTAATGTTCTTATAATATTCAGCATGCAAAGGTTTCATTATTTTATGTCCTGATGTCATTCTGGAGTTAAGTCCCTCTAGAAAGCCTTTCTTTTCAGTCAGAAACTTTATTTTACTATTTTCAAGAGCCAAAATTCCAATAAAGGGTCCAACGGGTGCTCTGTTGTATGAGTTATTCACATTCTTTGTTTGGGTCTGGTAATCAGACATTTCCCAATGGAAAATAAAGACATTTTTTCCCGATTCCTGACCTAAAAATTCCCAATTTGGCTTCACACCATACATTTTCCCTAATCGGACTGGACTTGTACCCTTTCCCAAAATTGCAAAAAAGCCTCTGGCTTTAAAATATCAGTTTGAACACTATTAGCATTTGATATGCCTACATATTCTCTAAATAAATGAATTCTACAGTAAACACCTGATGGTATCACTCATTTTCATTCAAACACTGGCATTAGTATATAAATATGTATTGTAGATTAAATCACCCGTACAAACAAAGGGAAATTACTTCCTATAAATCAAATCTATTCTAGGTGAGAATCTTCCTCCTAACTCCTGTTGTAGACGCTATGAGATGAACTCTTGAGTGTTTTAAGTTCAGAAATACCTGTTATTCATTGTTAGTCTTGCTCGATATGAAAGCAGATTTGACTGAAGTTTAGTCCTTTATCAGAATCCTGCTTTCTATTCTTTTTACTTTGAGTTCATTGAATGCTGATTTGAGTTAATACAGTCTAAAAAATAACTTTGTCTGAATTCTGATTGGTAAAAATTTTGGA
The DNA here is from genome assembly GCA_008271625.1 of Lutraria rhynchaena. NCBI lineage: Eukaryota > Metazoa > Mollusca > Bivalvia > Venerida > Mactridae > Lutraria > Lutraria rhynchaena. The sequence goes on from VIBL01000150.1 coordinate 223,532, forward strand.
CACAACGCAGCTTATTACTGGTACTTCTAACTCAGGAAAGGGGGGAGGGTCTTAATGGATAGGATTTAAATATGAGGATTATTAAAGTATTGGGACAAATAGAATTTACTAAGATTTTTATTTTTCCTATCAGAATTGCTCTCAGCGATTTTTACCTCTTTTTTGGGTCCGGTAAACGGACTCTTTCTAATAAAAAATAAAGAAATTTTTCTCAATTCCCGATGTAAAAATTTCCAATTTTGGCATTTTTTTCCCAATTGGACCGGACACCGACCCTTTCCCAAAATTGCAAATAAAAATCCTCGGAACCATAAATCTTCAAATTCAGTGACATGAAAGGATAATAACATTATTGATAAATCATAAATGGCCCATTTAATTTATTATGCAAAATGGATGTAAACTGTAATTTCTCTTTGCAAGCAAAAAGTATGCTTAACATTAATTATAGCAAGAACTAAGACTGAGGTCCTTATTTTATTGTGCGTGTCTGTCTGACTCATTGTTTCAAATAATGTAAACAAGGGCTTTGTTGTGCAATAGCCTAGTCTAGATTGAACACTACTGTAATGGGAACTCTCCTGACATTTACAGCTCCCATAATTATGAGAGTGTTCTGGCTATTTATTCTGCGCTTTACTGTGTTCATAAATGGTGTATTATTACATATGATTATTTAAGTATTGACTACACACTTGTGATATCCGGTTTCATAATTTATTAATTGGGATAAATTATTTTCATGATAAAGAAATGACTTTTTTTATAGGCCTAGATATTTTTATTGTCTGGTTGTTGGTCGTCATGTTCTTTTAAGTTCACATCTCTGAATGGATAAAGATGTCTCTTAACATTTTTATAAGAGAATGGGGCCATCTAGTCTGTTGAAAGTTGAAGCATGAGGTTTGCCACATTTTCAAAAAAAAGGTTTTGCTCCAAACAGATCCATTGTTTCAGAGTTCAACTGACAGTTGTTCTTTATGAATAAGTTTAACTTTATTTTACACTGATATATACTTTAACTGAAGTTTTGTTATCACTACTTAGTGGATTAAGTCGTTAATTAAGTAGCGTTAATAAATGCTGACATACATATGTAGAATAATGATAAAATGTCAGCATGTATTAATGCTTTTTACTTGTTTCCTGGCTCACACTAGTAGGGGATGAGAAACCAGCTATTATTTTTTAAAGGTTTATACTTCCGGGTTCCCTATTACGTGATGATTATAAATTAATTAATGTATATCTTCCTCATTTCTGTCAGTTTCTTGGTGTTGAATAATTTCCCAGTTGTACAAACAAAACATTTCTGCTAGGTCAGTGGGTGTCAAGTGATTCATTTTCCTGCTTCACCCCCAAAAATCAACCACTTAATTAAGTATTGATTACCATGCAGGGAATCCTGGAAGATTTAGGATTTAATCAGGCCACCCTAAAAATATTGCTTGTTTGCTGTTCCTGCCCACATTTTTTTTTGGACTGGTTCGGTCAGTCAGAATATTATTTTTATATTAGACATGTGTAAATTGACCATGAAAATAGAGGATATATTTTCAATAATATTGGAAGGAAATTTTAAAAATAATATGCTTTCAATTTGTAGTGATAAAATTTTTCAGACCAGCAGTATTTTGGTGGGTCTGTCATCAACGGCAAACAAATATTTTTTTAATGTAGGCCTCATATATAACTAGTGCCTTAGATAGTAGAGGCAAATGCTGGTTTTATGCGGGAGGGGGGGGGACGAGCAGCCAACCAATCAGTGAATCTGCTGGATAAGCCTTATGGTACTTGGCTAAGTTTATGGGTAACTTATAGATTGCAGCCCACTTGACCTGCAGGATTAAAAAATAAGAATGCCAAATGCAGTTCTTCACCCTGTCATTCATTACATTCAAACAAGAGGGTAACCTTGATCCTTTGTTTTACCAATTAACCTAACCAGTCTTTGTGTAGACTGTAATAAGTAGTTAACTTGTGGAATGTCCCTGAATAAATAGTTACTTCTGGAACGTCCCTGAAACAATCATAAATTGCAGATACTAAATTCCTGTGTATCATGGTAACATTTTGTGAAAGAGGTCTGTGATAAGTGGATGACAAAGTCCATTTCCAGTATTATTGATTTCAGCTAATACCACAATTTATAGGAAGCCTCTGATATGTACTTTGATAGACACTAATTACTTGAAATTATGAGCCATCTTATACACAATGTATAGATCTTAAAATGGTATCATTACATGATTCATAATGTGCTGAGTCATATATCTATTCTGTTTAGTGGTTGTGCCTTCGGCACAATGTTAGTATGTACATATTGTACGAAGATACAAACAGAGATTTTTTTGCAACTTAGGGAAAGGGTCTGGGTCTGGTCCAATTGGGAAAAAAAGCAAGGTGTGATGCATAAATAGGGAATTTTGGGGTTGGAAATTGGGAAAAAATGTCTTTATTTTCGACTAGGAAGGGTCTGGACCAAAACAAAGAAGGAAACAATAGTTTTTTTAAGAAGCAAAAAGCAGGAAATCTAGGCCTTTATTTCACAACAAATCTCAATGAAATCTATCTCAAATTCAAATTTTCAAGTCATTATAATAGTTTTGACAAATAAACTGGCTGTATGGGGTTTTACAAGAGTTGTTATGTAAAGGGGTACTTACAACAATGAATGTCAGAGATTGGCCTGTTAATTGCAGAATTTTCATTTACGGAAAATGAATTATATATATATATATATATATATATACAGTAAAACCTTGATCATGAGGGCACCTTAGGGATCCGAAAAATTGGTCGTAATAATGAGGTGGTCTCATTATCAAGTAGAATTATAAGGAAGTTATTGAAAGCTGGCCTGAAAGTGTTTGCTATGAAAAGGTGGTCATAATATTTAGGTGGTCGCAATGTCACGTTTTATCATAATTATATTAAGTATAATTTCAAGGTAAGGATGTCATTAAAAATCAGGGCGTCCAGACATTAAGAATCTGAGTTATGTGCATGGAATTATATGTTATAATGTGTAATTTCCAAAGCTTTATACATTTTACTATGTTGTCAGTGATTTAATTTTTTTGTTTTATTAGCTGGCTTTCTCACGTGTGAAATTTGTCTGGTCCTTGATGGGATTCAAACTCAGTGTTGAGGGGTCTGTTAGTACTATACAGAGACCAGAACCACGCACCACCAGGACTCTTTATTAGTAATTTGACTGTTCAATTTTGAAAATCTGTATTTTTCAGAACAAGTGACCAATCCATGTGTCGGGGTAAAGTCTTGTGGCAAGTGTATATCAACATCACCATTGTGTGGGTGGTGTGCAGACCAGGAATACACAAAAGCTGGAAGGGACCCATGTGACAGACTGGACAATCTGATTGCTGAGGGTTGTAATCCAGCCAACATTTCAAATCCTCCTAATGTGTTGAAATATCTGACTGTAAGTACATGAGTATGGATGTGTAACTATTCAGTGGTGCATATTTTGAGAAAAGCAAATTCTAAGTATAGGTTAATGTTTATTTAGAAAATGCTTTGGACTTAATTGAGCGGAGTTGGCCCGCATACAGCTCTTTTTTGCATCAATCACAAACAACTGTTGATATGTAAAGTGACACATTATCTAATTGCATCAAATGAAAAATGTTTTTTGTTGCACAACTTGTTTCCTCGGACTAATGATGGAAGATCAATTTATATGTGCTTCGATATTGTGAAGTATTGAGAAAAAAGTTCTGCTGCTTTCAAACATTAATTATCATGAAACCATATTCCCTCGTTTTATTTGAATTTGGCAGCAGTTTGTTAGGCTGTTTTGACAGCCCTATCACATTCTGTTTACTCATTATTTCTATAAATAATTTTTACATTTGCCAATAAAATGGCTATTAAGTGTTTGAATTAATTTGCATCTACTGCAAAAACTTTCCTGGTTGCTTGATGCATGCATGCAGTTGCTTGTACAACTGTGTTAGTAACCTGGATTTTCTGAAAGGCCACTTGCTTTAAAGGCATTGCCTTGATGGTTCTTTTTTTATTCTATGGAAGATCAATTGATGAGGTTATGTTGTATTCACACATAGGGCATGAATAAATTACCTAAAACAAGGGTGTAGAAATGAGCCGGAAGCCGGAAAAATTAACCGGCTATTTAAGCATTCTCCTCTGCTACTTTTTCCCCACATGTGGTGTTGCCTCTTTGCTCCCTACAATGAGGAACCCTCAGATCCCCTTTCTGTTTTTAGTAGCTTACCGGCTACATGAAAACATTTCTACACCACTGCTCAAAAGTTTCAGGTCTGTGCAATCATTGCAATATTTCTTTATAGAATAGTCATCTCAGTACGGGTGATGGTTTGATCAGATGTTGACGACACATTATTCCAACTTCTTTTCTGTTTTGCTTTCATCTTTCATGTGTTAATATCCTTTTAAATTAAAGGAAGCTTGCCTTATGACAAGATATGAATCTATCTGATAGATAAATATTGCTTCTCATGTCTTAATTGATTAGGCCAGAAAAAAAGAGTTGTGTTTGCAGTTATCAGACTGAACCTTCTTTTTGGGGCTGACCCTAAAGTTTTTAAAAGCAAAATCCAAGGCATAAAAATAGTTGGGGAAGAAATTTATTGCTAAGATATAAAAGGTACTGAAAAAATAAAGCATATTTTTGTTTATAGTAACGTGACCCCAGACCACAATTTGTTTATCTTCTTTATTACAGCTTCTCGTATTTGATGTACAAGCATATAATGTTCACAAAAAATGCCTGACAACCACTAACCAACAACCTTTATGGATAGCCTTATTTTATGATTTTTATGATAAATTTTCAGAACAAGCCTGTCCAGGATGGAGCTGGTGAAGGAGATGCTATCCAGATTTCACCACAAGCTATCAACATTAAAATCCGTCCAAGTGAGTTTTTCATGGCTAACCATAATAATTTGTTAGTAGGATTAAAATATACACAGTAAGACCCCTGAAACCCTTTCTGGACTGGGCCAAAAGTCAAGTTTTCTGAGAATTCCGGTTTTCAGAGAACTTCTGATTATCGAACAGAAAAAAATTGGACTTGAAAAATCATCCGATTTTCAGAAAATTCCAGTTTTTTCGGAGTATGGCTTTTAAGAGTTATACTGTATTTGGCTTTAAAAGAAATTAAAATACTCCAATAACTTAACACAAAAAGATCAAATTAATAACCCACCATCTATGTCTACAGATTCTTTCCTTGTTATTGTTTTAAGTTAGCTTTGTTGCTGTTTTTGAAATATATTTTCTTAAGGTGATATATTTCAACTTTTCAAACAATGTTCAAAGAATACAATGACTGTTAAAAATTATGTTATTATGTTCAAGTTTAATTCAAGTGTTTAAAATGAAAACCTGCTCTATAAGTGGGTGGTAGCTATCTATTAGAGACAAAAGCTATCTTTAATCAGTTTTGAAGATAACAGCTAATCAGAAGCATGAGGTGTTTTTCTCCGATGTGAAAACTTATTGAGGATTCTACTTTTTCTCTGGGATATGACACAACAGTCAGGATTATTTAACAACTTCTCCAGCTTAAATGTTGGTGAAGATGCTGGACAGCACTAGGTAGAGCCACCAACTTTCTATAAGCCATCTAGACAGCTTCCTCACTTAGGAGTTTATTCTGGTCCTGTGTGGGATTTGAACACTCAGTAGTGAGGGGCTAGTAGGAACTAGTCAGAGCCATAACCACTCAATCACAGAGGCCCCTCCAGAATACTACTATTTAACCCTTTGCTTCATTATACCGCATTTCCTTGCACCTGAAGCAGACGACTTTTGAATATATTGTGGCAAAAGAAACCATTGCTTGTAATGAGTAATGGCTTCTTTTGCCACAATGTTTTCCACTCTGTCAGAGAGAAATTACCCAATTTTCTTAAATAAATTGATGTTTTTGTTTATCAGCTTTGAATTTGGAAGAATCCAAAATATGCAAAGGGTTAATGTTTATAGGAGCTGTTATTATAATACATAAAACATTTTGTTTTGCTGAATTTCAGACAAACCAGAAAAATTTAACTTGACCTTCAGACTGGCTGAAAACTACCCTGTAGATTTATACTATCTCATGGACTTGTCAAACTCTATGGAAGATGACAAGGAGAAGTTAGCTGCCTTAGGAAATAAAATTGGTAAGAGTTATCATTCTTAGTTACCATCAAGTTTATATTTTGAAATCAGTTATCTGTCTTGAGTTTTATCAAAAATTCATTGTTAGAAATGAGTTGTTTTTCATGATTATTATGTAGTTGTTGTTTTAAAACTTCTACAAGTCTTTATGTAGAACAAAGTTCATATTTAGAAGTGAGTTGTCTTTCTTGATTGTTATAAAGTCCATTTATATTTTAAATTTTTTTTCTGCAGTTAAAGAGCAATTCGGTTAGAAATAAAACATTCAGTTAGAAATATACTGATGAGTGGCACTTGCTTGTACAATTTACAAGACAACTGTCAAATGAACAGATAGATGGCTGAGTATTAGTTGCCAGTGCTGAACTCATCATTTAGAATTTCACAATGTATATAAAGTATAATACTAAATGCTGTGTCAAGCACCTACCTGTGGTATTGGCTTATTTTTAATCTCTTTGGAACCAAGAAAAAGATGGCCCTCGAGGCCATCCTTAAAAAAATGTTGGTTTCCAGTGACACGACCCAAAATTTTTAACAGTGGGTAGTTAGATAGGCATTTGTTTTGTTAATATTGTATGCTTGTACAGTAATGAAAAGAGTTTGAATAAAGAACAAAAAATGGTTTTTGTCAAATTGCTAAAATATTTTGGTGATTTTTTAATGTGTGGTTGTCTAACAGCAAACTAACATTTTTTTAAGAATGGCATAATCTCTAAATTTTGATTTGTGAATCTTCATTAGAAGTGAATGTCACTGATTTATTCCTTTAAATCTATAATTACATATTGTCTTCATATTTCAGCTGATAGTATGGTGAATATTACAAAGAATTTCCGTCTTGGTTTTGGATCATTTGTCGACAAAGTTGTCATGCCATATGTTTCTACAGTGCCTTCAAAGTAAGTCAAAGTAAAAAAAAAATTAGAAATTAGAGATTTACTTTATTATACCTTTATTATCCTATGTCGTATAATTAATATTAATTTATTGGGTGTCAATGTGGGATATTGTATATCATTTATAGTTCTCTTGTCAATGAAGAAAGTTTGTCAAAATTATAGTCAGTTCACATTATAACCATTGTTTTAATCGGAATTTTAATTAGAGTTACCTCCCTTGGTATGTTTTCTACATTTGATTTGCTGAGTTGACTCCCTGTTTGTCAAGAAGTATTTTACTCATATTTTGAACTTTAACCCCTTTTATAGGTTAACTGCCCCTTGTGAAGGTTGTGAAGCACCCTACAGTTTTAAGAACCAGCTGAAATTGGATAAAGATACAACAAAATTTGAGGTAAGCGTTGAAACTTTCATTTTTGTTTTGTTGTTGAATAGAGTTCTGTATTGTTACGTTAATAAAAACAAGTATTGTAAATAACTATTGGTTCTCAAGAAAGATTGTTTTGAAAATATAATGTGACATAATTAGAAGATAAGATTATTCAGTCAAGTTTTGCCTAATGCTGTACAATATCTTCCACTCTACCTATCTTTTTTCATTATATACAAAAAATAATTTGTGCAAGTTTTCTTCAGAAATATGTGAGACAAGCCCGGGTATCAGGAAATCTGGATGCCCCAGAGGGTGGATTTGATGCCATTATGCAGGCAGTTATGTGCAAGGTAAAAATAAGGACAATTTTTTTCTGAATTCATCTATAAAAATGTGTAAGAAACAAATGTTTTGATGATAATTTTTCATGGTTTCTTGGCTCAAGTTCTATCTGTGATTAATTGTTTCATGAATAAACATTTATCACTTTATTCTTTTTGAACATATAAATTAGTGTAGTTGGACATATAAAATTTGGCCCATCACAATAGTCCTTGTTTTTTTTAAAAAATGTTTTATTTAAAATGTCTAAATATGATCTATTATAAAAAAAACAGACATGTACGTTCATCAAGTACTTATTTAATAAAATCTAATTTCAGAAAAAATATGTATAGTCAGTACCTTTCGAGGTGTCTGCAATATTCTTGTGTTAACAGGAGTTTGCTTATAATGTCTGACCTGTCAGATAAAATCTATTTGTTCCGGTATAAGATTAAAATTTATTAATCTTAAAGATGGAACTGTTTTTATTCCTCATCTATGGCTGACTTGTTATGGCAATATCTGGTGAATGTGAAAAACTGCTGCAATACCATAATGTTATAATGTTAATGTATTGTTTGATCGTTTGTTCATGCTAATGCCATTTTGTCTTAAAATAGAAAGATATCGGCTGGAGAAATGTGTCCCGTAAACTTTTATTATTTTCCACTGACGCCGGCTTTCATTTTGCTGGAGATGGCAAGGTTTGTATCTATAAATAGAACACTTCCAAGAATGCCCTCCGGTACCCAGAGTTCATCTTGTGTACCCAGAATGCATCATCACAACCTGGAATGTTCCAATATGTATTGCGATATATTGTGAAGATGTTGTTATAGAGATTCCTCTTAGATACATGGGTAAATTTTCGGTTTATGCCAACATCCCATAAACTTTTGGGGTCTGTAGGAGATTTAGTTAATAAGAAATAAACTTCTATAGCATCTTAACTTTTTAAATGGTTGAAAATTAAGACAAATTACTGTCAGTTTAGTACTTACATTATGAACCATAAAGGCCCCTAAGAAATGAAAATACTGGCAAGAAAAAAATCTACTTAGACTGAATAAAATAGTCTGATTAGTCTGATCTGTTTGTGGGTAGATGGAAGCCAAGATCTTTTTTGTATGCCTACAAAAGTCACATCAACAAAGAGAATTTCAAAAGGATTTTAAATTCATCCCTTATGTTCAGGGGTGCAAGTTTTCCTGTTTATAGTTGATTTTCAGGTTTTGAAGGGCCCCGAGGGTCGTTTTTTTCAAATTGTCTAAATCCAATGAGAAATTGGGGAGGGGGGGTCGCATTCCTGCGGCACCTTAATGGTAAAGTGTCGAGGAGGAGTTATCTATCTTTTTATGGAGACTAGAATGAAAGGGGAACAACTCTTTGCAAAGCATTCTCGCATGTAGGCCCCCAGCAATATTTTCAGGTTTTTAGAAATTTTCTACTTGTACCCATGTATGTTGAATGTCTATGACATCATTAGAATATGTGTATCACTGAAAATTGTCTTAACCTTAAAGTCTGCTATCTTTGTTTCCAGGCTTATTTTCAGCAAATTACATTCAAAGCTTTCTCAACAATATTTTGGAAATGGTACTGCAAACCATAACTAATAGAATTAACTGCTTCAATTAATTTTATGTTAGGGGTATTCTTATTTCAATTTTACAAGTATTGAGATGATGAATTATGAGTGGAATCTTGGGTTGAGTGGTTATAATAGTCTCTGACTATTGATTGCTATCCCCTCTCCACTGTGAGTTGGAATCTTACCTTTGAATTGTGACCATAGAAAGGTTTGTAGTCATTTCCAGAATATTGAGTGAAAGCTGTTGATGTTTATTAAGGATACAAAATACTGACCCAGCTAGAGATGACTCACAGCATGTCTGTATGCTCTGTCTATTGTATTATCATGCTCTCTTTTTAATGGCCATTAAACTTGACCTTGAATAGTAAGCATTCACAAGCCGTAAAAAAATTTGATTTGGTATATTTTTAACAACAAATTTCATGGAGTGTTTGTCATTTCAAAGGTCCAAAATTAAAGATGTAAGATGTAAAGATAGTGCATCTTTGGCACTTGAATAATTAGTGTAGATACTGTCATTTCTTTGCAATACCTGTTACCAAAGTTTTATGGCCATTAAAGATATCCTGCTTGTCCTTTATTATTTACACCAGAGACATTTTTACCTTTTTTTTATCAAGATAACTGCTTAATTCCAAGTTATTTTCAACAAAATTAGACCTGTGTTATGATGAACATATACAATTCAGGAATGGAATTGTTGATCTTAATATAAAACGCTAATCTGTATTAAAAAACAACCAATCAGAGATTTGATATTTACAGACTGCCCCTCAAATTCTTAATCTTGATTTTTGACATCTGACCCACTGAGTGTATGTTTAGGTATGTACCTTTATCTTAAACTAAGCAGTTTCTTGATTTAAAAGGTTAACATAAGTTTGTGGTTTCATATACATGCAAAAATGATACATATTAAAATCTGGATGCTAGTTTAGAAATATGTTCATATAATTCTCACATTGTGTGTGTATGTAACCACATTAAACATGCTTCATTCTTCTTGTGTCTGCTTCTCAACCCACCAAAATATTTGGTACCCATTCCCTTGGTTACTGAATGTTGACCTTCACCTTCATAATTTATGTAACCCTGACCTTTGTTTGATCGTTGTGCATGTGACCTTGGTTACAGGATGAGATCGGTTGGAGAGATCAGTCACGTAAGATGTTGCTATTTTCTACTGATGCAGGATTTCATTTTGCTGGCGATGGAAAGGTATAGTCTTGAACATGCAGAGAATTTTTAGTCCCTTGAAAATTTATTAATGGTATACATGTATTAACATTTGTTTGAATTTTCTTCACAAGTGTTTAATAGATGTGAAATAGATTCTGTAATGATTGAATTGGGTAAAATTGGCCCTTTTTTAAAGGATATATCTTCTTATTTCATCAATGTTTCACTGAATTGATTCCCATGTTTGAAATTAATTTATCATTAATATCTTATTGTCTCCCTTGAAATTTCTGATATAATTGTCTCCCTTTTTAAAGAACTCATGTTTATTTCCCTACAGTTTTCCTTGTTTATTGGTGAAATACAAAGTACACTCACTTGTTTACTTTCCACTTAATTCTCTTCCTCATTTCATATTGCATTATTGATAATATTATCTTTATCATGCTTAAAGTATCTGACGGAAAAAACTTTTGATTAGACCAGATAAAAGTACTTGTGTTTACTGTTACTTGACTCACTCAATTTTTTGGCACTGACAGAAGTTTTTACAACAAAATCCAAAACATTTGGGATGAATCTCTTAGTTTTCTCACAAAGGGCACATTTAGAAAAAAATGTTAGAGAAGTTACCTGATTTACCTAAAATTTGTGTGAAGTAACCCTAAACATGACTTCTAGCATTCATGATTGTCTCCCTTGTTGCTGAGCGGAACATTGTATGGTTACCTCCCTTGTATTTTATATATTTGATTTTTTTACACTGCATTTTTCCATAATCTACTGATTCATGTATGTAATTGTTGTGTGAATAAAGTATGTTACTTTTCATAGGTATTATGTTGATACAGTGTTCATGTATAGAAATGGCAATTAAACTTTTAGTTTTATAATTAACAAAAAATAACTGTTTAATACAAATTGTTTTCTATATATAATTTTCCAGTATTTTGCATGAGCTCAGATAAGATCATCCTGCATGGAGTTCTGTTATGAACTTCTGAATGTCTCTAACAAAATTCAGTCAATGAAAAAGTTTTAGGGGGTTGTAACTTCTGTTGTTTTGGAGCAATTTTTACCTAACTGTGTCCAGATTTTACCTAACTATATGCAGATTTTTACCTAACTATATACAAGTGTATTTCTATCATCACTTATTCCACATGTTCTAATTGTAGTTGTCTGTTTGGCTGATTTCACATTCTAGTTGTATTTTTGTATTTATAAACAGGAATTTAAATCATGTTTTGTTGTGAATTGAAATTACCCAGGTTTTAAGTCAGTTTCATTTCAAAATTTGATTTATAAGTAATCACTGTTTACCTTAATCTATGAAAATGTTTTTTTTCCATTTGTAATTTTTGTGTAAAAAATATACCTATACTTATTATAACCAAGTTCTTTATATCTGTGTTTTACTGTAATATGATCTGATTTGACATTTTTCAGCTGGGTGGTATTGTAAAACCAAATGATGGCAACTGTCACTTGTCTGGAGGCAAATACACTGAAGCAGAAAACCAGGTATGTGGTTTTAAATCATTATATTTTGTGTTATAGTTTTTTTTCCACATGGGTTTTAGGCCATCCTTAAAAAAATTATGTTTTCTGTAACACACCCGACTCATAAAAATACTGCGACTCAGCTTTATTAACCCTCTCAGTAAAAAGATGTTTTTACCCTTTTGTTGATAACTAATTGCTTTCTGGTATTTTTCAAAAGAAAAAAACCCTACCTACCTACCCACTGAAAAGTTATTGGGTTGCATTACCGCAAACAAACAATTTATTAAGGATGGTCTAATGTTGCACCAGCAGCCAGGGTCATCTGGTAACTTATCATGCCTTAATGGTGGAGAAAACCCCATGTGTTCACTTGAGTAGAACCACTGACTTCCTGTAAGCCAACTTTAAAGCTTCCTCCCATGTGTATATTTTGTCCTAGGTGGGATTCAAACTCACAGCAGTGAGGGACTAGTGATTACCAGTCAGTGATTATAACCACTCACCCATGGCACGGAGACCTGTCTTGTGTTATAGAATGAATATTCAATCAAATTTAAACTAGATATTTATAAACAAATATAACTGGTGTTTTAAATCTTGTTAGTTAGCCATTGGAAACTATTTCATACTTGTTCATGCTACATAAATTAGTTAAAAAATGAAAGAAGCTGAAAAATATCTGTTTAATTTCCATGAATTATTCCCCACTCATGTAATTAAGTACTAACAGATCATTTCATTTTTTTTTCAGGATTATCCATCTGTTAGTCAGATCTCTACCAAGATACGTGAGAATAGCATTAACATGATATTTGCTGTTGTAGAGGACCAACTCCCCGTTTATAACCGATTGGCTTCATACATTGAAGGTTCTGAGGCTACAAAACTTGCTAATGATTCATCCAATATTGTACAGGTCATCAAGAAAAATTATAAGGTAATATCTGGGACTGTATTTGTTACAGTGACTTCATCTCAAGAACCATAACTCTTGTTCTTAATGGACTCTTGCACAAAACCTTACTACTATGTAAATGAAACTGACAGGGTTTGAATTTGACTATTTTTCATGAGTTAGTTAATTCATTTCACACATATTTTTCCCTTGTTTTGTTATTCCAAAAGAATGAATATTTGGACATGAATTTTGTGACCTCAGTTACCTATCTTTGATTGTTGGTAAGTAAGTAAAACTTGTCTGAAGGAATGGATTAATCAGATTTATTTTTACATTTCAGAGGATCACATCAAAGGTACAGATGAATACCCAGTTTGCTGAAAATGTCACTGTTAAATTCAGGAGTAGCTGTAAAGGGTAAGTTTAGGGGACATGTTGGTTTGAAATATTTAAGGGTTTTAATTTTAAGTTCAATACTCATTCCTGAAGTTCTGTAAACTTGATTCAGTTCATCAAGGTTATTTTGGCCTTTAACTTAAAATTGTGATTTTTCTTTGCAACCTCTTAAAAGCAACACCCTTTGGGAGAAGCAAAATTATCTTGTTGTTAAGAGCTAATGCTCTAGAGAGGTTTGATTGATAGTTAAATCGTAGTGGTAGAGTGGGAAAAAATCAAGCTGTTGTTGATGGAAGATTGTTGCTTAAGAGAGGGTTGCACTGTGGTTGAATTCTAATAAAAAACATACGCTTTAGTATCATAATTTAAAACATAGATATATCATATGGATAACGCTGATATTTTTCATGTTTTGTCAAATTTTCATAGAAGGGTATGACCTGCCCACGCCGGGATTTAAACCCTGACTGCCAGGTTACAAGTCCTGTGCACTAACCACTGGACCACAATCATGGCTAGCTGTTTTATTACTAAAAACTTGCTGAAAACAGATGTAACACCAGTTAAAATGAAAACTTGATTTTTATTTCCTATTTTAGAGGAGAAATGGTAGAGTCCAATGTTTGCGATGATTTGGCTATTGGTGATAGTGTAACTTTTGAAGTGTCCGTCTCTGTGTCTGAGTGTCCGACTGAGGCTTCTAAACGTATCAGAACATTCAATATCTACCCAGTGGGTCTTTCTGAACGTCTTGAAATTACTCTGGACTTGATCTGTGAATGTGAATGTGAAAGTCCTGATAATGAGGTGAGTGTATTAACCTTTTGCCTCATAATACCTCATTTCCCTCATCTGAAGCTGACGACTTTTGAAAACATTTGACAAAAGAAGCCATTACTTGTAATTTTAAAAAATGAATTGATGTTTTGTATATTTGTCCGAATTATGCTTATGAGGCAAAGGGTTGACTGATAACCTCGATATAACAAGCACTGTCAGAACCAATAGAAACTTTTACATCATGATGGTCTCATATCCAAGTTAGAACATTGAGAAAATACTGAACTTCAGAAGAATAAGTTGTTGTTATTATCTGATGGTCTTCTTATTTGAACTGGTGTGGAAGTGAGGTATTTCTGTTGGACATGATCTGTTATATTAGCCTTGTTTATTGATACTGATGACACACATCTTGAACAAAAGTTGTGTTTCCACACAACTTTACTTAAAATGGATTTAACTGTACATTATTAATTAGTCAAGGGGTAGATTGCTACAGGGCTGTCATTTGACCCTTAAAAAGGCATTCTAACTCATTGAAATAGTAAAATAATGCTTTTGACTCATTAGAATTGGTTCCAATAGGTCAAATTTCCTATAATATTAATAAGTAATTTTGTTGTGCCTTCAAATTATCATCAGTGAAGGAACATTTTGACCCTCTTTAGACATAGTTAAGTTAGATTTACTGATGTGTATATAGATAAGAAAAAGATTCTTTGAAAATAACATACAAAACACTGCACCTGATGTGTTGTATGTGTTGAAATTTTTAGTGAACTCAGAATGTGATAATTGTGAATTTTTGATGGGCAAAATTTTTTCCTGCTGCTCCACAAAGTTTTAGCATAAATATGAGTTGCGTTAATCTTTATTTCAGATCAAAAACAGTTCAGAATGTAATTATAACGGAACATTGGAATGTGGATCATGTACTTGTGATAAGGGCCGATACGGCAAGAAATGTGAATGTGATGGTTCTGAGAGCACAAGTGACGAGTCACTGGCAGCTTGTATCAAGTAAGTCAAAGAACAGTCAAACCTGTAAATGAAAGTTTACTCATGAAGTGTGGCCCAAAAAATGTTTGTGATTACAGTTTCTTGACTAACACTATTTTTTTGACAATTACCCTTAAGTTTCTTACTTCAAAATCCAATGATCTATAATATTTTGGGGATAAATAGTAACTATAAAGTTTAGAAAAAGAATTAAACATTTTTTTGTCCTACCGACCTGATGTTTTAGTCAATTAGCCGTCAACATGGCCATTATTCAGAGGATCATATGTTTGGTTTTATTTATTAATGGGAGCTGAAAAGTGTCCAACATCAACTTGGTGACCTTTTTTCACACTTGATTTTTAATTCTGTATTGTTGATACATACATGCCCGAGGGACCTCTTTGGTAAAGTGGTTATGATCTCTGTGGAGTAATAGCCAGCCCCTCATTGAGTTCAAATCCCATCCATGCTTGATTTGATTGTTTTTGCTCATGCAACTGTAATCATGACTATTTTCTTTTCAAACCTCTGGGTTTGTGTTCTAGTGTATTTTTTATGCTGTTTTAAATTCTTTTTCAGTCCTAACTCCACTAGTAAGGTGATCTGCTCCGGTCGTGGAGAATGTGTGTGTGGTAGTTGTGAATGCTTCCAGAGACGTGCTCAGTCCGCCCAGAAATACAGCGGTGAATACTGCCACTGTGATGACTACTCTTGTAGCTTTGATAACAATCTTCTGTGTGGAGGTAAGTTTAGTATATTTACTGTGTTTGAAGAGTTGCTTTTCAGTGATTTTTTTACTGGTGCATTTATTGTAGTATATGCGATACCTAGGCTGGTAATATAAACTTTATCAGGATTATGAGTGGAATCTTAAATAACTGCTTCTGATTGGATATTTTTGACCACAGTGTTGATATTGACCAATGGTGAGACTGTATTTTTGTGCTGCTAAGTGAATTGAATAAATTTCACAAAAATATTAATCGGAGAAATTTAGTATAAAATGTTCTGAAAAATTTGCTTGCATCTTATAAAAACCTGATTAATACCTTGCTGCTCTTCATATCAAAATATATGATGAATTATCCACCAAAAATTGTTGATGAGATTGATCACCTACATAGATCTAACTACGAAATTGAAAAAAATATAAGAAAGTTTTGCTTGGAGGGATGGAACTGATATCCTGCAGGTTATTCTGGGATCTGATTTTGGTGAATGAGTAAATGTGGCAATATTTAATTTCAGGCCATGGACGATGTAACTGTGGAACGTGTGAATGTTATGAAGGGTACTCTGGTGATGCCTGTGACTGTCCACTATCTAACGCTACTTGTTTAACTTCCAGTGGCGCGGTATGTTATCATGGTTAAAAGTTGTCTGGAATTTTCTACAACCTCTGGTTTTATCCAGGTCCAGACCCTACCGGTTTTTATTGTTTCTGTGGCACTGAGGTTAAGATTTCCAGTTTTTTTGAACATTTTCAACATTCCCCATGTGTTATAATTATTTATCACAACTAGATTGTGTCGCATGAATCTTACCAAAGTGACTTTGTTCCTACATGCTGATGTTGATATCTCTGTGAGAAAGTGGTTATGGCCTTTTTGACTAGTAATTACTAGCCCCTCACTAATGTAAGTTCAAATCTCACCCATGATCTGACGGTTTTCGTTTGAGGAAGTTGTCCAGCTAGTTCTTGGAAAATCGACCGTTCTACCCTGGAGTATACCTTGGGTCTTTCCCCTCCATTAAAGCTGGATGGTTGCTAAAAGATTCTGGATTTTGTTGCAATTATATACCCAAATGAAGAAAATATGAAAATATTGTTAAATGTATGTTTAAATAAAGCATATTTTCTCAGTGTTTCTGCATAATTTAATTTTGTCTCACTTTTATTTTCAGTTATGTAATGGTGTTGGGGAGTGTTCATGTGGTGTGTGTAAGTGTGACCCTGATAGCAGTTTCAAGGGTCCAACTTGTGAAGAATGTCCAGTAAGTCTCAGATCTGAGTTCATTACCAAACCTCATTGGGGAACATTTTCCAGCATGGGCCTGAATTTCTATTATTTTGCTGGTCCAGACTGGGCTGTTTTTTCAAATTTTTCAAAGATCTCAAAACTCTACTTTTAAATATCAGCACTCCAATCTCGGCTTTTGAAATTGATGTTACTTTGTACAGTCGACGATGTTACTCCATGCATGCTAATTGTTCTGTTTGGTTCATTTCCTTTGTGAAATTAGGGTGTCTTAATGTAAGCCTCAGTGTCAAGCATAATTTATTAAATCATTTAGGCTAGAAAAATCATGTTTGGTTGCTTGTCCAAATGGGGGTATGTGGGTCAAAAAACTTTTTAAATTTTCTAAACATACCTTTTGTTCCTGAAAGTACAATTCGTCCTAAATTTTTTAGTCCTTTGGATTTTGCTGTTAGAAGCTTCAGGGTCAGTATCAGGTAACCGTTAACATTTTATTGTTTTAGACTTGCCCTGGAAAATGTACCGAGAACAAGAATTGTGCCCTCTGCGAAGGTTTTGAGACTGGAAAGTACACCAGAGAGGAATGTGATGAAAAATGTGGTCACGTAAAACTGGTGAAAATGATTGACGAAGATCAGGTCAAAGGTTAGAAAGTTAGATAAATTAATTTTTTTACTTTGAGGCCTTTGGACACTAGATTGATTGTTCATTGCTCAGAATTTTGAAACTATTATAATTTAATAGTTACTTGGATTAAAATGACATAAACTCAGAATTGCCCTCTGCTGATGCATACCTGAACAGTTTCCCTTTAACATGTTAATATAAAAGTTGAGATAGAATTTTTTACAGTAATACAATATTTAAAAATTACTTTATACAAAAATTTATGGTAAAGACAATCTTTGTGCTAGCCCACTAGCCTAAAGTCCGGGGCTAATAAATTTCTTTTTGGTGTTGTGAAGTTTCTCAAAATTGTATATTCCTACTAGTGGTAAATTGTTCATTTTCAATAGCCCACTGGTTGTTTGGGATAGTGCTTTAACATAATCAGTTTAAAAGTGTTCAGATAATATTGTGTAAATTGTGTACTTCTCAAAAAAATATGGAATTTTCACATCATTGTGACTTATTTCAGCTGATGATGATTTACATATGTGTCAGTTTAATGATGAAGAAGACGACTGCAGATATTTCTTCACGTATCGTTATGTACAGAACAATGATGTTGAGGTGGAGGTCCAAAAGAAAAAAGGTATTGTTCTGTTCAGTCTAATGCATGTGTGAGGGTCTCATTGGTAATCACTGACCCCTGACAGCTGTGAGTTAGAATCCCACCATTCACTGTAGGAAGCTGACCAGCTAGCTTATTGAAGTCTGGTGGTTCTACCCAGGTATATGCCAGGGTCTTCCCGCGCCAATACTGCTTGAAAAATCTCCAAATGACCCTGGCTATTGGTGCAATGTTAAACCCAAGGGAAAGAAAATCAGTTGAACTATGGGACAACTGTTCCAGTCTCAATATACAGTGTTCAGGAACTAACTATGTTTTATTATGGGAGCACATGTGTAGAGAGACCATGTATTGCCCTTTTTTGTAAGGTCTACAGAGTGTCAATAAGTCAGAAACTTGGGCACAGAACATGTTTTCAGTTACGATTTGGTTTCAGATATCAAGTCTTAGGTCATTTTCCTACACCCCAAGTCATTCATATGGAGAAGATAGCAGTCACTTGCAGAGAACCAGGCTAGTACTGGTACAGAATCCAGGAAAACTGGTTTGGTTAACTGTTCACTTGTATGTAACTGAAATATTGTTAGTGTCAGAAAAATTATCAATGTTTTTATTTCTGATCTTAGTGTGCCCAGAGTCAGTGAACATTCTCGCTATTGTTCTTGGAACTATCGGAGGTATCGTCCTGGTTGGTATTATCTTCCTGCTTATCTGGAAATTGTGGACAATGGTGTTAGATCGTCGTGAATGTGCCAAGTTTGAGAAGGAGACCCAGAACGCTAAGTGGGATACTGTAAGTATTGATAAAATCCTTGTAGATTTTGGTACATTTTTTTAATGACTAATTTTTGCTAACAAAAGTCTTAACTACTGCAGTGGTTTTTGTGTCTGACCTTAAATTGTCTTTACGTGTTAACTGAGGGCCGCAACGGTGGTTCAGTGATTAGTGCTCTGGACTTGTTACGCGGAGATCTGGGATCAAATCCCAGTCACAGCAAGTCATACCCTTCTATGTAAATTAGAAAGAAATGGTGCAGGTTCTTTGTGGAAGGGTAAGTTAGTACTGGTTAGAATACGGTCCAGGAAAATTGGTTAGGTGAACCCGTCGCTGTATATAACTAAAAAATTGTTGAAAAATGGCATTAAAACCACAGACAATGAAAACAGTGAATGTCTATTGTGATAATTGTTAATGACTTTGTTAACATTGAAAATCAGTGATCATCATAACTTGTTAATAATAAAAAAACACTTGATTCATTTTATTGCATTGAAGTATAAGATTTCTTGGTTTTGACCCAAATATTTCAGGGTTTTTGGGAAAAAAATTGTGTAGCATTTGATGTTTGATGTATGCTATTGATTTAGTGATCTGTTTACGTAGTAGTGTGCTGTTTTAGGATTTGGAACACCTCAGCCGATTTCATACCTCCATCTGACCTTAGTTGTACATGATAGCTTGATATATGTTTTTACCTTACATTTGTGATGCTGCTGCCAATTTTTTGTTGAGGGAATACTAATGCTAAACAATTGAGTTCATAAAAAGGTGTCTGTTGAAGACTGTTTAGCATATTCTTGCAGAATTGTCCATAAAGCAGTTTAACCTTTTGCTTCCTGCAGTACATAGTATACAACAAATAACAATTCATAAAAAAGAGACAAACTTGACAGGCATTCCTTTCATGGAAGCTGCCATATTTGTCTGGTTTTTGTCCAAGAAATTCAAAGTAGTTCCAATGTTGGCTTACCAGGTACAGCCAAGTTTAGGTGTAGTTGAACAAGGTTTGCTGAATGTGTTTTTTGGAGTCTGATCCTTAATTATTGACTTTAAAATTTGTTTGTGTTTGACCTTTACTGATGATTGCATTTGTTTGTGTTTGACCTTTACTGATGATTGCTTGATGATGTTTATAGGAAGGGAATCCATTATACAACCCGGCGACATCCACTTTCCAGAACCCTGCTTTTGATAACAGAGAAAAATTTTAGAGTAAATTGTGCCATGAGACTGTATCTATATTACCTGTGCATATGTCTCTTTTCTGCCTCTGCAGAAGGGTGGTCAGAATTACTGATTTTTAAAATATATGGCCACTCTGCTCTGTTCTGTTCTGTGCTTGATCTCCTGAAAAAGTTAAGGATTTAAGTTGGCTTCATATTCAACTGAAGTCTATCTACTTGGACCTGTTAAGACAAAACATCTGATCAGTAAGCTGTCTCAGTATCTGATTGGTTAGTTTTGAATGTAGATTTGAAAATTGACCAATGGCAAGGCTGTATTCTGATATGATTTCTTTAGTCAGCGTTTGGCCTGGAAACTGCTGATTATTAAGAGCATGTTTCTCCTTATCACAGTCACTGTTGTTTGATGCTAAATTTCAAATAGTTCCATGGTTGCAGATCAAATTTGTTTATGTCTGACCTCCGTGCTTAAACCTATCTTTGACAATTGTATTATGCTTCATGACTTTGAATAAATCATTCTCTGACATTCAATTTATCTGCATGAAATTACTGTATAATGACCTTGCTTGACCTTGTAAAATTGAATGTTGAATGTTATCACCTATCTATGGTCTGCTTCAAGTTTGTATTATATGTCTTTAGTCACATATTTGTCATATGTCCACTATCAGCTCTGATTCCGTTCAGTTGATAAGAATTGTGTATGTATATCTTTACTAGGTCCAGGTATAAAGAAGGGATTCAAAGTCGCTTAACATCATTGTGTTTGAATCTTAAGAATTTTAAGTTTTTCTGTTGCATGTTTCTGTAGTTTATAGGTATATAAGATGAATACATACATACCTGTATCTTGCATCATGATAAAAGAAATAAGTACACTCACTACATGTATACCAGTAATTGTCTGTATATCAGAGTAAGATCCAGTTACACACTTCACATTGTTACTATCATAGTTCATTTGAATGAATTTTTCTACAGGCAATATTTCAGTTGATACTTAATACTATAATATCTATTACATAGATTGGTATATAATTAATATAAAAGTCGTGTACTGTTTTGAAGCTCGTTACTCACTCTCTTTGTTTGTTTTAAAATGTTTAAGCACACTTGTCATTTACAAGATTTCAAAAAAACTGCTTTGATGAAATCATTAATATTTTCATTAGTTTGTCTAACTTTTAGATTTGTTATAAATTAGTGCATGGTTAGTTGTAGTCAGTTATTAGTTGTATTAATTTTTTTCATATTTTCATATAATTAGAAAACAGTATAATAGTCGCCATGGAAACTTCCAGTGCTGTCAAAGGTGATGAAAAGCTCTGTCATATATTAACATTAATGTTGTATGAATAACTATGATTATTGTATAGAGACAGTATACTTGATATTTTTATGCTTATTTCTCATTTTATTTTTTTTTATTTTCCCAGGGTGAGAATCCAATCTATCAGCAGGCTACTTCAACTTTCAAGAATCCAACTTATGCTGGAAAATAATTTGATTATCATTTTAGAAGAAAAATGTAAAATTAGACATATCTCTGTTCAAATATTGGATATAGCTGTCAGTGTACGCTGCTATTATTGAAAACTGGTGAACCTTTAAGAGCAACAAAAAGTGTTCATAGAAAACTGATTAATATGACTGTCAATCTGGAGTCAAATGTGGGACGTTGGAGTCCACACTTTATTCTGCATGTATTTGGTGATATTATAAATTTCCAACTTTGAAATTAGTGTGTTATATATCTTTTTTTAATATCCACTTCTGGTTAAAGACAGCGACCGTATGTACAAAGTTTTTTAGATGTTAGAATTGAAAGTGTTTCTTCGATTGACAGCTGTTAATTGATAGATGTTTAGAAAAGTATCATGCAAAATCTGACCATAATATTTGAACGATTTACATAGATTAAGAGGTCACTTTTTGTTTTAAAATACACTCTTTTTCTTTACTTTTTATGTTTGGGGTTTATTTCCCTTTGAATTTGATATTTAGTGTAGGAACCAGCTTTTTCAGGTTTTGAAATTGATATATTGTAGCTTTTATGTGAAATACTACTCAAATTTGGCATTATGCTAAGTCTGTCTATATCACAATGTTGAATTTGATTGGTCCAATGTTTACATTGCATGTTGGGTAATATTTCATTGTTTATGCTTTATATGAAATGAAGTTTTTAGAAGTGATGTCTTATGATCAATTTCTTGATGGTAAACAGTCAGGATTGATTTTAACTATGCATTGTGACTTTTAATATACAGATATTTATTGCTATTATGTAGTCTGCTAAGGTTTTTTCAACATTACACCATTAGGGGCCAAAATGAACCCCATTTCCATTGCAGTGACCATATTTCCCCTTTTCTACGGTAGTCTGACCCCTAAGTAGAAAATTCCTTCATTCAAAGAATTCATGTACAAATCTGTGCCTTTTTTGCCTTAAAAAGCTGTGCAAATATATCGTACTGTAGTTATACTTTTTCAACATGTCTGTTTTCAACAACAGGTGTATTTAAATATTTCATGCATTGTTTGATCGCACATATAATGACAATCAGCTGCTAGTTTTACGAATGTCATTATTTGCATATTTCTATAACTAAAATTGCTGAACAGTATTTAGAACTTTTAGATATAGTTAATTCTTACGGTAACGTGTTAGCCATTTTTTACAAAATTTCGATCATGATAATTAAATATTTTTTAATGGCTTTATAGCAGTATAGCAGTATAGATGTGTTTGAGCAAATTGAGTATTTTGTTTTTATTAGGAAGTAGGTGATTAAAGTTTGGCATCAAAACCATCAACGAAAGCTAGATGTCCAATTATTAGCTTCTTTTCTTTGTCTTTATTTTATTCATTGTCAAAATAGCATCCAATTTTATCTGAATTTGCTGAAAATCATTTTTATTGTCATATTTTTTTTCCAATTGCAAAAATTTCGAAGTATTTAGGTAGTATGTCTTGTTCTAAACTGTGGGACTTATAGGGTATATGTGGATAATGAAAAAGAATTGTTTAAAAGTATGATTCTTGAAACTGAACTGTACTCACGAATTAATAAAATTCATTCATCATAATTATCACAATTCAGGCAGGAAAAACATCTGTTATATTTTTGAAGGATTTTTAGTGTCTTCAGTTTTGTGTATGAGGAGTTGTATTTTATACTTTCCTGTCTTAAAATGGTATAAAATGAGTATGTTTAACTTAATGTGATTGATTTTTCAATGAATTTATTGGAGAGTCGATGAAATAGTAATTTGTTTGTGTCCTTCTTTAATGATAAGAAATAACAATCTTCATGTGATACAAAACTTTCATTTTGAAGCCATAAGTACATATATACATGCATAACTTGTAAATATTAGTAAATTTACTCATTTTTTTTAAGATCTGATAATACCATTAATGCATTGAACGATAAATCAAACTCATTGTGTGTAAAGTCATGTTGTTTGTCCTAATGGTGCTTACACAGGATGTATGAGATCTTTGTGTTCCATACACCACATAAACTGCTGTATAATGAGTGCTTCTAATATGTTGTTGTTTGTTTTTGTTGTTTGGGAGTTGTGTTGATTTTAGGATGAAATTTGAAGTGTAGCACAGTATTACCATATAAGGAAAAATCATTTAAAAATTAATGATCATATTGTAATTCTGGCTTATTGTTGTTCAGCCGTTTCTTAGAATCACAAGGCAGGTGGCAATAGTCACAGATTTTGCCTACCTGTGTGGTCTATCTATAAAAGATGAGGAAGTTCATCCGTAATGTCGAAATTTGTACTTCTAAGTTATCATTGTTTAATTCTTCTTACAATTTAAGGCTGATGGTAATAGAATTTGCTTTTCCATGTGGCTTTGAACTGTAAGGCTTGCTGGAAAAATTGTCTTAAGCCACTAATTAAAACACAGTATAGATGAATTTTCCATGATGTCAAAAGATGCGAAGTTTGTCTTAAAAAGTGTGTGTTGAATGCACTGAGTGTGGTTTCTGCTGCCCTTTTTTCTATTATTGTTTTATTATCACATAGAGTTGATGATTTGAAAGTTTGTTTTACAATATACAACTTGCTATCACTAAATTATATGCTTTACAAATAAGCAATGGCTTTGTTTTGAGATCACCTCCAGTTATTGGGGAATATTTTATGGGGAAAAAATTAACAACAACAAAAAAAGCAGTAAAGAAATGCAAGTCTAGATGTCACAAATTTTATGCTGTATTTCCCCATAAAATTTGACTAAAGTATATTTAATGTTATTAGCCTTATTTACTGTATTAGGGTCCCGTATAAGGGATTGAATGAAGGTATCTATCCGTCTGTAGTTCGTAGTATTTTTTGTAACATAATTAATGTACTTTTATGCCTTGTGTAACAGTGTCTTCATTATACATTGTATGCTTTGTAATATATTTTTTTTTTCATATTTATTTTTTAGAGCTTTTTTGTAAGTGCATCTACACTAACATTGTATAAAGCTATGTATATTGACTATATTCTATTCAGTTAAAAGTTTTTAACTTTGTAGGATGACTTTCATAAAAGCTTCCGGCGTATATAAAAATTGATTTATCAAGATGCATGTTACTTGGTTCTGTGTTGTTAATTTAATGCTTGAGTTCATTTATTCGAATTTGCCATCATTTTTTTTCTTGTGCCAATTAGTTGTTGTTTTTTATCTACATGTGAACATAAAGATGCCTTTTTTCTTAGCAATACGTCTAGTTCTAAGAAATGCTTTGATAGTGTGTGTGTGTGTGTGCATTTCTCCATGTTTTCATTAAGTTTCAAGCAGCCATTATATAAGCCAGTAATTTTGAAAACTCATCTAGGAGCATTTTTTCACACATTTCTAGGCAAATTGGGCTTTTTCGTTCGACACCAAACAAAAATATTAACCATTTGTTTTTTTTAATAAATCAATTGAAAGCATACAATAGACAGATTTAAATTATAAATAAGTGAAATGAAAGTAACAAAATGGACCCAGCTATATTGGTTAAAATATTTCTTTTATATATGGTTTAGGGAATCTGTCATTTTAACTTTATACTATATAAGGGCCAAAGAGGGCCACACTTAACTTTTTATGTAGACTTCCTTATCATTAGTGTACTAGTCATTTGATATTTTGTATCTATGCAAACATTTGCTTTACCTCTTAGATATAAATACAGTAAAACCTACCTTATTATTTTATGTGAATGTTTAATGTAAAAATTTAGTAAATTAAGTAAACTGTTAGTTATTTGTACTCGATGATATTAAATAAGTAATCTTATGATATTAAAAAGGAATTCCTTTTTTCAAGCTTTGAGTATATCAGTTATTTTGAATTATTATTACACTGAGCCAAATTTCTAAACATCTGCCTTATGTTTTTACAGCTCTTTAGGAAAATCATTGAACATGATTGGTTGATTACTATGGTGGACTTCTAATATATTTTAATCAGCATTTACTTTGAATACTCGATTTTGTTGTGTAGATCAATTGTAAGTACTGTAGAATATAAGAATTGATTTTACTTTCTTGGGTTTTTGTAAGAATCAAGTTTAATAAGATGGACTTTAGAAATCTGATCCAGTGTGAATACACAAGATATTATCATGCGATATTAAATAATTAACATAAGTTAAACAAGACCGATGAATCAAAGTTTCTTGTAATTATGTTTTTCAGTGCATAGTAGACTAGTGTTATTTTATTGGTATTAAACTATTATCTATTAAATTTTCTCTTTTCAAAAGAAAGTTACTGATTTTAAGTTTGGATGATATAACAATTTTTTACATTATAGTATATAAAAATACACATGTATATGTTTTACCTATTATTGAACTTTGGGTAATACTGCTTTTTCATATTCTAATGAGTGTACCTGTATGTAAACACATATTCATGCTATTTTACTCCGAGCCAGTCAAGTTGTGGCTTATACATTATGACTATTTCTGTAAGTCAATGTTTTATACCTGGCCATGTACAAACACTTGGCCTGTAATTTTTATGTCATCTGTAAGAGTTATTGCCCTTGTTATAGTCACCATTTTTTGTTTATCAATGTCATTTACAAGAGTTATTGGCCTTTGTGATTGTTTAATTTATCGTTATTGACTGGTCATGATACACTGATGTATCTGATGTACACATTTTATTATAATTATTTAGTTACTCGTTTTTAAACCACCAAAATCTTGAAGAAGATATTACATCAGTCTGGGATTAAGAAACGTGATTATCAATTAGCATCATCTTACATAATAAATCACAACACAAAATGTCTACAAACTAATAGAAGAGAAAACCAATTAACTATAGGAAAAGTTTAAACTGTTTTCTTACACTTCCGGATGAAGTTCAGTAAAATACACTTTGTATTATTATTCTATTATTAAATTTTATGTTTAATATATTTATATATACACACCCTGATGTACACACGTATTCCTTGTCAATATAATTGACTAATTGATAACCATTTTTTCTGTTGTATGTTGTATGTCTTATAAATACTATATTTGTGTTGTTATTTTTGAGTTGAGTGAGCTGTGCTGAAATAAGCCGTAACAAGCTGTTGTGATCTAACTCTGTCCGTCACAAAATGTTTTATATGGGGCTGAAATTTTACAAGATTACACAAATTATGGAGTTATTAGAGTCATGAAAGGTGACGTTAAATTTCAGTTTTAGTAGGACTTGTGTAAGGTTTAATAACTTAAGTCCCTTTACCTTGGTGCTATTTTCTCCTTGTTACAAAACATTTACCAGGGTGAACTTTATGACCTGATAAAATGATTTTTATTAGTAAAATTTTGATCGTGTACCTTGGTGAGCGAAATAGAATGTGTAATAAGTCATGTTTCATTTGTATTTTACTTTATTCTCAATAAAATGTAATTATGCAATATTTAAATAAATGTAATCAAGCTTTTAGATGAGGTAGATACACTGTTCCATGTCTAATCATTTTCTTACTATTCACATATTTTTCCTTTAGCCATTTTGTAGATTCAATATTAAACTTGAAATTGTCAGTGAAACTTTGAGATTTTGAAACTATCAAGTTATTAGTGAACTTCAAGTTTAAGTTGAATTTAATTTTAAGGAATGTTTAAAAACAAGTTAATGTCAAAGGTGAACTTAGAACTTGTTTGAACTAACAGGATAGTTAAAAAATAACCTTAAGCCTTGGATAAACTTTTTACTTGTTGCAGTTATTGAAAAATAACATTAAACCATCGATAAACATTAAATGATTAGTTAACATTTTTATAAACTATTTTGTAAATAAAATATTTAATTTTTGGGTGTGGAAAAGATTCTATCTGCATGTTTTCATTAATATAGAGTCCTTTTATATTCAATATTTTGAACTTTTCTGATAATTGGTAATATAGTAATGGTCAATAGTCATACATTAAATTCGTTCAGCTACCTCTCATGATCACCTCAAATCCAACTGAATCTCAAGTCATTACTCTATGTATTTGGACATCAGGAATCCGCTCAATTTTAATATCTGGATAATTTTCTCTCTTGTTGTAGAATAAAATTAAAACATGTTAGGTAACTCTTACTAAACCAAAACTGATTAAGCCAAAAAATGAGTTGTCTCCCTTCGAAATTATATAATAATATCAGGACAAGAATTTTTGACTATGTATTCATTAGTATATTTATACTAACACAGCTCTAGACACTTCACTTTTTTATATTATAGATTTTTCAGCAAAATCTTGGAATTCATTTAAATTTATATTCGAGGAATGAATTGTCTTTTTAGCTTGCTTTTACATACAGTCGTGAGTTCTTTTTTCTATCACTATTTTAAGTATGTGTGTTTATATTCCTCTGTATGTATTCATTATGTATAAACATATTATCAATGATAAAAGTTAAACAATAAAATTGACATTTTGTAACTTTTTGTTTGTTCTGTTTTATTGTTTAATGAGGAGACGGTATTTTAGTTAGTTTCATTGAATTGTGTTACGTAATATTTCAATACTGTCTGGCTGACAGTTGACCTGTGTTCCTGTGTGACATACCAGTAATAATCAGTGTTTCTGAGTTACCTACCAGTACTAACCAGTGTTCCTGTGTTGCCTACTAGTACTAACAGGTGCTCTTGGATTTCCAGCACTAATCAATAAGTGAAAATATATGCTTTGCCAGCATCTTCTCGAACACCAGTTCTGCTATCAATCCACTCAGTAAATAGATGGGAAGTCTTTCTTACCAAAAATTTTAGCAGTATTGTTTACTTGCAATATGTCTGGAGCATTTTTTGGTGCATCATGAGGATGTTGAACATGAATTTTATCTTTGAGTTATCAACACTCGTTTGTCAAGTCAATGTTATAATTATACCTGGATTTTGTTCAAAAGCCATAGACAATTAGGTATGACGTTTCTTTCTGATAAGCATAATTCGGAGAATTTATTTGCATGCTTCTTTTGCTGGATTCAATGTCTTTCGTTGCAATATTAAATCCAAATAATGTATGTATAGCACAAACAATAAGGTGTCTGGTCCATTTTTTGACATCTCTTAGTGAAGGCAGCAATTTGTAAACTTATAAATCGTCTTTTTAAAGGAAAATGTTGTGCTCTTGGGCCTTTCTGCAAGCTGTTAATATTAAACGCACCATCAGCATACTACAGTCAACCCTTTGTTTGCGTCCACCTCCGACTTAAGACCTCCCTGAGAACAAAGACCATTCTTCGAAGTACTGTCACTGATTATTTAGAACACACCGACCTCCGGATGAAGACCTTCTGTCAATAAAAACTCATTTTGCCTTTTCCAAGGGTGGCCTTTGTTCTCAGATTTGACTGTATATATACACTATTTGTAAAAATGTCTCGCGAGGTGAGAATGAACAGTTATTTGAAGTGTCTTTTTACAACCGTAAGAAAAGACGTTTAGAATATAGAATAGTTTTCTGGGGGTTTGCGTAGCCTTTATTTTTTTATCGTTCAGGAACAAACGGCCACTAATACACTGGTTGTTTTACATGTGCGTTTCAGATAGAAATCGGTCAGTGAGGCATGGCGAAATGTCAAGGATTATTCCACTCTCTAAAATAGGGGTAAGTAAATCAGTGGGCAAGTACTTTTCTGAGCATAACCTTAATATCAATCAAAACGGACACATAACTGTCATTTATGCATCGCGGAAACCACCGAAATTTTCCGAAATGCCACTCACCCTACATAACGGACTTGGCTGATCTTTGACTATTCACAGAGCGTGGCGGACATTACCTGAGAGCGTGGGTTTCATGTAGCCCGTGCAAATCATAGGCACTTGATTTCCCTGATTTATACAGAACAGACCTAATGTTTTAATCTAAACTCATCAAACAACTAAAATCAGCCAAGAAAAAACGTCATTTCGCTTCTCTGCGTATCATAAAAACTAAAAGGTAAGTCACTCGCCATTTTTTCGATTGACGGAACTGACGGTATCCAGCCTGAATCCCGGCATTCCTTCTGAAATGCGTGCTCTATTCGGGAACTTCGGTCTTGCCGTAGCGCGCCAAGTTTACCCGCGGGAAGGTGTATTACTGCGCGAGAAGAAAATAATCTGTAACTGCGCTACAAATAGAAGTTTTTTTTTAAATACAGTTAATGAAACGAGTTTACTGATGATATCCCAGTGCGTATAAATGGTTAACTTAGAATTGAATCGACTGTGATTGTTTCGCTATAATTAGCTTAGCAACGAGGCACCAATCTTTAAAATCTATCGCACTAAAAAATAATCCGATATTGTATAAACATACAGGTTGTTTATCATGGAATTCGGTTACATTGCTTATCAATAAGATAAATTATCTATAACAACGAGTGAAATAGGACTATACATGCACATGTTCACTATCTTAGATGGATTTAAGAAATGTTGGATACTATTTTTTAGAATATTTTACTGACAGTTGACATTTTAATGTGATACAAGCCTGAGACTATCGTGTTTTATCAATATTAATACATTACAATTTTTTAGTAAAATGCCTGGAGAAGATAATTGTATGCATCAGTACAGTTTGTTATCTTTTTTCACTGGGGTTTAACGTCGCACCAACAGTTAGGGTCATTTGCATGGCATATTTCCAGCTTGAACGGTGAAAGACAACACAAGGTACACACCTGGGTAGAACTATCGGCCTTTCATAAGCTAGCTGGACAACTTCCTCACGTGCGAATTTTTTTCTGGTCCTGGGTGGGATTCGAACTCCTGGCGATGTAGGGCTAGTGATTATTAGTCAGAAACCACTCGATTTATGAATTCCCTCAGTTTCATATCGTTAACTAGATGACTCTGTAGATGAAGACTTTTGATGTTGAAATATTGACCGATTTATATCAGTGAGGGAATATAATCTTCAGTCAAGCCTGTGTTAATGGTCACCTGTGCATAGAGGTAACCTCTGAACAATGGTCAATTGTGCATAGAGGTAACCTCCGAACAATGGTCACCTGTGCGTAGAGTTAACCTCCGAACAATGGTCACCTGTGCATAGAGGTAACCCCTGAACAATGGTCACCTGTGCATAGAGTTAACCTCCGAACAATGGTCACCTGTGCGTAGAGTTAACCTCTGAACAATGGTCACCTGTACGAAGAGGTAACCTCTGATCAATGGCCACCTCCTTAATACGAGACTAATTTCGATGTTTGATGTGCTTATTGAAGAGCGTCTTGTAATGAATAACATGTACAGTAAAACCCCAATAATGAGACCACCTTCGAGTTTCGAAAGTTTGGTCGTAATGATGAAGTGGTCTCATTATCAAGTTAGATTATATGTAGTTATAGGAAGCCGGTCCGAAAATAAGTGGTCCTTATAACAAGGTGGTCATAACATTGAGGTTGTCGCATTTACAGGTTTTACTGTACTTTAAATAAAACATTTTGAAGATAATTCTCATAGAATGACATTCAAGATTCAAGTTCGCGTTCTTATGCATTGACAGTAACTAGGTAGAATTATTTTGAGTTGATGACATGACACAGAGTGTTAATGTTATTCTACTCGCATGTCGATGTAATTAATATACATGTATATATATATTAGCAGAGAGGCCATTACCATTTCTGGCATTAATTCGTATGTTGATCTTACATCGTATTTTATGTTAGACAGACGTCATTTTTAGCATTCACTCGCAAGTTGACCTTACGTCACATTTTTGTCAGCCCGCTTTTTCGGGGTTGTACATCACAATAACAGTGCTTAGCATCCTGAAGGTTCTCTAGATGTGATGAATTGTCGACAGTCCCCCCGGGGTCCTGCTGACGCTTAAAACGACCTAAAACTACACTAACGAAACTTCTATTTTCTGGAGAACAGTCGAGTTATTTAATTTGATCATGAAATGTCAAAACAATTTATCCTCTCAATTTACTCCTACGAAAATGTAAAGAACAAGAAAAAAAACTGGAAGTGTCGCAAAAAGAGTGTTGTCATAAAATTGTCCGCTCTACATGTGACAATGATGAGTCCAATGCGTTAGTTAACACTTCAGGGTTTCTGCTCTTGGAACAACGTCCACATTCTCTACGTTTAACGACGTATAACAGACAAAGTCATTTGGCGACTTTTCCTGCTTTAACGGTGGAGGAAGACTTTAGATGTACCTCTGTTAGAACGACCAACCTTCCGTGAGTCAGCTGGACGGGGTCCTCGCATGGGAATTTGATTCGGTCCCGGAAGGATTCGATTTCACGGCTATTAGGGGCTAGTAATTACAGACATTTATAAGACTACTTGACTACGAATACGAAATGCCCCAGCGGCGGCATAAAGTTACAGTGCAACCTCTTCAGAGCGGCCCTCTCTTGAGCAACACCCTCCCGTCAACAACAGCATGATTTTTTCCCACTGTATAATTTAACTATTAATTTAACCTCTCCAGAGCAACAACCTCTCAACAACAACGATGTAATTTTGCTGCTCCCAAAGGATGTTGCTTTGGAGAGGTTGCTCTGTATAACGTATGGAACCACATGACCGAATTGAGCTATCGCATCTACCTTCCTTGAGGTGAGCGGTAACTAATATCATAGTAACTTTGTTTTCCACGAATAAAAACCAATGACAGATAATTTGATAAACAATACGGGTAATATAAACTGGGAGCATTTCTAGGAACACCACACTGCTAATGTTATCTCTTTGTATTTTATCAGTGTTGTGAAACCAAGGGCTTTCGATACTGTGGCTACGTCTGACGTGAATGACGTCAGTGCAATTCTAGTCGTACAAGTTGTTGTTTCATCGAGAATTCCCACATGTAAATTAAGTGGTACGCTTTCTGTTTATATAAAATGTTTTTAATTCGATATCAAAATGAACACATAATACGTTATTGTATCATTCAAACCAACTACTCGCATTTGTATTACGCTGATAGGGGAGTATTGGCGTGATTGTTTTGGTGAATTCATTCACGTAATCAACGGTTTCTAATCTGATGCTTGCAACGTGAATATTTAATACCAAATGCTTCATTTTGCTGAAAGTGATAGTCCCGTTGAGTAAACGCGTGAATGAGTTACTTCTAGATATAACAGACATGTTGTTGTGAAAGTCATTTTTTTCGTAATGGTTCCAAAAGTCTTATGAATGAGAGGGTTATGTTAATATCGCAAATCGTTTTATTAATAATAAACGCCCACAAGTTTCATGTATCAGTTTTATGATTTTACACCATGATACGATAGAAAGCATTTCTCATTGTATGATACATCGCTCTTATTACCAGTGGATGATAAATGCAGTAATTATTCTACAAATTGAACTCAGTAAAATAATAAAAATATCTTCCTTGCTTGAAACTTTTGTTAACTGTCAGTACATCGGTTTCATACACAAATACAGGAGTAAACGGAATGATAAAGTTTTATCAGTGTTCAACAAAACACACGTCAAACCTCTGAACAGGGGAATCCAAAGGGAAAAAAGAAAAACTTGGCCTTTGTCCTAGGTTGGCCTACATTTACAGGTTCTACTTTGTCCATTATTCTACTAAGCGTATGCTAAAGCACGGCCGTTACTCTCAGGTGCCCGTTTTGCGCATGCCACTGTAAACCGGGTTATACCGTACGTCAAACTCCAGTTCTTAATATCTGCCAATTGGTTATCTGCTTAAATGCTTCAATGTCTTCTATTAGTTCCAGTCTTAAGTTGAACTTTCGTTTTCGTTAAAACACTACTCCGTTAATGAACCTATTTTTAGATAAGGCCTCAGGTAACTAAATGTACTTAATTTTACGATTTATTAATGCAGCTTTTCCCTTTATTGCCATTATCAAATTGTTAAATCTGCAAAATGGACTAGTTGCTTCAGAATATGTTTTAACTACTTTATTATTACTCTTTGTCAAAATTTTACATGTGTGATAAATAAAGGCTTGGCAAAGTTCAGCCCACATAGTCGGCATTCAATGAATGTAGGTTATTGACTGGATTTTTTTGCGAGGTGATAGACGAATCGAGGGTTGTGAAATTATGATACTTATAGTATACACTAAATATAAAATAATTGATACAAAATTTAAAGTCTTGACTTATTTTCTACACCTGTTCATGCTTGATCAGGTGAAGAGAAGCGGATATATCGGTAATAGTAATCATCGAGCGAGTGAACGTACACACAAGATTCCCAAAACGTTGACGGCATTGTGACTTTCTTTTGTCAGCTTTTTCGACCCTTCCTGAGATTTTGTGCGTAAACAGATAACTTTAAAATAGCTGAATGAAATATAGCACTGTCTCCTAAAATAATGCATACAACTCTAGAACAACTACAAGTACCAAACATGACTTGTCACGTAAATTAGGAGGCCTCCATGCTCGTGGTCCCTTACCAGTAATCATTTGCCCCAACTCCGTGAGTTCGAATCCCACCCAGGACCACACAAAACTTCATTTGTGAGGAAGCTGTCCAGCTAGCTTTTGGAAGGTCAATGGTACTACCTGGTTGTACGTCTGGGGTCTTCCTCCGTCGTAAAAGCTGGAAAAGTGAACAAACGACCCTGGCTGTTGGTGTGACGTCAAATCCAAAAGTCACATAAGCCCGTAACAATGTTTATGTCGTTAAAAAATGGCATTATGAAGTACATTGTATTAACCTCGCTCGTTGAAGTTACTTAATTTCGTTGAATTTTCTAAAAAAAAACTCTACAAAGTGTTCAAGGTTGGAGCCATATTTGCTGAGAAAATGAAGGAGTAACTTATATGTACTTGACTCGCACGCTGACTGGGAGCTTGATTTTGACATGGTTTTCCGGAATTTTCTGGAACCTCCGGTTTTTCCTAGTTCCGAACCCTACTGGTTTTTACTGTTTCCACGGCATCGAGGTTAAGATTTCCGGTTTTTTGAAAATTTTCAATTTTCACCCATGAATTTATTCTTGGAATGCCGTGTTTTTAGCGTTAACTCTCAATGTAATTGTTCAAACAATCACATCAAACAATAAGTGTAAAAAGTTTAATGGACTATCTAAACAAAGCTTTTAGGAATACGAGATATTCATGCTAAATCTAATTTCATACCCACTTAATTTTGCCTTTTTGGTTGCATTTCAATCTTTTTTAATGTAAATTGTTTGCTATAATGCAGACTCGTAAAACCCAAGTTTTAATTTTTTTGATTTAATGACTACGTGAAAATTCGATGTTTCATTTTGGTGGATATCATTTTTGATGTAAATAATAAACCACAGACAAATTCCTTTGTTTTCTCAGAGAAAAATAAAAAAATGTATATGTTAAGCTATTCTTGAAGCATTTTTGGTTTGTTGTTGCGCGACCGACCCATTTAAAAATCTCCGGACCGAGAAATTGCTATATATATAATTTTAGCAAACCAAAAAATACTTACCTACGTACCCAAAGTTTGAATGGCCTTACCGTAAACAGACATGTTTTAAGGGTGGCCTTATACATGTATATTTACGCACAATAACTCGTCAGCACTGCAGTTCATTATAAATAACGAAAATTAAATAAATATTAAATCTAATAGTCATAAAAACACGTATTAATATGATAAGAATAGTTTTATGACCGATACTCAAGCATTCTCATCCAAATAATGTTCCATGCGCCAGAATGTTGAGGCAATCCTTAAAACATGTTGGTTTGCGGTTAGTCGACAAAAATGTTTGGGTACGTAGGTAAGTATTTGTGGTTTGTTAACATAATATATTAGTACTGAAAACAAAAAAAAAAACTGGAATAAAGAACAAAACAAATATTCGTCAAATCGCTGAACAAATTTTGGGTCCGGGGATTTTTTAATGATTCGGTTAAAACTTAATTGAACTGAAAACGAAAGTCTGGAATAAAGATGAGACATTTTTTTGTCAAAATCACTAATATGTGGTCTGGGGATTTAGAATGATTCGATCGAAATATTCTATGAACGGAGTGCCACATAAAATGAAATGCGTAACAGAAATTCTCAGTCTAAACAGTAGCAACGTCTCCACATATGGAGGAAAATCATCATTTTTTCATTGAAGGATATGACCTGCCGCGACTGAGATTTGAACCCGGATCGCCGGCGTAGTATCAAATGCATTTGTCTTTAAAAAATCTAATGAATCGGGTATCTTCGGGGATTTCCCCTGGGAGCATCTTCAAACTGTACGAACGTGTTCAATGATTTTCAGGCATGTATGAGTGGATATCACTGTGTCTCATCTACACTCTGCATGTATGAATGGATATCACTGTGTCTCATCTACAATCTGCAGTGTTTTTATGTCGCTGGATGCCTAGTTTTATAACACGATATTAGAGCAATGCTCTTATTGTACTTTCTCAATAGATCGTTGTTATGCACGGAATGTCAATATTGTGTTTGTTAGTGCACAAAAGTCGAGGTTTTCTTAAAACAGTTAAACGTCGATATTTAGACCACATTTGGGCAAAAAAATCAGTCTTTATATCAGGTGGTGTCATGATCTATATGAAATGTAGAGGAAACATTAGCAAACGGTCCGAATTTAAGTGGTCCTCATGAGGTGGTCCGAACTTGTAAATTCCATAAAACTAGAATCATTGTCACGCTGGTACAATTCTGCTCGGACAAAATAACCACGCCCCATCATGATTCTGCATACTATGATTGAAGATCCTCCGTGTTGTTGAAACTGCACAAGTGAAAAAATCATAAGCGATACATTTTATAAATGTGTTTTGTGAATCCAACTACTTAATATCAAAAAGATAGATCGGTGCATATGCCAACTTGGCGTTTATGCAAAATATCATAGTTTTAAAATCAATAAAACATGACTGCTGCAAGCTTATATCTCATATACGTCATATGTCAGTCGGAATATTCTATTAAAATTATCGAATATTATTAAAATTATTCAAATATTTTAAATAACAAATCGGTAGAACTTTACAGTCAGATCGTACGATTGGAGATCTTTTTAAAGTGTAAAACTACAAAATCAAAATGGAAGATTTTATCATGTTTACCTGCATCTAGGATGTCATTCAGTTACCGAGTGCAATAAATTTCGCAATTAAACGAAATTGATTCACCCCGTGGTTCATTCGTGGTTTATGCGTATATCAAAAATTTCTGCATACCGCATCTGATATTATTAGTTATTTGAAAATCCACCTACTCCATCTAAAACGTTAAGTATGAGACCATCCATAAAAAATGGCGCTTCCCGTCACGTGACCCGTCCGTTAAAAATCCCCGACACAATTTTTTCTAGCGATTTTTGTCAGTTTTTTCTTTCTTTGTATTGCATGTTTTCATTTTCAGTACATGCATGTGCTAACAAAAATGCCTTGCATGGCAGTCCGCCGCTAAGCATATCAATAATTATTATACTGGAATCACCCAGTAAATAGCTATTCATAGCTAATGTTTATTGCTATATTATGAGCCGACTATAAATAAATATTTGTATCTTGTACCCAGGTTGGTTGGTCAGTCGGTCGGTCGGTCGGTTGGTTGGTCGGTTAGATGGTTGGTCGGTTAGATGGTTGGTCGGTTAGATGGTTGGTCGGTTAGATGGTTGGTCGGTTAGATGGTTGGTCGGTCGCGCGCTCTGTCCCCATTTACGGTATTTAATCACAGTTCAGTGATAGGTCTGGTTTTCTTAGTAAAGCAATATTTTTAAAATGCGGCGTTAACATTATAAACACATTGATGTATATTATGTGAAAACGTGGCATGAAGTGACAAATTATTTATTTAATTAATTATAAGAAAAGTCAGCAAACATCTCGTACAAACCTCGGTAACAATATTTTTAGTTTCATACCATGGCATTTGTTTTATGTTTGTCTTAACATTATAGTTAAATAATTCTTGTACGTCCAAATACCAGGTTGCAAATACAATTTGTATAATGAAGATGGATGTACTACGTAATTTTGTGTGTGCGTATTGTCTTTAATGGAAAAAAGTGAAAACATCAAATAACAAAATAAAAACTGAATAATATCAAATGCCGCATGCCCAAAACTCCCACCTTTAACACTCGCAGGCGTTTGTTTAGCATAAATGGCGCCATGTTTCAATTCTAGAACAGCAACCGCGTGGGCTGATAAAAAATTGACATTACATTACGGATTTTAACTTGATTTATTGAGGTATTGACTGAGAATATTTTAATTTCGTTCATTCTTTCTCCAAATTTTCAGTTTTTTTCTATTAATGCAGGATATGTGATATGATATCAGAGATCCACCAATGAAATTATGTGTTTCCTTGTTGGCTAACAAACCCTTCAGCAAAATTTGAATGAATTAACATGATTGGTGGTTGTTTCTAGTTTAATGTGTCTAAAAACAATGTACAGCCAAACCTGTGAACTAAGGCCACCCTTTGGAAAGACAAAATATGGCCTTTATTGACAGATGACATTTATTCGGAGTCCGTTTGTTCTAAATAATCAAAGGCGGGTTTTCAAAGTGTGGCATTTACACACATGATTGTCTTTATTTAGACGTGGCCACAAACACAGGTTTGGCTGTAAATGTAACAAAACGATTAATCAAATTTAAAGTGCAACGGACAGAGGAAGCGTGTTTTAACATGCATCAGTAAAATACTTCGTTTTATTCCCTTGATTTAATTAAGTATAAGTATCGGATGTTACTATTTTCATTAATTAAGTACTGAAGAAAACATATTACTTTCCAGCGTGTTTCACCAAATATAGGACATCAATACGTCAGCAATCAGCCAATGAAATTTTACTTCCTTGTCAGGTTGCTACGTTAATGCAGTATAATTATGTGTGCCGGTTTCTGTATTTGTGTTTTTAATCAATTTGCATACTGTGTCACCACTCTACATCCGTAATCACACAGTCACGATTGAAATTGAAGGAATTTGATTCTGAAATTTGGAGTGGGTTAAGATAACAAGAGTGAAATGGTAAACTTACAACTGATGACACGGTATTTCCATTATCTCTGAATGACGATGAAGGGGGATTTGTATCACTCGTATTTCAAAAATAACACGATCTTGATTTAACAAACTGTACTGTTAAAGACAGGCCAATCTTAAAAAAAACTGTTTATGTACATCAACAAAACCTTCGGACCCAAAACATTTTAGCAATTGTGACAAAAAGCAACAATTGTTCGTTCCATATTCCAGATTCGTTTACAGTATAAGCATATAATTTTAACATTAAATGAAAATAAAAAATGCCAACCAAATGTTAACAGTTTGGGTCCTGAGATCCCTATCTAGATGGCATGAACTTCGTTTTTTTAGGCTTTAATGGTCTGATATGATACATCGGCCATTTGAGTAGAAGGTTGATATTGTCTCAATATTCTCGTTATAAACATTGTATCCTCATGAA
The DNA here is from genome assembly GCA_008271625.1 of Lutraria rhynchaena. NCBI lineage: Eukaryota > Metazoa > Mollusca > Bivalvia > Venerida > Mactridae > Lutraria > Lutraria rhynchaena. The sequence goes on from VIBL01000150.1 coordinate 262,732, forward strand.
CATGACAACGTGGGTCAGACTTATACATTGCTTCTAGTTATCTGTTTTACTAAACTGTCCCTTGTCCTGAAGCGACGAAACCCCGCCCGTAACTAACTGACCCTATCAGATAATTAATTATATGTAACAGACAAAGAGACGATAATGTTAATTTTCACGAAGGGAATCATCCATGAGCAGACATAGTATAACATTATGTTACATACTGTATATTGAAGACCATTATTTTACAAACACGATTTTCTACCTCCTCCCCAAAAACTCAACAGTCCAGATTTGTTATTAGGTCGAATTTTGCTGGTTTATATGCATGTTGCGTGATGCAAAAATTTTCAATGGATCGGATTGCATTTTAACAACAAAAGTATTTAAATTATATTCAGAAACAAGCGATTATTCTATTTGGAGAAATAATCATGAGATAATAGCCATGAATTGTCTAATTTATTCGTCGTAAAAGAAAGCTTGTTTAATGGCCAGGAGCCATGGTATTTTTGGAATAGGTTAATGACCGAATGATGAGTTTATGCCTACCTGTCTAGATTGTCTTCATATGTCATTATAAAAGTATTTAATGTTTTCAAATATCTACTCATGATTTATATATATATTAATGATCACGTTTTGAGCTGAAATCGGTACTTGAAGAATACTTTTCCCAGCAGTTTTATTGAAACTCTAGAAAATACTTCAATAAATTTGATACCATGAAGTGGATATTGTAGAAAGGTAGCACGCTCAGTAGGTAGAGAGAATGCGTCAGGTTATTTCTACAAACCCGTATGTCATTTTCCCCATTTTGAGAAAACCGCATTTCAAATTTTCAACAGTAATAACTTTAAGCGAGTTCCTGGTTTGTGGAATTGGGATTAACCCTTTTTAGGATAGATCTACCAACATGTAAGTATATTAATCTTTGTAAAGAGCTCATTGAGATGAAGAAAATGATACCAAAATCTCAAAATTACCAAAAATTGAGTTACAGGGTTACGAAAGGTTCATTCATCTTGATTAGCTTGTTTATATCGTGTCTAAGGACGTTTGTACACCATCGCTGATCATTCACGTAAAGATGTGACATTCTCTTCCTAAGAACAAGATCAGTATTGACACAGAATCGAGCAGAACAGGTCACGTGATCTCCGGGAAACAATCCCTCCCTACCTACCCACTAAAAATGTTGGGTCGCGTTTCAGCAAACAAACAATTTTGTAAGGATGGCCCCGTTACGTAAATATTTGCGCAATTTTTGTCTGTTGTTTTTTAAGGAAAAAAATTCCCTTACGTAAATGCATATACATGTAAATGTTTCGGTGATGCTGTTAAGACCCTTTCACAGTGTTTGTTTATGATACTGAAAACTGCTACTTAACAACAGTTTTATTCGTGATATTTTCTGAGACATTTTCTGAATTTATTTATTCAAATGCCTGGTGAAAAAGGCAATGTTTCACAAAATGAAAAAAAGACCTTTTATATCATAGAAATACACACAAATGATACATCCAGTATGTAGGCGTTTATTATCAATAATTGCCTCATGTTCTTCTGAACTAATTCTCTCAACAGCATTTTGACACTTACAATAAATTGTCTTCTGTTTCATGCCATAACTCATCTATGTATATGTTCAAACAGCCTATCAATTTTAGCTAAATAAATAATTAATGTAATTTCATGTACTAGAAAGTATGCTGTTGAAAACTGCTGAATTTGTATGTTGAATGTCGATGGTATTTGTCGCGATCAGAAACTGTAGGGGCGGATATATGGCACAAGAAACTCACCATGTGACACTCACACGATTATATATCATTATCTTGACTCATATAATATTAGACAAAGTTCCAAACCTTTTGGTTTACAAACATTGTAAAATTATTAAGTGATTAATTGGGCAGTGTGGCGTTTGTAGAAATTTCATTGTAACAGTTATGTACGGAGTACAATAGACAAAACTAGGGCTTCTTAGTCACCTAACAATACTACTGCTGTTCTGTCCCATGTTTGTAAATAACTGCGTACTATCGAACATGGCCTGAGGATCAAAGATGGGAGAAAAACACCTCTGGACACACTCTAATTTAACCCTTGCTTCATAAGCATACTTTGGACTCTTCAGAATCTTATATACAAAACATAAATTTATTTAAGAATACATTGTATTGGGTTATTTTTCTCTGACAGAGTGGAACACATTGTGGCAAAAGAAGCATGTACATATTACAAGCAATGGCTTCTTTTGTCACAATGTTGTCAAATTTTTAAAGAAGTCTGCTTTAGATGCGAGGAAATGCGGTATCATGAGGAAAGTGTTAAAGCCAATTTGCAGCGGAATATTTCAAATATTTAAAGAATTCTAACATTGATACTTTTAATAGAGTAATACATTATTCTGACTGACATACGACGTTTATGTGGTATAAACTTGCAGCTGTCATGTTTTATTGATTTTAAAACTCTGAAAATTTGCATAAAAGCCAATATGGCATATGTTCTTATCAAGTTTTTGATGTATAGAACTATAGATGGATTTATTTCAGAACATGGTTTTGTCAATAATTTATTGAAGGGCAAACGGTAAAAAATGATTCTCAAATGATTCTTCAATCATGTAATGTAAATGGATTTGGAACCATCGGGATCCTTTTTGTCCTAGTGGAATGTCTATGTTTTTTTATTCTATTAGACAGAAACATTTTCATGGAAACAATCTCAATAACGTTCGTGTACAAAGTAGACTTGGACTAAGTGTGGTGTTAAACATGTCAAAATAAAGATACAGTAAAACCTCGTTATCTCGAAGTTTCATCGGAACAGACTAAATTCTCGAGATTAACGTGGTGCTCGTAATAACAAGGTATGTGTTTTTCGGTTGAAAATTATACCTAACCAAGAACAAATATTGACGGGACTTTAAAACTTTTTGAGACAAGATGTGTGCTCGTGATATCGGTGCTCGTAATAACGAAGTTTTACTGCATGTTAAATGTTAGAAAATGTGAAATAAATGCAATGCCAACTTGTTGATAGATTCAAAGAATAAAATATTTTACCTGCACTAAGTAGAGTCGGTCCCTTGTGGCATGTATGGATTATTTCTGAACGGGTGATATTTCTCCAGGAACACCGAGTCAATTATTGTGATCAAATATCTCAAGATGGGCGGCAAAATCGTAGTCCAGAGGTAGAGCGTCTGATCCGAAGGTCCTGAGTTCGAATCCCGGTTTAGACGGGTTTCGTTCATGAACTTCTCAATCCCATTTTTGGACTCAGTACTGGTGTAGTGTCCAGGAAGCGGACTCGAGCGTGATTAATATAAGCAAAATTGCTTGTTTCCCAACTTTGTAAAAATGAATCAGTATAAACAAAATATCACAAAATACATACAGCCAAAAAAGAAAATAAACATCTCTTGGGTCGGAAGAAAAAATTTGGTCAGTCGGGTTAGCAGAGACATGGAACTTTTTCACGCCTAGTGACAGTGATCATAAACCCAGACCATAAAATACAGCATGCCTACTTGATTAGAAAATTCTGAGAAATATTTGCAAATGTGCATTTAAAATTCTCTTCGTACGAAATTTTAATGGTTGCAGATTGTATTGTTAATAAAACTGTACATAAAATTAGTTTATTTTACACTTTAATAGTTCGTTCATCCCCAACAGTATTAATCATTGCAACATGCTGTACATAATTTACAGTATGCATCTAAAACGTTGGCTCGACAAAAAAATCATTCCTTCGAAACAAAAGCGAATAGAAGACTTGTTTGGTGAATGGATTAGTCCATAACTGAGAATCAAAATATTTGAATAAACGCCCACACATTGAAGTGAGTTTAGTGAATGAATTACGTTCAAAGCATATAACATTGTGACTAAGTACAGTTAAAATTATGCAAATAATTAGTACCGATTGTGGAATACTTACACTATCTTATCAATGAGTGAAAAGTTACAAATTTACGTGCAATGGCTTTGGTTTATCGCCCGATCCATCAAAGTAGGTGAGCAATACTGAAATATGTGTTTGCATACAAACAAGCGAACTACATCTTTGTTAGCGCTCAGAGCAGTTGATCGAGGCACGAACCAGTCGCATGTTTCTCCCATTCGGCACATTTCGGGCAATTCCGTACTCCATCTAATCTGTACTTGTTGTTTGATGTGCATCTACACCTTACATTTTGTGATGCCGCTGTCCATTTACTGCTAAGGAAATGTTACCGCGAAACGACCAAGTTCATAAAATGGCATCTGTCGAACGTTTGATTCAAACATATTTGACGTACACAATTCCAGGGCGACCATTCATCCATTAGGAATTTCCAGACATTGTGTTGTGTTCGGTTGTAATTTGCTTCCTTTTATTTACTTGGAGATCACCTTGAAATGGCCAGACATCACATATTTCTAATATTATTCCATAATGCATGCTCCCGAACTGAGGAGCTAATCATACGTAACGTTACATATTTACCCTCTTTACGGATGTGGGTTAATTCTATTTCATTTTAAGTTCATAACAACTAGGCTTATTTTCACATACATATTTAACCCCCATAAACATATAATAAAAATGGCATACATTTAATGGCCGTAAACTCAAAATTAGAATGAATTATTCAATTTTCGAAGTATTAATTTCCATTAAAATAGCATTACGGAGTATATAATTGGTAAAATGTTCTCTTTATGCGTTTTTAGGTAGAGTCAGATGAACTATGTAAATAATTAATTCAACCTTATTTCTGATAGATTCTCGCTTTTTTCTATTGTTTTTTATGCATCTGTTGTTTGTCTCAATGTATTTTCGCTGATTTGTTTTGTTTGTTTTATGCGACGTCGTCACTTGGGTCTAAACGCAGTTTTTCAACACGTTTTCAGTTATATACGGTGACCGGTTCACATAACCAGTTTTCCTGGACTGTATACTAACCAATACTAACTTACCCTTCTACAAAGGGCCAGCAACTTCTCCACATATGGAGGAAAATTTCCACAGAAGGGTATGACCTGCTGCGATTGGAATTGAACCCGGATCACGGTCCAGCACACTACCCACGGAACCACGTTCGCGACTTAACATACATATAAATTTATAGTAATAGGCAAATAAGATGATCAACAATTGATATAAAGCTGCGCCACTCACGTTGTATCACACTTCTTGATCATTAGAAAAAGGTGAACACATTTGTACATGTCAAACTTTTACTTTAATTAATACCAGATGATGATTTTTTTACATCAATTTACAACCAATACACAATTCACAAAATCAAATTCTATGATCCCAAATCCTACTTTGAATGACACACAACCTAACATTACAAGGAAATGCGCAAAAAATGCTAACAATTCAAAAGTGTCACATTAAATTTGTATCCGCTTTCATTCAAGGACATCATTTCTCTCCGATTTCATTCACAATTTTCCGATTGAGATAAAAACGAGTTTCATTCTAATCAGCTGAGTTGAATTTGTTCAGGATGCAATGGTAAACCTGGTTCTGTACTATACTTTGTTAGGAAGAAACGTTGTACAGTAGAACCTTTCTAATCCGAACTTTCTCGGACAGATAAAATGTTCCGATTACAGAGGTTTACGGAATTAAAGGTTCCGGATTCAAAATGTTTTGAGCATTAAATACAAAATAAAAAAGTCGGGACCAGCTGACGTGTTTGGTTTAGAGAGGATTCTGGATTGGAAAGGTTCGGATTAGAGAGGTTCGATTATATTGAGCCATCCTAAATATTATTGGATTGTAGTTATGCGCCGACTCAGTAAAAATCCTCCAACCGATTCTTTTAGTCTTTATTCCAGCTTTTCATTTTCAGTACAAGAATATCACATTAACAGAAAAACATTATCCACCCATCTACACAGCCATTGTACCCGCAAACCAACATTTTTAATGAAAGCTACAAAAACTGTTCCTGTGACGTTAACAACTGCTAGACTTTTCAATTTTTGGTTCGATCCCCAACAAACACATGTCACAAGGTTAAACATGTAACATGAAACTATATGTAACTTCTTTTGTAATTTGTTTTCAACCCGAATATTCCATAAATATAACATTCTGTAAACCGATGTGGTTTTGACACCCGTCCCTGGGGACCCGAGGTCAAAAGGATGAAATGGTCGGAGAAAAGATCCGATTTCAAATTTGTTGAATTCCAGGGGGAGGGCTATTTAAAGACTGACCATCGATTATCAACTTACCTGTCTGGCACTTAAGGACAGTAATTTGAAATAAATTTTACATGATTTTGCATTTCATAAGCACTATTGTTGAATATCTTTTTGGCCTTAAGAAACGCATAAAACTTTGTATTTAACGATGCACTAACTGAATCATACATATTCTGAGGCCTTAATGATACCAAGTTGAATTGCCCAACGAATACAATAACACAAACAATAAAGTAAAAATGACATAAGCAAAAGACGAGTAAAAATCAATGAAAGAAACGTTCCAGTTTCTATGTTTTCATTTATTTAAGCATTAGTACAACTACTTTAAGCGTTAGATATTCTGATTCCCATTCATTCACTTTTAAACCATCCCGCTTTGTTTGTATTACGTCTCAACAATAACGAACACCAATTTATCAACATTCAGTCAATTAAAGTTTACTTCCTAGTCGGCTAAACACGATAATACGATGGTGTTATATGTGAACTACTCTGTTTGTTCCTTTATTTGCACTTTCCTCCACCATCCCACATCCGCTAACAATGTGCAGTCTCGATTGTAACTCTGTAATTAACACGAATTTTCAATATAGAATGATTTAAGATAACTTGCCGGCGACATGGATCAACTCAAATTTAATGAAACGAAGTCACATTATCGCTGGATTATCTTGTCTAAAATAGAAACATAAAGTAGCATGTTGCATGTTCAAAATTTTTTATATTAACCAGCAATGTCTTGATTATAACGCAATAGAAAGTTTACGACTCGGTAAATTGTAAAATTCAAACAGTATAAAAAGTACATCAAATATTTTAAGTTGAAGGTTGGCGAATCATTATTTCAATTTGAAAACACTTCATAATGTTTTGCAACTTCCGCAAGAACTTTGTATTTTAGGCCGTAACCATTCTATCCGTACCAGGCCGCGGCCGTGGTCCAGTTGTTAGTGCGTTGGACTTGTAACCAGGACATTCGGGTTCGAATCCCGATCGCGGCAGGTCATACCATTCTATGAAAATTTAACAAAAATGTCGATTTTCCTCCATAAGTGGAGAAGTTTCCGGCGGCTTGTGGAAAGATAAGTTGGTACTGGTTAGTATACAGTCAAGGAAAACTTGTTAAGGGAACCGTCCGTCGTATATAACTGATAAATTGTTGAAAAACGGCGTTAAACCCAGTGAAAAAAATGTATTCTAGTTTATTATCAGTACCGTAAAACCTCGCTTAGCGACCGATTTAAAATAAAGACCACCTCATCATAACGACTTCTCATATCCGGACCGTTTTTCAAGATGACCATGCGCGCTCGACTACGAAGGCTCCTAAAACTATTCTACTGATGATAGATCGAACTGGGTGGCTGACGTACATGTTTCATCGTGAGAACATATTCCATGGCAAAATATAAATTAGTCTATAAAAACAACAATCGAGTAACGCTTACCTGACCGACCTTATTTTTTCGCCATCTCTACGGCAAGTACGAAAATATTTTGGATGAATCGTACCTGGTATTCTCACCAATTGTACTTAGAAAAAAAGATAGAAGAAACACGTTTTCTGAGCCTTATTTGATTTAAAGCGATCAACCGTACTCTGAAGACATTAATCTATTTATAGAAACCAAGGTTGGAAAAGAGCAATAAAAAGAATTGCTGCACTAATATTTCATTAAAATAATTACTCACTTGCCTGTAGCCGCGAATTTCAATCTCAGAAAAGGTAAATGAACTAATGAAATTATATCATGAACGAAAAAACCTGGCTAGGATCTCCACTATTGTTATATAATAAAACCAGATGTTGTCATTCTTAAAAATGTTGGTTTGCTGTGAGGCGCTCCGAACTTTTAGAAGAGGGCAGGTGGGTAAGCATTTTTTGCTAACATATGTTTGTGCAGACAATGAAAAGAATAAAGAACGAACGCATTTTTTTGTAAAATTTCGCTAAAATATTTTATTTTGTCGGGGGATTTCTAAGGATGAGGAAATTTTTCACAACGGTACATATTTTTGGGAGGGTGGTGGTGATTGAGTCAAAGCTAGATTTTCACAAAAATAAGTATAAACATATGTTTCGGCGAATGGTTCAATGAACAGTCTTGTACTGGTGTTTCACGTCGCACTATCAGCCAGGGTCATTTGGCTACCTTTCAAGCTTTTCCAGCTGAGATTGGAACTGAGGCATCTTAGTATTCATAATTATATACAAAACTGGCCGATGGATGAGTTAACATTTTTCTGTTCATGTGAAAATATCAACAAGAAAAATAAAACATTGACCATGATCGGAAAAAAGTCAAAGGTTGACAGAAAAGTTGGGTCAGTCGTGTTAGCGGAAACTAGGAACTTTATCCTGCCTTATATAACACACAGGGTTTGTTTTCAATAATTCTATTCAGAATTTACGCTAACATTAATTAAACAAGTACATGCATATCACTTCAGTATAAAGATCGCTCATTTTTAGACCAATTTTCTGAGGTATGAATATCGAGGTTTTACAGTACAAAATGTTGATATCACATATCGTATTCATAAGCGACATGAACTGATGCGGGTAATTTTCGCGGAGCACTCGGCATGGCGCATTATCATATCTACAATGGCACTGACGTCATTTGTATTAGACGTATATACAATTTCGAAACCCTCTGGTTTCCAGGAAATGATAAATAAAAAAAGTATGGTTTCAACAATACGATATATCCGGAAATTCCCTCTGTGTGTGTGATCAGTTTTGTTAATCATTGATTTGACTCATTGGAGAATCAAGTTATCTGGTTACTAAGCGCAACATTCAGGATCAAAGGTCGCTCAACCTCTAGACCACGATGCCTCCCGAATGAGGTTAAGGCACTACATCGACATGTCACATGAACAATCAATTAGAAGGTGTTTATTGCAAAATTTTTGAAACGACAAAGCGCATACAGTAAAGACCACGGGACATGACGAATTATGTTATTTTTTCCAGTTATAACAATAAAGTTTTATTAAAGTTGCTGCAGATGTTTTTTTTTATCGGCACACAACTTATGGCGCAATTATTGGTGCAACGTTTGCTGCGATTTGCAGCAATTCCAGTACTTGTATAGCATGAATTTGTATAGTCCCCTTGTCTGTGATATCCTCGAGCGAATCACCCGTCCCTGTGTATCCAAACAATTTGTAATTTGCTGGATCCCGGGCCACACGGGTATTAAAGGTAATGATAAGGCTGGTGCAAGTGCTAAATCTGCCTTGACATTACAAATACCGAATATCAAAACTCCACACACTGATTTTAAATCTTCAATTTTTAACTTCATCCGATCTACCTGACAGTCCATATGGGATGCCGACATTAACAACAAACTTCAATCAGTCAAGCCAACACTAGGCAAATGGCACCCCTCTTACAGGTCCATTCGTCGGGAAGAGGTGACGTTCACTAGATGCACAATTAGACATTCTCGTTTAACCCATTTTTGATTTCTCACCAGAGATGATATACCAGAATGTATTCCATGTAGTGCACCTTATCCTATCAAACGTGTTCTTATTGGTTGCATCGATCTTCAACCTATCCGTACCAAGCATGTTAATGTTGAAAACTTAAACACCCTTTTAAAACTGTTCCACCTGAGGTAATTATCATCGACTTAATGGAAATCGGACTTTACAATAAACTGTGATAATTTTATACACTCTTTTTTAACTTTAACATTAACCTCTACACCATTATTGCTGCTACAGTTCAATTCTTAGCTAATTCAAATCTCCTTCATTCTCATTTTTACATTATCTTATGTTTACATTATCTTATGGTTATCATTATTATCTTAATCATTTTGATGTGCGCTACATGACCATCAATTGTCGTTGCGCCATAAAACACCACTAAATACGTTCTCGAGGCATGGAGATATTTTTTTTTTTTGGGGGGGGGATATTATCATTCTGTTTCCGATTCTAGCTTATATACAAATTATATGTGTTCTAAAGCATTTATCAACATAATAAAAAAGTAGGTATTATATTTTCTCAGAGTGCATGTCATAGTTTCCACTGGCCCTAAAATAAATTTATTGATTGGCTCTCTTCCTAAAAACCTATGAAAATACAAAATTTCTATGAAAAATTATAGCCACCATGCTGTTAATTTGCATCAGCATATAATTGCAGCGCACGCCTTAAGCATAGTAATTATGAACCTTATCCTCTTTATTATGATCCCTGTACGTTTCCGCAGTTATAGTAAATTCATACCATAAGCTCATCGTATGATGTACTGTGTGCTGTAGAAATATCCTTCAACAGGAGTTAGCGCAATAAGCTAACTCCTTTTCTTGATCTATAGAGCAGAGAAATTAGTTTTAGCTTTCATTTTGTTAACAAACACTACCCCCTTCTTTAGCACGCTTGAAATACACGCATCAAAGCAAGACATTAGTGTTTATTGGACAAAAACACCGAAGCCTTTGAACAAGAAAGATATTCACATTACTGAAAGTTTGAAATAGTCCTGTTCTTGATGCCTTCTTCTCCTTACCATTCTTTGCCAGTCCAAGCATTTTGACTCTCTGATAGATGCTGTTTTTTGTTAATCCATTCCGTAAATTAACATTTCAGTGAATAACATGCATGCATAAGTGCGCACAGAATTCAATTATTACAGACCCCCCACGTTGTATAACTGTTCATAACAGTTCATTTAAAGAAAAGCATCATGATAGATTGATAAGCATTAAATGTACATATGTATACAATTACCACAGACAGAATGAGAACACTTGAAAGGCGGTAAACAAGTAAACAAGATAGATACAGGGTAAGCTGTGGAGTTTATCATCTTTCTGTATCATTAAACGCATCAATCAAAATCTCAACGGTGCTGTCAGAATACTTATTCGAGGAAAATTGCTCAACTCACGTCAAAGGTTATAATTTTGCGAAATCTCTGCGGCTGAGGGTTTTGAATGGCTTCCTATTAATAGCATGGATATATTTTTTGTTCTTTGTTCTTTGTGACGTTCTGTATTTGTATGTAGTTGTTTGTGTGGGCAATGCGGGCGGTTAATGTCCATGTTGTTTGTGTTGCTAGATGAATATTGTCGCGTCTAGTGTTCCCCATTTGTCCGATTTTACTATTTACTATGTAACTTTAGTTTAATTAAAGGACAGGGAAAAGTGGTGGAATATTGGCATTGGTTGAATTTGAAATTAAAGATTTACTGACATGAATTCTCTCACGAGTTCTGACAATAGACCTCGTAGTCCTGCATGGAAGAAGGAATTGTCTTATGATAGGTTTTCTTATTTTTAGATATGATTCTGGTACTTCACAGAAATCAGAACAAGTACACTACTAATTCCTGTATTATAGAGTATAAATGATTTGCATCGCATTTTTAGATTCATACCTTGTAAATGCCATCCTTTGAGTGATTTAACCATAAATAAATTAATCAATTAACTGTGATGTGTTTGTCAAAAATGTTATCAGAATTTGAGAAAATCATGAAAGTAAAAGTCATCGGTGTAACATCCAACGAACACAGTCAAACCTGGGAACAAAGGCCACTCTTGGGAAAGATAAAATGTGGCCTTTATTGACATGTGGTCTTTATTCGGAGGTCAGTTGGGGCTAAATAATCATTGACGGTTTTTCAAAGAAGGGCCTTTATTCACATGGTGATCTTTATTTGGAGGTGGCCGCAAACACAGGTTTGGCTGTATTGTGACATGTTAAGGTATGATGATAATTATTTCTAATGAATATCATTGACACAGGTTCTCATCATAATTAGCTATATAACACTGCAACCCACATATGGCTGTACTGTTCATAATACTGGATTGCGGGAAATACAATGGCCACACTCATGGCTCAAATGTTACATGGATCCATCGGAATTATTCGTCAGAGCTTTACGGAAATAAGACAATATCAATGAGAAAAGGACTCTCAGACAAAAAAATCACCTACAAAAAATCCCGTCTTCATAAAAAACTGGGAATCCATTTCTCAAAGATATTATCTTAATTCCGTGCGTGTGGCCATTGTATTTCCAGAAATGTTTGCCGATTTAGAGGGGAACTGATTTCATAGAGGATCCGGTTTAGAGGGGTTCCATTGTATCCCCTTGCTCCAAATCCACCAACCATATACCTATGCTTATATGACAGAAACTAATGGTTGTTAATGTAAATTAGCGTGTTTTGTTTTCATGGTTATATCTTGTGGCGTTTCTGGTGTATAATTTTGAAAATAGATCCTTAATTACAAAATCATACTGATAATCGCGTTTTTCACCACATTTATCTAATACTAGTAACTGTTCTCACTTCAAGACATACCATTCTTACATCACGATTATCATGCTATGTTGTATCCGTATATCATAATACTGGGTCCAACACACCTCTTGGTTCAATCAGTGAGTATATCCTCAACTTATTGCTTTTTTCATGGAGTACCCCATGGTATATAGAACAAAATTACACATTTCTGACACCTTATCTATATTACCCCAGTAGGCGTCTTAAGATTTGATATTATCGTTGCCTATTCCATTTTTACAATTTGTCGGCTTATTTCTACCACCCTGTAACTCAGTATTTGACAATATTGAGATTTTGGTAACATTTTTTCGTCCCGATGAGCTCTTTACAATGATCATACTTACCTGATTGTAGATCTATCCTAAATAGGGTTAAGCCCATTCCACAAACGTGTAACTCGCTTAAAGTTAATGCAGTTCAAAACTTCAAATGCAATTTTCTCAAAATGGAAAAAAATGACACACGCTTTTATAGAAATAACCCAACGAATTTCCCAACACGATGAAACTATTACAAACATATGTTTACGTTGTAAAGATGATGCAATCTTAATCCAATGTTTTCAAAATACTTATGCTCAAGAATTCAAAACAAGTGAAACTTGAAATACAATTGTTCAAATTCTTAAAATGAACATTAATAGGGCAAAATTTAATTTGCAAGTCATCCTTCAAAAAAAACAAACAAAAAAAACAAACAAAAACAACACATGAATAATCTTTTGGATGTTTCACAGTAAGTGATAAAATAGAATGATAAATAAAATAGAGTTCATCAGTAGTGGTCATATGCGCGAACCAGAACGACTCCAATTAATTATTACACTTGTTTAGTTTTATCTGTTTTTTTTATGTGACATTTACGTCACTGGGGTTTAACGCCGTTTTTAAACACTAAGTTCTGTACGGCGATCGGTTCCTCTAACCAGTTTGCCTGTATACTAACCAAATTTGTCATTTCTTATAGCAGACTATGACCTGCCGCGACCGGGATCTGAACCCAGATCGCCGTATTACAAGTACAACGCACTAATTACTTTACCACGGCCGCGGCTTGTATATTTGTATTATCTAATTATACCTAAATTATAGAAGAAATCGGATCGATAAGTGTAAGTCCCGGGGTCTGTAGTTATTTCAATACAATTATAATATACACCACACAAACCTGTGAACGAAGGCCACCCTTAAGAAACACAAACTGTGGCCTTTATTAACATGTGGTCTTTAGTTGGAGGTAAGTTTGTTCTAAATAATCAGATTTTTTTTCAAAGAATAAGGTGGCCTTATTAGGAGGTGTCAGCAATTACAGGTTAGACTGTATCTTGTACTCATTGTGCAACCTTCTGCATCGATTAGAATTAGATAGACGGAAAGTTGGAGCGATACAGAATGGAATGTGACATAAATAAAAGTCAACATACACAAGATAGCTTGTGTATTAGAATGTCGTGGTAAACTTAAAGAAATTCCTAAAGCACATTCTAATGAGATAAAACCACGATAAATGTAATTAAAAACCAATCAACGGTATATCAGGAAAACATATAAATAACACGCAGTATGTTCATCTGTTATGTCAATTATGGAACTCAACTTCTGATGCTGTTCTGCTGATTATTGTTATCGAGTCATCGGAATTTTAAAGTCTAGTACAATATGTGAAACACTAACAACACCGCGATCAATTGACATTCATTTTAAAGGGACCAGAGTTTATTTGTCTTCGACGTATTCTAAATAGGTCGCGGAGATCCGGGTTCAAATCCCGGTCGCGGCAGGTCGTATCCTTTTATGAAAATTTTCCTCCATATGTGAAGAACTTGCCGGCTCCTTGTGGAAGGGTAGGTTAGTACTGGTTAGTATACAATCAAGAAAACTGATTAGGTGAACCGACCGCCGTATATATCTGCAAAATTGTTAAAAAACGGCGTTTAACCCAGTGAATAATATATTTAACCTACAATTAACAAGTGATGTTAAATATGTGTACCAATGTGGAGTGTGAGTTCGTCTTCAACCGTCAGCGGATCCCGTGTAATTTCACAAACAATTATTCACATTCATTTCACAAACATTCGCTCTTAGTAAAATGTGCTCTTAATTTTTTTCATCAGTTTCCAAATATTTTGCTCCGTTCATTGAATTCATGATATGGAAATCAATAAATCAATCTCTGATCCACCAATGAAATCCTCGTGGTTGTAATACAATCATTAAAGCAACAAAAGAACGAATTTGTATTATTAATACCTTGATTGTTAATTGTTGTTTTTGTATCATGGGAATTTACATGATTTTCCAATACAGAAATATTAAGATTACATGCAACAGAAATAGGAAAACTATCATTAAAAATCTGGTCCAACATTACAATACAAGTTTGGATCGCGCAGATAAAAGAAAGCAAACCAGATATATGCCTCATGAATAACTGATTTCAACAGAAACATGAATAATCTTGTCAAATACAACAATTTAAGATTCGTGAGTTTCCTAATAATTAGTTGGCAAAGACTCGCCTTTACAGAACATCATGACTATCGCAGGATTAATGCGATACAATGAAGATCACAAACCAGCATTAGAGCTATACAAACAAATATTTAGAACAGTTAGGCAGCATAGGACTGTAGACTAATGTTTGCTCCGTGCATTACAATAAACCATTGGAGCAGGTATTGCTAAGGAATCTTTTCACAGAGTTAAACGCCGTTTTTCAATAAATTTTCATTTATATACGGCGGCCGGTTCACTTAACCAGTTTTCATGGACTGTATTCTAATCAGTACTAACGAAACCTTCCACAAGGAGCCGGCACCTTCTCCACATATAGGGGAAATTGGCATTTTTGTCAAATTTTCAAAGAAGGGTACGACAAGCCGAGACTGGAATTCGAACCCGGATGGCCGGGTCACAAGTCCAGTGCACTAACCACTGGACCACGGTCGCGGCTCCAAGGACTATCAGACACTGCAGATGACGCCCAAACATCGATGCCTCGATGATGTGCGTTTAGTGACGTTAATACTGGCACGTTTATTATTACAGAATTACATCTACATCTGCGCACATGTAAGTGTTGCTGATATATATGAAGATTGTAGAAACAGCTTAAGTGTGGTCCTACAATGTAAACATTTGTCTGTCAACCCAAACTACAGAATCTGTCAAATTATTATTGCATCAAATTCACTGATCAATAGCTTAGATTGTCTCACTTAAACTTTCCACCGTCCTAGCCGACTTCTGACCTTTCAGAGAAAATCCCACTCCGAAATCATCGAAGCCTTCTGTCCTGTGGCAGATCAAAGTAAAAGCTATAACTCTCCTGATTTTACCTCCACTTATTCGCTAACTTACAGGCTGGAAATTGTAATGAGAGATTTAGAAATTACCGAACCATTTCAATTAAATTATATGCATTCAAACCTGTGTTTGCAGCCATCTCCGAATAAAGACCACTCATTCTTTGAAAAACCGTCACTGGCTATTTAGAACAAACTCGCCTCTGAATAAAGGCCATCTGTCAATAAATGACAAGGGTGATCTTTGTTCACAGGGTTGACTGTAAGCTCATTAGTTTTTATGTAGGCACCAGTCACTTCTCCTGTTGCCGTCAGATTGAATTTAGGAAAATATGGTTCAACTCCACGTGGCAACCTCCTGTTGCTAGTTATGGAAACCAGAATTAATTGATTAAATGCATCGTTCACGTGACAAACAACATTACATAAAGTATGAATGGAAACAATTACGAGACAAGGATAATTGGAGGATACGTTTCATATGATTCATTCTTAAATTGCCATGGTGATGAACATTAATTGATTTGATAAGGTGTGTCACGTGTCTCATTCCTAAACGTTTGTACTGGTGGGTAACATTCCCCCGTAAGATGTATACAAATACTTACAATTCTTAATATAATTTTGTGATGCATCCGTCAGGAATTTCAATCAGTTTCGCCTCATTATAAAACCGTCTACTGCCTTATTACAAATGATTTACGCTTGCACTTTCGATCGTAAGTTGGCCTTGAATTCATCTTGTTTTTGGGGCTGCATTGAAATGAATGCGTTACTTTTTTTCTTTCGTTTACAGCGTTATCATACTGCACATGAATACACTTAATTACACCCTTCTAAAAACAGGACATACGATGTAAGCTTGATTGAAACTGACAGCTCAAAAGCAATAGCAGTTGAAGTGTTTATTTTCGAACAAAAAGCAGACAATGTTTTACAGCATGAACACTTTGTCGTATTTAGATGGTGTTGTATTCTTTTGAAATGAATGTGATATTTATAATTTATGTGTCAGTTTATCGCCGTGTCACTGACAAAATTCGTACAATATTTGCCGTTGCTGTGGTCGGCTAAATCGGATTCGTATGAACACACTGATGAATTTTGAAAGAAATCAAATCACTATGAGAAAACAATAGCTTTGGAGCATACTAACTTAGTTATAAGATTACCTTAGCATTTTGGTTTGGTTTTTAAGACTTGATGCCTTCTCTTATCTTCATTATGACGTGAAATACGTATGTAATTGTTGCCCTTCACGGACGGCGACATATACAATTAACCAGTTTTGACCATTTCGATACTTCGATATTTTAGTTACATATTTATGTTTTACATATCCTCTTTGGGGCGCTTCATATCGTCGTTAACTGGTCCCCGTTCCATGTTGCAGTACACAAAAGGAGCGTTGTCTTTGTACAACCAGAGTCAACGGGAACCAGTATAATATCGTCGTAAATATAGAATGTGTTGCAAACTCTCAATAAGAAATGAAACCAGAAATGAATTCTCTAGGAAATCTTTCTTCAATATTCTATTCTTAGCTTCTATACTTGGCTGAACAGCGATTCCAAGCATTTTTGGAAATGCTAATACTTGTATATCTATATGTAATATATATACCCCTGACACAGACTGACAATACAGAACCAGTCGTTAGGACATACATATCGCTCCAGGAAGGTTAGGAATGTCGCTTTAACCCTAACAACTCATAAAAATGAATTGAAATACAAAACTGCCTATGAAATTATTGACCACTATTTGGCCACTCAAACTACTTACAGAAATATTTGATCACTCCATGAAATTTGATTTCTTTAAACAGCATTCGCTCTGTGATGACATTGTACAGCGTCGCATTGTTAATCAAAACTTTCCATGTTAGGAAATTCCCGTTTACTTTGCATAATTATTTGTTATGAATGAAATACAAGCACTTCCTGCCAATCCTCGAAAGTTTCCACGCGTAATTCTGTGTCGTCTTTCATTAACAATGATTTGAGCAATGTTCATGAAGCATGTTATTAATTATCTCTGAAAGTGTATCTAACATTGCGTTCGGCACGCTATGTCAATATTGACAGTGCTAATTCATTGGCTATAGCCAGCCTGCTCTTAATTCAAACTTAATTTATATTCCATGCTTAGAAACGAATCAAAAACGAAAGACTTATATTTAGATTATATAATTTGTTTGTCATGTGACGCGGCATGTCTCAAAAGTCATGTTTTGTTTTCGAATCTGCCAAATTCATGTATTTCTCCATGTTTTACTGACTACTTGCTGTTCCCTAGAGCGGAATAAATTAACTATAGATATGACGTCAATGTGTACAATCTCATCTATGTATAAACACCATCACACATTAGAGAAATAAGTCATGATTGAATTAGTCTTTAGCCATACTAAATTTCCAACTTTATGAACGGCACTAACATCAACAACTTGTACATTTTCATTATTTTTATTTGATAGCACTCTTAATTTGAAGGGAGTGTCTTTAATACTCACACACAATCGCTTTGCAACATTGAATAGATGTGGACATCAATGTAGATAAAGATTCACATTGTGGTATTCTAATCATAAATAATAATAAAAACAAAACAAAGCAGAACGTCATATGCTCTATGCATTACTTCCAAAAACACATTCCATTGAGATATGATACGAGGGAAGTAATTCGGAAACCATGAAGGTAAAGCAGTGAATTTACAAACAAACAAATAAATATCACGCGTAAGTTCATGTGATATAGCGAGCACTGATCAAACACTGACTTGGACTCATGCGGAAGGTTCCGCTATTACCATCAATGTATTTATTTATCTCAAACACACACTGGTAACACTTGTACTTTTTTATTCTGGGTAAAGAAATCACTCGCTGTTCAATTCATTGTATCGTACAGGAAGTCAAGTAAGCGTATAGGAGTGATTTTTGTGTTCTTCGGCTTATCGGTTGGGTCAACATAACATACTTCTTGCTGCAAAGCATATTTTCCGTTTGCGTCAGTCGTTTTTTAAAGCCCCAGACCACTGAATGATAGTTTTCATTCTACATAATGACACCCAGTATACGTGCTTCAGATGTGTTCCCTAACCGGAGGTAGCATTTCTACTTTTCGACATTGCATATAAAGTTGAAAATCGTTTAAGACCTTATTCGCTTAAAGATAAGAAATGGTTTAAGAAAGTAAGAAGTGTTTTTCAGACAAATTGATGAACAACTCTTCGTGCATAGTCTGGGTGTGTTAAAGACGAGAATTGAAACCAAAAGTTGCAATCAATTTTGACATCGAACAAACGGTTGGGGAATCCTCTAAAATCTTTTTGTATAAATAAATGAGTAAAGATACAGGTGCAATGTTTCATGTTTATAACAATAGTTCCATATCTATCATTCCGGAAACGCTAAACCTAAAAGGAACAATTGGATGAGTGCAATAAAAGAATATGGAAGTTCATGTACATGGTTTATACGTTGTATAAACTACTTGCTGCTTAAATAATTATTGTTAACGTACATCATTTCTATGAACATATATTATTTTACATGGTAATCTCCAACATTGACAAACCAGATGAATAAACAGTTATCATAGTCCCTTGGCAGGTAACCTTTTTCATTTTTGACGTTCTGCCCACAATACGAATAGTAACATATTTCTAAGATCACTCTCACCTAGTAATATTTTGGCAACTGGTGATGATAAAAGATGCTTGACCTGTTTTTCCAGGTGATGCAATAAGATAAGAATAAACCAGCGAGGTCAATGAACTATAGGCAAAATGAAAAGATCTTCAGACAATGAAAGCACGCAAAAGGACCTTAATTATATGTACCTATACGTTATGTTAGCGTCAACATCATTGAAGGTCTCCGAAGAAGCTCGTCTGTAACTATGGTAACTTGTCAACATAAGTACGTAGCGCTGCTATAAACCGTTCCAATGCAACACTCTTCGGGAGACTACGGTTTGTCCTCTGTTTTTGTATGGTATTTTGTGTTGGATGGGTTTGGGTTTTATGGGCTGATTTTTAGGAATGATTTTCCTATCTTTATTCATACAAATAAAATCAGCACCCAATTTATAAAAAGCGATTACGTCATCAAGCTGACACTAATCTCTGTCCTTAGATGCATCACTTTTTAAGTTTAATTTTTATTTACATGCGGCCAGTGAAAAGTCGGAGGAAAGAGTGCTGCTTCATTTCATCACTTAACATTGATCGAAAGTACTGCTGCCACTCTCGGATTTGAGCAACGTTTAAAACATTATCAAACTGAGCGCATAAAACTAATATTACATAGTAAAGATTTTCAAGCAATTCTTACCACGATAGTCAGTGTCAGTAAGAGTCAAATCTTTTAGCTTACCACGCATGAAGGAAGGTCACATCATGAACACAATGTGCAGTGTTGATTATCATGCCTTTAAACAGTATCATGATTGTCCAGATATAGACTCGGCACCCTGCAAGTATTGGTGTGTGTGTAATAGATTATGACATTACATTATTATGACCACGTGACTTGGTGTAAACATTGGGTCAAAGTAGTTCCTTACCCAACATTCAATGCGCAAAGTAACACAGGTTGTTGTGAGTAGTATGTGACCTGGGTGTACACATTGAATCAGCACCGATTCTGAATGCAGATCACACCACATCACATCTTTTTAACAGATTAAGAGGTATACATGTACTCGTACACATATAGATATGGTATAAATGGAGTGTACTATGTGCATTCGTTAACAGACAGATTGGCTTCGTTACTTCCTGCAGTCGTTAAAGTGTTGTCAATGGACTTGTTCAAAGATAAGCTATAAAGTTTCACTTTGGGCCAATATTTTCGTACCCTACGTTCATCTGTCAATAAAAATAAATTATTGCAATTCTACTTATTATTCTTCATTCCATTATCCTTAAAATCGTCCATTTTAGGCCTGTTTAACATGTTACAACAACAGCCTACAACCTTAAGGTTGTATACTGATTTATGATTGATGATTTAACCTTGTATACTGATTTATGATTGATGATTTAACGTTGTCTTATTTTATGTTGATTGATTCTTATTCTGTTCTGTTTTTCGTGCTGTTGCCTTGAACCGAAGTTGTTTTTTTTGTTTCTCTATGCGTCAAAAGATAAGCACATGTTATTACAATGATCTGCTCGTGAAAGATATATGATATTTATAATACACGTTGACGGTTGAAAATTTTCACTTGATTAAAACTGACAATTCAAAAGCTAGTTTGGAGTAGAACAGCTTCATACGGATAGTGTAATGCTTGTGTGATACATTGTTCCACTTGATGAAGGTCGGCAGCAATATTTTGTCTTTCATATTATGCCACCCAGTCAACAAATGAAATACAAAATCAATCCGTCCATATCAGATGTATGTTCGCAAACCACGAATAAAATGAAAATTTCTTGATATTTTGTTTTTTCTTGCATCAATTAAATAATTTTGCTTAACCGCTTACATGTTTTACTGTTGTAAATATTTTGCAAATATGTGTAAGATTTATGTTTTGTTATAAAAAAAACTTATGGGCCCAACACGTTGGGGTATGTTGTTAATATTTATTATGTACATTGTTGTAATAACACATGTCACTATAATAAAAATATCTATACAATCAAAAATATTCTCAAGACTGATATAACAACACTGAGCTCTCGTTGAATACCATTTGTGGTCTGTGACGTCAACGTTGTGTCTTTAATACAACAATTTGTTGGAGATGTCATAAATTCCACTATAATACACATAATTACTGTTTCCATAGCTGTTTTGTTGTTAATTAACTTGATGTATTGGTTGGTTGTATTGGGGTTTAACGCCGTTTTTCAACAATTTTTCAGTTTATCTCGAGGGGTTGTCGGAATAGACAAAATGCTCGAGATAAACGTATCGTCCGTAACAACGAGGCTTTAAATTTTGCCCGTTGGTTGAAAATTATACACAACTTATAACCAAAAATTGACGGGACTTTAAAAACTCCTCGAGATAAGTGCTCGTGATATCGATGCTCGTAATAATGAAGCGTCTATTTTAGTCACGTGTTTTATGACACTTGTTTTACACGATTCTTAGTATTTTTTCGCCATGACGTAAAATGACAGACATCCACGTAAAGTTAAACATTATTGTCTTCGCTTACATTTCTGGTAAATATTACAAATGTTGTTTGTTATCAAACCTATTGGTTTCACAGATAATTTGTACGAGCGTGTGATAGCGTTCAGCCTAATAAACAAACATAAATAAGAGGCCATGATTGCCATAAACCTTTTAGCTAAATGTAATGCTACTTTACTATGCAATTGAATGAATTATTCATGGACGCGAGGGCGAACATTGGTATTCACGAACTAGATATGCAATGTATTCATCACATGTCAGCTTCAGGAAATAGATCATGACGCTGCGCGCATTATTACTTCATATAGCACGCTTTTAAGTTCAGGCGCCTAGTTATTTAATCACGAAGGCCGATAGACCTTGGTAATCTAATTGCATGCGCCTGAACGAAAACATCGCGCTATATGAAGCCATAAAGCACAAATCGTCATAATCTATATTCATTCGAATACGTCATTAACATGCAATTGAGTGAATAGACACCGGTGTTACTTGTTTTCATGGTGACGTCACGTAGCGGTAAACAGTATTGTGCAATATCGTTTATTTAAGCACAGCACGTTTGCGTTGAAAAGTCGACGTCAGTGTTAGAATGTGGCTTTATGCACCAAGTAGTTGGCAAAGAATAAGATGGAATGTAACATTTGAGTAGTTAAACGTAAACACATACATGGTTCTTGAAGGTCATGCTAAACTTAAAGGAATTCCCTGAAAGTTTTCTAATGAGATAAAATCGCTGCTATGGTAATCAGAATACCTTTAAAACGGTGAATTATAAAACAGTAAATAATATAACGAAGTATGTTCGTATGTTATATCTATCAAACAAGACATATGTCGAAGTCGTCTTATTGTTTGTTGTTATCGTATTATCGTTATTGAATCCTCAAGTACAATATGAGAAACGCAAACAATATTTACAGTAAGGCCATCTTTAAAAAATGTTGGTTTGCAGTTTCGCGACAGATTCATTAAAAATGCCCCGACCCATATATTTAAGGGGTTTTGGTTAACCGAAATGTTCGTTCTTCCAGTTTATTCCAACTTCTCGTTTACAATACAGTCTAAACTGAATTTGCGGCCACCTCCGAATAAAGACCACCCTGTGAATAAAGACCATTCTTTGAAAAACCGTTCCTGATTACTTAGAAGATACTGACATCCGAATAAAGGTCACCTGTCAAAAAGACCGAATTTTGTCTTTCCCAAGGGTGACATTTGTTCACAGGTTTGACTGTACTAGCATATGATATTAACACAATGGATGCCTCCCAACCTAATTTAAGTGTAACAGTAAACCAATATTATTTCAGGATAGTCTGATGAATTAACATATACAGTGTAACCTCTTTAAAGCAATACCCACCTGCATTATTCTTGAGAGGTTGTTGTTCTAGAGAGGTTAAATTAATAGTTAAATCGCACAGTGAAAAAATCACTGTGCTGTTGTGTAAGGGAAGTTGTTGCTCAAGAAAGGGTCGTTATGGAGGGGTTGCACAGTACATGAATATGTTATATATATATATATATATATATAAGGACTTAGTTCTTACTTACCCAGAAGGCATTTGAAACAGTTGATTTTATTTCGTACCATTGAATATCGTGTACATTTTTGAACACGCATTATACACCTCAGTCGAGTGAATATCAGTAAGGTAAATGCCCTAAAACCGTACGATTTTCTCTGTGCGACCGATTCCCATACAAACTAATATTTATTTCATTAAATTATGAAATCCAGTTACCAAAGCCTTTTGTAGTCACACTTTTGTTGTTTCGCTCTAAACATCATGTAACCAAATGGTTTTTGAAGCCAGCTGTGTTGAAAGACATAGGGAGGAGAATCTCATCAAATCTGGAATGAATATCCCGCCCTTGATAGCCAATTAATAAAAAATGAATGTATGATGTAGTATATGGTGAGTCAAGCTGCATTTTGTGATAACTATTCAAACACACATAGAGAAAATGAATTGACTAGTTCTGATTATTGAAATGTTCATGTACATTGGTTAAAAATTTATGTAGCAGACGTGTAGGACCTGCGGTCATTAAATTATTATACTTGGTTAGATATTCAACGAGCGTCAGTAACTATTTTGACTGTTAAATAGTTTTTGAACTCAAAATAAAAGAAACATTCAATATTTCAATTCGTGACTTATTCATCCCTCGTCATATAATTTTCTAGAAGGTGTATTGAAGTTTTTAATGTCTTTCTCAAAATCTTTTTTTTTCAAATGGTGTAATGACGACAAATGTGACACCGATAATTAAGAACTATAACATTTCAAAAGAAAATTTCTATCTTTATCTTTAAATTTATCTACCTTATCTTTAAAGTGTTTTAGGTTACTTTCAGGGAGAAGGTGAATTTTGTTCTAATTGTATTCTCTCGACATAGTTCAAACAAGGTGCACAATTTGATCGGTAATTGTTTCCTATTATTAAGAAAATCCTCTTGACGATATTAATTAGTTTAATATGTGAACGACCACAGCATGAATCTGACAATTATTTAGAAGAATTGCTAAATGCCAGATTTCAGATTCGGAAATTGAGCGCCCTATCCTGCGTAAATATAAACATTGGAAGTTAATCATGACATAAGTTATAAACAGCGGTTTCGTGACACTGATCTTATTCATATCGCTTCCGATATGCTACGTCAGGAACAGTAGACAAGTAACAAATCTACCAAATATTTCATTAATTTGTATGTTAAGATCTCTGACTAGTTATCACTAGCTCATCACCGCTGAGAGTGGGAAGCCCAGCCGGGACCATAAAAACTTCATATGTGAGGAAGCTGTCCGGCTAGCTTACGAAAGGTCGGTGGTTCTACCCAGGTGTACGCCGAGGGTTTTCTCCACCGTTAATGATGGAAAAGTTGCCAAACGATACTGTCTGTTGGTGCGACGTTCAACCCAGTCATTAGTTTGTTAAGATTTCATGACTTATCAGTTGACACCTGTTTACGAAACTTCTAAACTTCAGGGAGAACGGGTGGGACCTATGTTATTATGCACTAGCCCCTCATCACAGTGTGTTCAAAGTTCACATTTGACGAGGCTGTCCGGCTAGCTTATGAAGGTCAGTGGTTCTACTTAGAGGAACAACTGTAGTTTCTACTCCCATTTAAAGTTGAAAATGTTGCCAAATGAATTTAATAGTTATTCATATGCCATAATTATGGAGAAGTTGACACTTGTTTACGAACATTCTAAACTTTGAATGTGTCCATATTTTATCACGACTAATAAACTTCTTTTAGGGTGAACGGACTACTTTGAGTTCTTTGTTTTTATGGAATATTGAATGCGACATCCGTTTCAGTGCAAACTCATTTACCTTGACTTTTCAAGTGTGTCTCTCCGGTAATTACCTTAAGTGTTTCCAATTAGGTATGAAATAATATCTAGCATTGGTGAGCTGGGATATAAATATATTAGACATCTAATACTGTAATTACCAGTCTCTCAACAGGTAACCGGTTCTCTTTGATGTACCGCCAATGATATCTATCGCTTTAGATTCCCCAAATTTTCTGACTTTGCAATATGTTTGACAAATGGAAATGTTGTTACACCATAAGTTAAGATCAATGACCAAGTGGAACGAAAATAGTTGAAGTTTAAAAGTGCAATTGTACTGGACCATGCTAGTCTTTTCTGGAGACGTGTATGTTTCAAAACAATTATACAGTCAAACCTGTGAACAAAGGCCACTCTTGAGAACGACAAATGCGGCCTTTATAGATAGATGGCTTTTATTCGGAGATCAGTTTGTTCTAAATAATCAGAGATGGTTCTTCATAGAATGACCTTTATTCACAGGGTGATCTTTATTCGGAGGTGGTCGCAAATACGGGTTAGACCGTAATTGGCTTTATCATAGAATTAATCATCGTTTACACCGTCGTAGTTACACTGGTGCACACATAGGCGCGTGCCTCGGTTAAAATTTGGGCGGGTAATGGAAAAAATGGCAGGTTTATTATGACAAGCCCCGGAACCCCCCCCCCCTAGATCGTCTCGGTTCAAATCTGGGTCTGGCTACGGCACTGGTTGATAGAATCGTATTGTTTGTTGGGCATTTTGGTTAAGAGTTTTGTGTAGTTTGTTACTGTTGTTATTGCATCTTAACATTTTTATTATTTGATATTTTATCGTGATTTTTTCTCTGTGTGTGTGTTTCATCACGTGTTTATGTTGTTATGATGCATGTTCACTAGATTTATGGTAATCTCCACGACATGCACTCGGTCCGTAAGTCTTGGAATCAAAATTCATCATTTCACCACTTTTTTACTCAGGTTCTGATACCTGGCGAGGTTATGCAGCCATCCTCAAAGTATTATGGGTGAAATGATAGAACTGATTGATGTTTAAATACTCAGTTAATCATGCAGTCAGAATAATGTGTCAATAATATCATTATTGTCTGACCATAATTAACTTTGAAACATTAATATACAACTTATTAGATTTGAGACTGGAAACCTCAAGTTTTATAACCTCAGAGCCTGGGCATTGAAATCTGTCATCAGATGCTAATATTTTAACTTCTGTTGTTTCATTTATGTCAAGGTTAAAACTGAAGTGAACTTTCCATGATTTAGGTTCTCATATTGTTATTTTGAAAATATCTTCACGAATGACTACGATTTATATCACACAATTTGTTGGAGTTTATTGCTCATATTATGTAATAATATTGTTTGTTTACTTTTATCAAGGTTTATAGCTATTACATGGCCATCCAACCACAGAGCTGTAATGAAATACTTGAAAATGACAAACGCGGCATGCTGTTATAACACCTGTTCATTCACATACCTCACAGATTGTAAGTTAGAAGTGGACTAAAATATCATGTAAGATATTCTGTCTGACACTGAGGAGAATTTGATTGATGTGTTTAATGATAAGTAAAGAAGATAAACTTCATGGCATACTGTGTGACTATCATGTTTACTTGTTTACCGACGTTTGTTTGTTTGTTTTGATACCGTCTGTAAGTAGCTTAATACATATGCTTATTAAATACCCGTCAGTCACATTTCATGTGTCTTGCTTTATAATTAGTTTTGAAAATCATGACATCTTGTATGAGATTATGTGTGCTTTTCAGTGATAATGAGCAATGTGAAAAACAATTCTTTATAAATACACAAGTTTGATAAAAAATTAAATCCGATTGCAACTATGCTGATTTTGGTGTAAAATGAGTATTTCTCCATTTCTTAGCAATGGGTGACTGACGTAAAACGTTTTAAGCAATATTTTAGCTCTTTTGAGACGCGGAAGAGAATTCCTAAAAAACATGTAAAACACCCCGCCATCAACCAGAAAAATGCTACCTTCCTAAAAAAAACTAACCCCAAACCCAACCAACACATAAAGACAAACAAAATATGGAGTACAAAATATACAATGTGGGTACCGCCTTGGAATTGTCAGTAACACAAATATGGGGGATTTAACCTAGTTTCGAAAC
Organism: Lutraria rhynchaena; assembly: GCA_008271625.1. Classification (NCBI taxonomy): domain Eukaryota; kingdom Metazoa; phylum Mollusca; class Bivalvia; order Venerida; family Mactridae; genus Lutraria; species Lutraria rhynchaena. The sequence continues at coordinate 290,240 of VIBL01000150.1, forward strand.
CCCATCTTCACACTTACCTCAGGGAAACAAAATAAAATACATAAATGAATAAAAGAGATTAATACAACCGTGGAACGTGTTTGTTTGTGTGATTATTTTCTAGAAACCTGTTTCTACTGGATTCGAGGTTATAAAACTTGAAGACGGTAACTTGAGATCTTTTCTCTTAATGTTTCGAAGTTAATTATGATCAGGCAATAATACTATTAATACACAGCACTGGCAGCAAAATTGACCTGAATGTGTATTTAAACATTAATCACCTCTATCTTTTCAACCATAATGCTTTGAGAATGGAATTGAGATTTGGGCTCAGAGACTGTTCTCAAGTTTTATAACCTCGGGACCAAGTCTGAAGATTTCAGTATAGTTATGAATCGTCTTAACATTTACTAGGATATTACTGTGAGTCTATAACACATTATGTTTGTTCCTATATTTCATGTCTAGTGACAGAGACAGTACTAAGTGTACAGGTCCCAGGGTTATAAAACTTAAGAACAGTCTCTAAGCTTAAATCTCAGTTCAATTCTCAAAGTATTATGGTTGAAAAGATTGAGCTTTTGAATGTTTCAATACACATTCAGGTCAATTTTACTGTCGCACTAATGTGTCCATAATATCATTATTCTATGATCATAATTAACTTTGAAACATTAAATGACAAGATGTGAGATTTGAGCTTGGAGACTGCTCTCCAGTTTTATAACCTCGAACCCAGGAGTTTAAGCTCGTAAGAGGCCACCTAGGCTTCCACATTTCACTCTAAAGTAATGTCATAATATCAAAGACCGCATTCTATTTTGCATTTCTAAAATCATTTTGCTCAGTAACCAGATGCACTTAGATGACTATAAATTAATGGTAATCCATTCCCAGCAAACACATGACGTCGGATAGACGTCGGATTGTCGTCGGATTTTGGTCACGACCGTCGGTGACCAAAAATCCGACGTTTTTCCGACGTCGCACATTGACGTTGGATAGATGTCGGAAAAAGTCGTCAATATGACGTCGGTTTTCAGTCGGGAACATGTTTTGTCATTACTATTTGAGAAAACTAAGATACGGCTTAGAACTAACAGTAAGCATCTTGTTTGTGGTTGTTGAAGTAGCAAAGGTACTTAAATCCGTTGTGATCATTATTTCCCCTATCGGTGCTGTTTTTAGATTTGACCCAAACCTCACAATTTTGAATTTCGCGGTATTTTTATTGAACTCCTTTAAAGGTGTTAAAATCTGCTTTAAAATTATTTTGATATTTATTTTCGAATTCTCGTTGTATATAAACCTAACAGGTCAAAAAAAAGATTAAACCAAAAAAATACGACCAAAGAAAATAAATTCTCGCGCATACGCAATGGTTAGCGCATGCGCAGTGTCGTGCGTTTTTTGAACGGCTCCATTTTCAACGAATCAAGCAGTTTCGAGCTTCTCTGATTCCAGAAATCTTTCCATCAAAAAAGTATTTGGGGTTATATATATGCATGCAAACAATGTATTGTTGCTCAGTTTCTTTAAATCAAGACAGATAGCATGTATTATCTCTTTTGTTTTGTGCATGCATGCATGGATGAAAATATTTTGCATGCATTCCCCACCCACCCTAGGCCCAGGGCGTTGAAATTAAATTTGGCGCATTGAGACAATCCATAGGAATTCGAAGTTTTACAACCAGTTGTACTCTCGTATTACGCCTGCCTTTATTTTGGATTGGTTGATATACAAATAAACTGTTAAACTGTTAAATTGTTTTCATTTGTAGTACTCCAGTAGCAATCAGTACACAGATTACTCATTGGTCTGGATTGTAACTAACTGATCTAATTTCGTGTATATACACAACTGGTGTGGCAGAAGTAAAATGGCCAGTGTTTTCTGAAAAAGTGTTCCATTTGGTTGGTCAAAATGGTCGGGTTTTGGTTGGATAATGGTCAGGTTTAGTCGGATAAATGGTCAGATATTGTCGGGAAAGCGGTCGGATTTTGGTTGGATAATGGTCGGGTTTTTGGTCAGAAATGGTTAGATTTATGGTCGGATGTTGGTCGGAAATTCGGTCATAACCCGACGTCTATCCGACGTCGGAAACTGACGTCTAAAAACGTTTCATTTCTAACAATTTTCCCGACGGTCATCTGACGTCGAAACCCGACGACTATCTGACGTCAATCTGACGTCCTGTGTTTGCTGGGTTGCTTTAATATATTGTCGACACTTCCCGTGTTGTACTTATAGAATCGGTACCGATAATTCGATAACAATTATCATCCTAACGACTGCAGCAGACGCACCGTTCCACGAACATATGAAAATTACAGTCGATCCTCTCTAATCCGAACCATTCCAGTCCGGAATCCTAACTCGTCAGCTGGTCCCGACTTTTTTATCATGTATATAGTACTACAAAAGTTTTGGAAGTCCGAATATTTGTATTCCGGAAACTTTGCATTTCGAAAACCTCTCAAATCCGAACATTTTTGTCTGTTCGAACAAGTTTGGATAAGAAAGGTTGTACTGTATACACATTTATTTATGGCTGTTTTCTGATTTAACGTTCTCAAGTATTTTGATTACCTGAACCAACTTTTTTATCTCATAGGAAAACGTCTTCGGAATTCCCTAGTTTACCATGACCTTCTATTTACTCATTATGTATTTATGTTTATTAAACTAATTCCACATTCCATTCTATATTTTGCCAAACATTCGTTGTCTGACATTGTTAGCTGTAACGGAAGTTCTGTAGTGAGCACATTACATCTCTAGATAATAAATACTAATGTACGCCCCCGCGTTTATTGTATCGCGAAATTGTTTATAAATAATTCATCCAATTGCATCTAAAGATGGCTTTGCATTTAGCTAAAAGGTTTCAGCATATCCTGCCTACTTTGTATGTATGTTTACTGCATTAACATTATTGTCTCAATGCTACCACGCTCTTATGTTCATCCGTCGGGACGAACATATTGTCTTTGAAACCGATTGGATTAATAACAATGACCTTTTCTAGCATTTACTGGAGATGTAATCGAAGACAATAATGTACAAACATCACATTTTATGTAATAATGAAGACACACGGAAATAGCCGAAGTACGCGTTGGTGAAATAGAACAAAATACAGAAAACCCAAATGTACTGATACAAAAGCTACATGTTATCGGATGTGGACTTGCAGCATCATAGAAAATTAAAGTGAATCCGAAAGGCTTTCTCTGCAGCAGATCTTTTCCGCCTATTTGTGATTTCTCATTGTCTTATACAGATTATGAAAATGAGCTTTAAAATACACTTTTTCCTGTTGAATCGTTTTCATGCTGAACGAAATAATTTACGATGGTTTATTTGCGGCATCAAAGGAAGGTATTCGTATGTTCCGGTTCATAGACATATTTTGTTAATAGCAGTTTTAACTCACAAATCTTGCTAATTTTACACATTAACTTACCACAGTTGGCAATAGATCCCAAAACAATCAATAGAATGGAAGACAGTTTATTTTCAAAAAAGGTTTTGCAAGATTTTCAAATTTTAAGAATATTATCTTAGCAAAAATTCATTTAGTCGAGTCTATAGACGCCCAGCTTATAAACTTCTTATGTTTTACAATAGCCAAATCTACACATACAAATTGAGTTTTCAAATTCAATGTTGGATTAATTGTGTTAACAGTCTATCTGGTAATCAACATGGTGTGTTTAATGATTCTTCTATATATAAGTTGGACGTTCTGAAATTCTGGCTTTATGCCTACTTTCTGCAGTACTTCAGCCACTGTGTGGTTTCACTAATTTATGGGGATTTATTTCATTGATTTCTTGAATCGGCTGATCCACGAAACCAAATCCCCACGAATATAAATGCCGAGATATCCGTCAGCCATCCGAAATTGTGATACAATACAATTTTTGGTATGTTCCGAAACTGGAAAATCACAAGCTCCGACGATTGTTATTGTTTAAGAAATCATCAGTTAGAAAAGTATGTTTACCAAAATCAGTAACGAAACAGGTCTCAGTTTATGTTCAATGATAATTAATAATCATTTACATATCATATCGAACAGAAAGAAATATGAGGACACGACTACCTTAGAAAGGAACACTTAAAATTTTCTTCCATCTTTGCGTCATCATCAAATTGCAAATAACAGATGTGAAATTTGACATGTATATGCAAGATTATTAACAGATGTCTGCATCTGGGCGGATAAAAGATTACTAAGTGTAGCATGTTGATACTTCCTCAAGGTTTCAACTTGATAATAAAACCACCTCAGTATTGAGATCGTAATTCGTGGTGTTACTGGATATTCGTTTACAAATGATAAAAAAGAAGCATTAAAGATGATTGATAAACGTTTAATATCCGCATGTATTAACTACTCACAATAAACACACCAACTGTGGTAAACTAAACAACACGACAGTTACACAGTATGTCATAGAGTTTACTATCTTCATTTGTTATTAGATACATCAGTCAAACTCTTCCTGAGTCAATATGGATGAAATTTCAGCCCACTTTTAACTTTCAATCCATGAAGTGTGTGAATAAACGAGGTTTATTTTAAAATGCCGCGTGTGTCAGTTCCAAATACATTTCGTTTTAAACTTTAAAAGCGTTTCAGAAGCCCGTTCTGTACAACTTTATAGTATTATAACAAAAATATTATAACATTTATTGAGCACTTTAGCAAGTTCCATAACACATGCTATATTCACTCTTGAAGATCTTTTCCATTTTCATAATGCAGTTTTGGAACCTAAGTCATGAGTTGTGAAAGAAGTTTGGAAATTTCTTGCCACCCTTGGTTATAGATTGCTTAACCAATGGATTTTGTTTCCTTATACAGGCTACAAAAAATGCAACAAACCAATGTGTGTAATTTATCGAATGTTTTTAATAATCTTGATTGTCAGGATCTGTTTGGAGAACGCTAGAAGGACACATCAACCATGCATTCAAACCCAGAACGTGAAGTCATTTTATATAAGCATATGTACACTGCAAGCTCTCCAAACAACACCCTTTGAGAGAAGCAAAATTATACTGTTGTTGCTGAGAGGTTGTTGCTCTTGGAAGGTTAAATTAATAGTTAAATCGTACGTTGGGAAAAACAGGCTGTTGTTGAATAGAGGTTGTTATGGAGGGCTGCTCTGGAGAGATTGAGCCGTAATAGCAAAACATATTGACAACAATCAATATTTCTTCCTGAATGAACGAATAAAAAAAATAAGTAAAAAAATAAGTAAAATGTTGCGAATGAACGACCTATATTTGAAGGCTCGGGCGCTCAACAGGGTAGAAGCATCGACCTCCGCAAGCTAGCTGGACAGCTGCCCCGCCCATGTCTCGTTCCGAACTAACAGCAGTAACACAACAGTGTCGTCTAACACAGAACACACAATGATTTAATTTGTCTTTACCTGATATATAAATCCTAATGATAATGTTTGTGTTAGAGATAATTTTCTGAGACTTTAAATCTTAAGTTTTACCTTGAGTAGTTGGTATAATTCTGGAATAGACATAAATAATGACAAAAGCGTACGGTAGTTATCCTGTTTTCCAGACATCCGTCTGTAGCTGACTGTTGTAAAGTGCAATTGCGTAATTCCTCAGATGTGTGACCTTGCAGAGAAATAAATACAGATCACATGCACTGTCTTAGGTGTACTTTACTTTTGTATCTTGTCTGGGTCCACTCATCAACATTAACATGTTGACTAAATGATTTTGTCTGTTACAGCAGGCTTTTTGTCTCCGAGTTGTCTAATTGTGGTTTAAATCATAATTAATATGAAGACTACATGAACCATTCCCCATAATTAGTTCACTACCTTTGAATACTTGATGATCTATTTATTCTTTCATACGGTAGAAATTCAAAAGTTGGATCGACGATAGAGACTATTTTAATGACGGGTTCATCTTGGCTGGACGGTAGAGACTATTTTAATGACGGGTTCATCTTGGCTGGACGGTAGAGACTATTTTAATGACGGGTTCATCTTGGCTGGACGATAGAGACTATTTTAATGACGTGTTCATCTTGGCTGGACGGTAGAGACTATTTTAATGACGTGTTCATCTTGGCTGGACAATAGAGACTGTTTTAATGACGTGTTTATCTTGGCTGGACGGTAGAGACTATTTTAATGACGTGTTCATCTTGGCTGGACGATAGAGACTATTTTAATGACGTGTTCATCTTGGCTGGACGGTAGAGACTATTTTAATGACGGGTTCATCTTGGCTGGACGGTAGAGACTATTTTAATGACGTGTTCATCTTGGCTGGACGGTAGAGACTATTTTAATGACGTGTTCATCTTGGCTGGACGGTAGAGACTATTTTAACGACGCGTTAATTTTGAGCATTTTTTCCTGTCTTGTAAAATCATGCTTAATCCTACATGTTGTAAGCATTGCATGAATTCATTTAATAATCATATACAAATTGATTGCTTTCAAAAATGTTTTTCAGTATGTTTGTTCCTACAAACAGTATCATGAAAGTACTGAATATGTGAAAACAATAAAACTAAAATACAGTCAAACTTGTGTTTGCGGCCATCTCCGAATAAAGACCGTCCTGTGAATAAAGGCCATTCTTTGAAAAAAAACATCTCTGATTATTTAGAAAAAACTGACCTCCGAATAAAGACCATCTGCCAATAAAGGCCACATTTTGTCTTTCCCAAGGGTGACCTTTGTCCACAGGTTTGACTGTAGATTACACTTTCGTGTTGGCTAGTATGTCCATATGACGTGTATGTAAGAAGTAAGTTAAAAATAACCTTGGACACGATATCTTCTATGTAATTGTCACAGAAATTATGCCTTGAATAGTTTCATTACTGTCATGGAGACAGTACATACTAGTGAATGATTGGATTTTTCCAACTGTTTGTCTGTTGCTTCTTACGTAACATGCCGGAAGTGATAACAACAGTTTAAGCGCGAAAAAAGTGGTCGTTTGTATAATACTTCAGTGATTGTTCCATTCATGTTTTTGTTGTATATGTGATTATGTTACTATGCATTAATAGTCTCTTATAATTCAACGTTTGAATGATCATGTATTAAGTTGTAGAAGTCATAAGCCTTGTAAATATTGTATGTACATGAATGAGAATTAAATAAATAAATTTCTGGTTATTCAACCGCAAAATCCAACATATTACCGCCAATCTTGGTATTACGAAAATATTCGGGGACTACGAATTTTTTGGTCAAATGGCCGGAAACATGGCTATTTATATCAAGTCTTATCATTGCTGTCGCGATTAACTGCTGATGTTTACGTCTTATAAGATAGGATAAGCCGCTCAATTTCCGATTCTGAAGATGAAGGCTTGGTAATTCTTGTAATTAATTGCCTGATTCATGTTCCAGTCTCATACATATTATGTTAATTAAAGTCGTCACGACTTTTCCAAATGATGGGAAACAGCTAGTCCTGTAAAATAAAATTGCCTTGATTTCATGAGGAGAAAAAAATCTCCCTGAAGCAAATTGTGTGACCTTAGGAAACTTTAAAGTTATGTTGGATTTTCATTTAATGATGCTATGATAAATGATCGCGTTTGTCTTCAGTTAACAAATATCAAATCTTGTAAAACGTGTATGTGAGGGGGAGGCGTGCGTGCGGTCGGGCGGGCTGACAAATGAAGGGTAATGAAACATTTTTACATCGCTTTCAACAATAAGTAGAAAACAAGAATCCAAATAAGAAGTATCCATAGTTCTTATGATATTTATACAAAGTGTTTTATCTTTGTTATCCTGTATGCACAAACTCGAGCTGTTTATCGCCAGGGCGCTTGTACCTTATTATATTTATAAAGAAGATAATTTGAGCTTGTTAGATTTTCTATTAAAACACTAGATAGCCTTTACACGATAAGTATATTGTCTAGCAATGTTTTAATTTTATTGCGCGTAAAAACTAGAGCTCATAAACTTTCGGATCAACCCTCGAGTGAAGGTGGGTTGTCTTTGAATCAGATTTTACTTTCTTTCCATTGAGGGACTTCAGGAATATCACGCTTTCTAAGAGAGCAAAACTGATTTTCTGTTTAAAGTAATAAAAAACATCTCCATAAATAATGTTCGGGATTTGTATTATAACAATTTCAGAATTTATAGATTTTGAAAGTGTTCTATAAGTTTATGTTAATGCAAATTATCAGCATGAGGCTTAATATTGTAATAGAAAAATGCTGAAGTTACATATTTTTTAGGAACTGAGCCAGGGGATTAATCCATTGCACGCAACTCAACAAACAAAGTACGTTTGAACATAGAATCCTGACTATCACTAATTTACATCAATACTAATGTATTTCTCTTCGCGACGGTCTTCAGTGTCTTCAGGAAAACTCACTGGGGTATATCTTGTCTTGGTCTGGTTTCTGGTGGAACTTCTATTGATAAACAGTTTTGAATGGCCTTCTGAGAACACACCAGTAAGTTAGTACAGTGCAACCTCCTTCATAAAGCTGTTTTAAGTTATGGGTTGTGGAAGAATTGTGGAAATTTCATGCCATCCATGATTTTAGATTGCTTAACCAATAAATTTGGTTTTCTTATACAGGCTACTAAAGATGCAACAAACCAACGTGTGTAATTGATCGAATGTTTTTAATAATCTTGATTGTCAGGATCTGTTTGGAGAACGCTAGAAGGACACAGCGACAATGCATTCAAACCCAGAACATGAAGTCATTTTATATAAGCATATGTACACTGCAAGCTCTCCAAACAACACCCTTTGGGAGAAGCAAAATTATATTGTTGTTGAGAGGTTGTTGCTCTAGAGAGGTAAAATTTATTGTAAAATCGTACATCGCTTTTTAAAGGTTTTTGAGTCAATATTATTTTTAAATCTTTTGAATGGCAACAAACTTATCAACTTAATATCACATACTTCTCTAAGCAGCACTGCTAATAATCGTCTTGCATAAAATAAGAATTCAAACACAAACATACAGTCTATGGATAGTGCTCTCCTTGCAGACTATAACAAATTATTTCTTACCTTTACGAACTAATAATTCTTCAGTTATCCCAATAAAATCCATTTATTTCGCTATAAAACGATAAAAAGCTTATTTGTATAAGGCCAAAAATTCCTGGTTTCCACTGACATCCTCCAAAAGTATAATTAGGCAGGTCGGCAGAACTTTCTTTATTTCTGATATTAAGTAAATAAATATTTAGTAAATAAGATGTGAAAATACTCGCAAGAAAAAATACTGTTACCGAGAACATACTAGGGTCGGCAGGAAAACGAATAGATGGGTCGGGTTAACTGAAACCAGGATTTCTTGTGTCTTACAGTTTGGTGCAGATACAACAGGAGATATATACATGTATATTAGGAAAATGACAAAAATAAAAAAAAATACTGGCATGAAGTGCAACCTCTCCATAGCGGCCCTCTCTTGAGCAACACCCTCCTTTCAACAGCAATATGATTTTTCCCACTATACGATTTAACTACATTATGTTTTAATTTACCTCTCTAGAACAACAACCTCTCAACAACAACATAATTTTGCTTCTCTCAAAGGGTGTTGTACTCAGTAAAGTTCATCGCCCCGTAAAACCTTGCTGGCATGTTCATCAAAGAACAAACTGGTGTAGAATTAAGAAGCTTCACTTGTAATGCACTTTTTATTAGGTAAACGTTAACCGTTTTTTACAACTGTGAGAGAACTTTTAAAAAAATGTTGCGGTGCCAGGAATTTATTATAACGTTAAACTCATCTTAATAAAATTGGGAACGAACACGTTTTTCAGGAAAACATTCAAATAACTTGATATTTAACATCGATTTGATGCAATTTGCAACTTTTTAATGCAACGAAAAACCTTGATTTTTTAAAACTTTAGCATAAAACAGATTCATAGTGCACACATTTTAGTGAAAAATGGAACAGAACTGTGGTAATGATATCTTTGAGAGCTGGTATCCATTAAGTTTCAAATTAAATCCATTGTTTAAGTAATGAAAATTTTGAATTACTCGGATATTGCGTCTTAAACGAACTTAAGTCACAACGCAGTCACAAAATTAGAAGTGGAACAAAACACGGAAGGTTACAAGCAAATAGAAATAAAATGAAACTGTTTTTCTTTTATACAAAGTTTCTTCAATTCCGTGCTGACTACAATTTCCACAAATCATAACAGTTCATACAGCAACATACAGCAATATACTGAATCATGAACCAATCAACAACGGACCCCGTTCAGAGTCGTACGATAACACATCTATACACCAACCAACAAAGCTCACATCAATAGCCCCAAACAACATACAACAAAATGGCCCCAAACAACATACAACAAAAATACCCAGCCATATACGGTTCATGCCAATAATCCAATAACAGCATAATTACACCCTAATCAACACGGGGCACACCAATTGTCAAACCACGGCATAATTCCACATACCAGCCAGTACAGGGCACACCAATTGTCAAACCACGGCATAATTCTACATACCAGCCAGTACAGGGCGCACCAATTGTCAAACAACGGCATATTTCCACATACCAGTCAATACGGGGCACATCGATTGTCAGCAACCGTGTGTTTTCACAAACCAACCAATAAAAATCTTACAGGGACATCCACGCCACATCACGTATGAAAACCCGGAAATACACAAAAAAGAAAACAGCACGCATTTGTCTCATACTCGTTTTCGTTATTCACAATTACCCTGACTTCAAAAGATTCTGAAATGAATTGACATTTTCCACTCTTACTTATATTGACATCAAAATATAATAGTTTTAACGTGTAACAGTTGTCAAAATCTACATACATATTCTTGTTTTACGATTCAAGATCAATTGGAATTATAAAAACCCTGCTTCTATCTAATATTCAGCGCAATCAACATTAGCATTGCAAGTTTATCACTGAGTTATAACCGCCATCAGAAACCATTAATGACATCCAGTATAATCATTGTCTTAATCTGGAAAATGAATAACGACTGAACGTTATGTGCATTCTAATGCAGATTGGCAACAGGCTGGAATAACATTTCATTCATAACAACTGATTCATCTATGTCGTACATTGCACAGTGACAGTGACGAGGCGCCTTTGCGGAAACTTCCCAAGATATCATGTTTGTTTTCATGGCATTGCTTCTTACATTTGTTAACATAAGTAAATATCAGTAAGATATTTGACTTTATTTCACATAATCTGTATACTGTAATTGGATCAAAGGTGATTCACCCAATGCGGCGTACCATTGGTATCACGCAAGCGTAACTCCAGGAAGAAAACTGCTTTTGAACACCAATTGATTGATGCAAACAGTTGAAAGCGTGTACCACTGACTGAAAAGGACTAAATTACTTCAACAATACCGCTTGGAAGAACTATTTTTCAAACATAATGGACAAAGAAGCCCCCCTTCTTGTTTGCCCAGCTCCATCGGTACATCGCCGAATAATTTGTAATTATGATGCCCAACAAAGCTTAACGGACAATTCAGCCAAAATAATAATATTATGAAAATTATGACCTATATTATACATATAACAATAAATAAAAAGCGATTATTCTGTAATTAAGACATTATACCTGGTCCATTAAACAGCAAACGAATACAAAAAACATTAGATAAATTTAAATTCAGGTATTATGCACAAAGAAGCACAGACGTTTCTTAATTTGGTGCGTAAGTTTTACATCATCAAATTGACGAACACAATATCAGCGCACCGATTCTTGCGCAACTGAATACCACGAGTCGAATATTATTGAACAATCACAGTTAATTTCATCATTAGCTGAACACTACGAAAGGTTACCACAACAAGGGAACATTTTTATAGACATTGTTCTATAATTACAAGCTAAAAATAAATTTTATTGGTCTTGGTAATTGCTCGAACATTATAATCTAATTTTCCTTCATCCATAATCCATCCGTGTGAAGTTAAATTGAATCAATTAATTCGGTGATAATATATGCTAATGGTTAATTAATTAATTAATTAACACTGAGCAAATTGAGTACAGTAAATAAAAAAAACACCACAAGAAGCCAAACAACAACAAATTGAATAGCTTTAACAGCAGACATTGCACTCTGAAAAACATCAAGAAGTGCAAATTGTCTGGAATTAGTTTTTATGACCGAAAAAACAGAATCGTTTTCGCTTAAGCCTTAATAAAACATATCAAAGATAATCAGATACATTTGATATCAAAATAATGGCTGGTGCATTATAAGACCAAATGTAAATCAACTACCAAAAAAGAACTTCTGGATGCATTAATGTTTTAACCGTGCAAAACATCGTCAACGATAAACACGTAGCTAGTATGGTTTCCATATTGTCAGTTTCTATCAGATAAATACGCCTTCTTTTTAGACCAGTGTACTTTTTTATTACCAAGTGTCTAATGATATCGCCAAGGGCAACAGGCATCAAAATATTCATTTGCAAGTAGTTATGGGCGAATTCAAGGCCGAACTATGATATAAAGAGTAATCACACAATACGAGGTACTAGATAAGAACAACAGTTATATTACTAGGCGTAAGTGACATAAATTCCTGACTGGTTTGTCACTGGAGTATAATTATTAGGACTGGCAAACATTTGTATCCATATTTCAGATAACTAACGTAACAACACAGCACTTCTATGTCAACGGATAAACACATCTACTGAGCAAAGTTTATCAAATAAAGCAACGTTTATCATCATCACAGTTATTAACAGAAAAAACTATTAAACGTATCTATTAATAAGCAAATACTTGTAAAATGTTCCATTCATGTTTAAATGAATGTTGTTTGTCATCAGAAAAATGCGAATCATCTGGTGTTTAATAAATGCACTTCTAACGTAGCCATAGACAAACTCGGTCGAGTTCGCTGTATAACATTGTACCTTTAGTTGCGTAATGGTTTATAAAGTCTTGTCCGGAAAAGTAGCTGGAAGTGAAGTGACTGGCACAATACACGCCCATCAGCAATGTAACCTCTGTCATAATTAACTTGTTCATATTGTTTGACATATCAGACAACATGTAAATCTTATCACGTGATATCTCGTGTTCATCTCATTACCTGGAAATAGACTGGACAGCAACCAGAATGCAATGTAACGGTATGATGTTCTTGTATGATGTTCTTGTATGATGTTCTTGTATGATGTTCTTGTCGCTGCCAGTAAACATTTGACAAGTCGTTCTGAGCAATAAGTGATCAATAAATAAAATATCCTTGGCGTTCCATACAACAGATAAACACGCGGGACGATCCATGCAATACATGCAATAGAATGCTACAAATGATTCATTTGGCGTTCCATAAAATGGATATAGTGAATAAAGCAAAGACGCACCTTACAAAAAGATGAACTTAAGATACATTCATTTTTCAAAGCTTATGTTTTGCTGAACATAATTTTCATACAACACGTGATACAATACGCGTATAATGTTCTATACTGTTTATGCTTCCCTTCCAGCATGATATGAAAATACTGCTTTAAACGCGAAAACACGAACAGCCAGTGGGTACTAAATTATGTTTGCGTTTGAACGGCCACAGAGTTCCAAACTTAAAATTCTTTTGTGTACATATTGATATGATACAGTCGTATATTTCAGTCTTTAAAATGTGTGTGACTTATTTATATCGAAATTGCTGTAATTGCAGAGCGCTTGTATCAATATACATTAATTATATCTCAATCAATTGTAAATGCGATCACAAAATACATTAGTGTTTTGCTTATTCCGTGAAATATTGCCGATATGGTCTTCCAAAATGACATGCTTATGAATAATTTGCTTGTTTTTTTTTATTTAAAACTATCTGTTGTCTCCATTCTCGAGGAGAGACATAATTACGGCATTAACACAGTGTATTTTCATACAGTGATAACATGCGTACTGAAATTGAAAAAAATGGGAAATATACTACCATCTTAGAGTGCTTTGATAAGTTACAATATGTATACCTCTTGACGGAATATGTTATGTGTATAAGAGTGTAATAACACTTCTTACAAGAGATATTAATTGATTAACCACTTACCAATAAATGATAATTGGAGTTTCTTTTCACAATATGAATTTACATACCAACAAATGATCAAGTTAATGAGATTTTGATACTGCAGCTTCACTACCTCTAGAATTACAAGGTTAAGCTCTATTATTCAGTAGTCTTGAAATCTACACCTCGATGTCTAGTCTTGAGCTCTACCTCTCAATTTACAGCCTTGATCTCCTACTCTCTATCAACAGTCTAGAGCTCCACCTCAGAAAATTGCTGTCCTTCCAACTAAATTTCGGAAACTTGGGTCAGGGACACAAAACACTGAGTTTCGTTAACTTGGCCTTATTAACTAACCTGTTACTCACCTTGTTCCACAATCATATGACTCAAATATCTGTTTAATGGAATTAAAAAAAACAAGACCACTGACGTGTGCACGACTGAGTCACAAAGATAAATGAGAAATGAAGAAGGGACATGAAAGTCTCCTATCAAAGTATTTATTGTCTTACTTCAGTTCCCTGATATTTAATTAAGACTGTAATTTGGCGAGAATGAATGAAAATGATTCAAAGAACTAGACTTCAGATAAATGATTAAAATTGACTGTTTGTAACCTGTTAACTTTTTGTTTCACTGAAATTACGATAATAAATACTGTCAATCAAGCTGTGTTTAAGATTTAAATTCCATTTTTATTTTTACATACTCATGCTACGGCTTTTAGACATGGTGTGTTAAATTCTATTGCTATAGTGATGTAGTATGTACAGGCTATAATCAAGTTTGAATTAAGCTTTTATTATTAGAATTAAGTTCTCAGCATAATGAGAATGTGATAGGCCAGAAAAATAGTCGTATTTCCAGTTAACCGACGGTCCATATTTTTGACGCCGACATTAAAGTTTCCAAATCCAAAATACGAAATGTATGTTTAAAAAGATTTATAGAAAATACAAATCTGGTGACCTACCTGCACTATTTAGTTTGGTCAAGTAACTGGAAAAACACCTAGTTTTTTCTCTGGCCTTATCAATCAGGAATTGGGTGTTTAACAGCGAAATGATTCAGAAAATGACGCCACGAGCGGAATATTTAGTGCTTTCATGTAATATATACCGAGCAGAAGATGCCGATTGTTTTGCACATATCGAGTGTATCATAAAACGCATTTTATGAGTTCATATTAACAGCACATATTGAATGCACAGAGTGATTACTCCATATTTTATCCAATCAGGCGTCTTCGATTTGCTTGTGGTTTAGTCACCCATTATTGAAAAAATGTTCTTATTCACGAATACGCGCTTTTCTATCAGTCATTGGTGCGCATGCGCCGTGATATCTGCTTGTTATAAATGAATAATACGATTTGGCAGGCGTTTAAAGGTTTAAACACTCTACAGATATTTTGTGTTTGGAATTTTTTCAGTGAACAGTAACCTAGAAATGAAGACTATTATCTGTTCGATTTACGATATTGCGCCTTCCCCGCCCGCACAAAGCACTCTCGATTACTTCAGTTTCTATCTTACTGACATAGCTGAATTATTTTCCAAACAGGATAGTTAGATCTATACATCAAATTTCAGTGGATGCGTAAGCGGACCATATTGGATTATTATGCAAGAGCGATAGTCGCAATGTGATACCTGAATGATAACAATTCAGTAATGTGATGAATTTAAGTGAGATTATGCGCCCACTCTATAACGCCGGTCAGATCATTTCATCAATTTATTAATGAAGTTAACACCGGACATTATTTGACATTTATGTGTTATAAAATACAAGTTTGTCATTGAAATTGTTGGTCGTTTAAAGCTATTACTCTGACAATAATATTTTAAAAATTGAAGTGTATTAAATAGCATCAAACCAGGCTAGAAAGATCGTCTTTTGGGATTACAGAAAGAGGTCTTTAATGGAGGTTGTCATTTTTCAAAGGTTGATATAAGACTGCTTATATTAGACACATAACTCTAGACTTAACACCCGGTTGTTGTTTTTCATGTGATGATCTTTAACACAGTGTTGACTGTAATTACAAAATAGCTTCAAATTCATACCTTTCGTATGAAAGAAGTCGTAGGTGTGTACGCACTAAAGAATATTTTCTACCACAGAACACTATTTTGTAACCCCTCTTTAGTCAACCTTTTTTTCGCTTTTAGTTTCCAAACTTCCGTATCTTTCAATTTGCCACCCTCCATGTCTTTTGTTTCAATTTTTGTGATGTTTGAGACGCCTCCCCCCCCGTTCGATGTTGAACACGCCCACTTTATTTCGCCCTTCCCCTTTCTGTTTATTTTCATATTCCGTGAAACTGACAAGGCCATCTTGTTTTGTGAATGTGTCCTTACCTGCATGATGTGTTTTCATTTTTTTTTATCATGAGGAATGAATTATATTCTCTTGAAAAAATGCACTTGGTAGCTGCAAGCCAGTCACTCAACAGAACAAGCCATAAACAAAATGACTAATCTCGAATGTGTTGTTTATTTCTTGGTTTGTTTGTGGCAGAAGATTTCTCTAGATACAATGAGGCGAATCATGTAAATAGAATGCAAGATTTCTCGCAATTATGAATTTAGAACACTCAGCCATATGACGTTGTATATCGCTGTGAAGTTTTATATAAACCGCACCATCCAAATGGCATTTTGAAATTCACTTTTAACAAACCATATGAAAACACAATTTTGCGTTACGAATTGACACGAGCACCCATATGGTTCCCAAATGTAAGCCAGATGTACACCTAATCTGATACCCAGTGGTCTTCCCTTGTAGATAGCAGAGATCTCGACTATAACAATTTGTTGACAACATTTTAGCCATTTTTTATTTTCATTTGAATTTTTCATGTTAAAATGGTTATATTTCCAACCTAATAAGTGTTCAGTGATAGAAGAGTAAATATAATGACAAAACAATGCGACTGATGCACCGGTTTTCATGTAAAGAAACCAATCTCCATCACAGTGGTCTCCCCTTACAAATATCTTTGCTATAATTAGCAATACTCTGAAAGTATTTTTGATAAGAAAAATATCGTGGAAATTGTGCCATCTTTTTTTTCTGTCTTGGGTCTTGATATCTCGTTTTAATACAAACTTAACAGTTTTCTTGAAGATTTCTTCTTGGTGTATC
This sequence comes from Lutraria rhynchaena, assembly GCA_008271625.1. Classification (NCBI taxonomy): domain Eukaryota; kingdom Metazoa; phylum Mollusca; class Bivalvia; order Venerida; family Mactridae; genus Lutraria; species Lutraria rhynchaena. The sequence goes on from VIBL01000150.1 coordinate 307,457, forward strand.
CTATCCGCCATTGTAACATACACGTGATTCAATTGTGATCACGTGAAAATTTGTGATGGCAGTGGTAGCGTAGCGTGACGTAGATCTCTCTACCAATACGTGATAATCCGACAAGCTTAACATTGTCAATATAAAAGATATTAAAAACACGTCATACTCTGGAACCATCACGGGACTAGATCTTCATGGTGTTTTAGGGATAGGGAGATCTTTATACGTGTTTATTTAAAGTCCTCTCATCATTAATATCCAGAATTATAAAATGTAGAAAATCATTTGATGATTGTAGTGATTAGACATAAAATTATTTCTGTTTGATTTATTAGTAACAAAAAGAAAAACATTTCTATGCCTCTATGATGAAAAAAAACTGTAGCGTAAAGAAAATCTTGTTATGATTAAGCTTCAAGTAAGCTTCACTTCCATATTCGTATTAATTCGTATTAATTCGACACATGTAACATTTAAGGAAAAATATCCTAACAAATATGGAGTCGGATGGTCGGCAACTTTTTTCAAATATAGTTCGGAGGCATAGTTCATATGAAATTGAAAATATCGGCAAGAAAAAAATTCAAAGAGACCAACAAAAGTTTAGGGTCGGCATAGAAAATAGGGTCAGTGGGGGTCAGCAGAAATTAAGAACTTTTATGTACGTTAGTGAACACATTATGTGACCGTTTGTTTTTTCTGGTGTCAATTGTGAGTAGATATCCTGGAAGATTATTTCCAAACTTTCACCGAATGAATGCTGGCAATGTAACTGTGATCAGAAGTATAAAAGATAATATTTAAGATTACACGAAACAGACGTTAATAAAGCTGCCTGAAAAAAGATATCTAATGCGATAAATTCTAATAAAACTGCACAGAAATTTATGTTTATAAAAGGATCATATGGTGAACTTGCATCTCACACTAATGATTTCTATGAAATGTATATATAGCTTACCAGGCAGAAAATTTAGTAAATTTCGATATAATAATTAGGGAAAAATCGTCATTTTCCGTCAAAGCATTCAAAGGAATCGGCATTTTCCGTCAAGCATTTGAAGAAATCGGCATTTTCCGTCAAGCATTTGAAGAAATCGGCATTTTCCGCCGAACCATTCGAAATACATATGTATATCGCAAATTTCCGTCTAGTCGAATGTGGTCCATAGAAATCTTTTCGTCACGAAATTTGAACAGAACACATGAAATGTTACCAGGAAGCAAACAGTCAATCTCTCCGGTTAAACGAGATAATTGAAAGCTTGCACAAAACTAATGACACACAAATTTCAGACCTGATATTACGAATAAACATGATTAAGAAATGTTCAACAAGTCATGAAACGTACTGGCTTAATTATCATTACGACATGGCACTGCTGGGACTATGGAAAGTTACTTCGTACAACATTCTTACAAATAACTGTGAATCTCTTATCTATACGTGAAAATGATACAACATTTTACAATAATGCAGACCATGGCAGTCTGACACGTCAGACAGCGTGACGATAGCATTATGAGTGAAACCGAAAATGATTCTTGCGCCCGAGTGCACTTTTTCTTGCCATCGGTTGGATCACATGATCATCACGTGACTTTTGGGAACGGTGGCATGGTAAATAGTATCACGGAGGAACCAACTTGTGTTGTTTTCTTTTACACTTAAGCTCTCGTAGTGCGGACGTGTCTTTTTCCAACAAGTGAATTATATTGTGGATTTAATCTGAATATTTAATATTTTAGGCGAAACAAAATCCAGATTTTTCCGGAAACAAAAACATGTAAGTACAACATTATATAAACTTGTTTAACGAACAAAGTACTATTTGTCACGTGACTTTTTTCTTATAGAATAGCATTTCAAAACTTGTTAATTTTTGTTAGTAAGTGCTTTTAAATTAGAAATTCTTTTATAATCTCATGTTAACATGTACATAATTGATTATTGTGATGTGTATTTATTTCACTCATTCTACAAATACTAATTTAACATTATATATTTAATTTCTGGTAGCACTTGAATATAGAATCGTTAACAGTCAATCAATTTTTATAGAAGTTTCCAGTGTGTTATAAGCATGTAATGTTTGTAACGAAAAACAGATTTCAAGTTTATTAATATTCCACATTTTCTAATAGTTTCGGTTTTATTTTTACACGCCCTGTCGTTAGTCACTAAAAGTGATTCACAAATGTTCAAACTTGTTTCAAAACTCACTTATATGGCTGACATTTTATCAAGTGACTATTTTTCCGTTTATTAGTTTTTAGCTCACTTAGTTAAGAATAAAGTGTCTTACTAGAAAAGCAGGCTGTTAGGTGTATTAATTTTATCACCAGTTACAGTAAACCATCATCGTAATAAGCCATGTTTGCAAATTGTTGTATGAACGATAATTTTGATAATATGATAAGCTATTACAGCTTATACTTTAGATTTAAACATTCACAAATAGGCGAAAAATTAAATGAGAGTACAGAATATTGCTGTAATTTAAAAAAATGACTCAGACAGAAAATGTGTCGTCGTCAATCGAATACAATTTAGCGAATGATATATAAGTACGAATAACTTATTTTCTCGGCATTGAAAATGCTGAATAAAAAAAGCAAAATCTTATTTACGTATTACTGAGGTATTAAAAGAGAGGGATTTCCTTATAAGGGGATCGTAAAATAAAGGGTAGGGATTGCATTAATGATGTAGAATGACCATTCTTGGTAACTATTGAGAGTTTTCATAAATCTAGTATCCCTTACGCCACTTGTTAAAAATGTGATTAGATTAAGTTCGGTTAACAATATATTAAACAGGAATATACATTTTCATCGTCAACGAATTTCTGCGTTTCGGAATTTCGCCCGTCAGCAAAATTTAGTCATACATCAATGGACGACCACTAAAAAGCCACTATTTGAACAAAGGTCCCCCCAATGCACGTAGGTAAGATGTTTTTTCAGCAAGCAATGGGTGTTCAGATAATTATCGTCTTTCCGTCTTCTCCAAGGCCGTAATAATGTAACTGCATGTTAAATGAATAGTATTTTAATAGATTTTGGGTGATTGGATCGGATTGATTGGCCTGACAATAATGTTGAAGTTGCTTTGTTCGATTCGAGTTTTATATATTTGAGAATATTACTATTGGGCTTAGTGTGTCTGATTACTGTTTAAAATCATTCAATAAATAATAATCGATATGATTAATTTACTTCTGTTTGCAATCATTTTTAGTCGTCTTTGAACACAATATATCGACAAACTGGATTCTGTGCTGTAGAACATGACGTGTTGTACACCTTTGTACTGGATGTTCTAACTGGGGGAATACACTGTACCAACGTTACTTAACAGCTGGATTCAAGCAGTTGCTGATTGTATATTTACTGTGATCAAAATAGAAACACAATGTGAACATATTTACGTATTGTAAACAACCATGTCAGGGCTAGTATAAGTTTCTCCAGAAATGAAATGGTTGAAGGGCCTTTTGGATACCTAGGGGCTTCGTCTGCCAAAAGGTCTTAATTGTTTTTTAACTGGGTTGTTCCGTTTTATTGATAGTGCATTCTGGCAGTTACATGTCACAAGTACTATATTAAATACATAATTGAATACCAAATTAACAGGTGACTCAGAGAGATAAAGCGAGAAAGAAAACTAGACTAAGTCATGTTTAGGGATTCTAAGCCAAAAAGATTTTATGTGAGAATACGAGCTATGATTCATATCAAAAAAGTTTTGTACTTAGTTTTTGCCGTTATAATCCTTAGGATCACCACCAAAAATAGGGTCTTTCGGGTGACCCGTTTTTTCTAGCCTAAAGAAATATTGAAATTACTAAAACGGGGCCCTTTTCGTGACGGACATCTTAACTGGCGTATACGAGTTTTTTTACAGGTATCTGAATTATAGAGGTTAATCAATAAACAATTTACACTGCAGTGCTCCCTCCGAAGAGCAACACTCATCGGAATCGCAAACATTGTTGTTTTTCGGAGGGAGTTGTTGTTCAGAAGGAATTGATACATTCGCGACAGGTGTTTTTTTATTATGTGTGTGTGTGCCTTTTACTTTCTTTGTCTTTTGTGTCTTTTTTGGAGGGAATCGGTCTTTGGAGGTGACGTTACGGGAGGGAGCACTGTATTCATATTCTTCTAGAAATAGTGTGTAACACCGATGCATTGTTTATTTACTAAAACTCTTACTGTAGTCTACAGGTGTGTAGAAAATATTTAAGACATTAGGCGGGTACTGGAACATATATAGTATTATAACATATACACGTAAGTCAATTCAAATTTAGCTGTACTTTATATGGTAAGCGTCAAGTTAGGTTCACTAATTTAACCCCTTGTAGCTTTGCTGCTGACCGTTCAATGACGGGCTGTACTTATTCTTCGTTTTTAACTGGTCTGTTTCGAAGAAAAAATCAAGTTATTATGATCGCTGCGTCGTTGTCGTCTTCGGGCAAAACCTTTAATGTAGCCCATTACTCAAGCACTTTTAACGATATTAACACGATACTTGGACTACTTGATTATCATGACAAGGTGCAGTTGCAAGACAAGGGACATTATTCTGAAAGCTATATGTTTGGAGTTATTTCTCTTTTAACTTAGAATTTTGGTCGAAATTGCTCATTAAATAGAAAGATGTAAAACAGACGAGCATTGGTGCCGCTCTGCGAAGCTCCTCTTTGTATGATCCTATGAGCTGGGTGCGTTTTGGGGAAGGTAGTATTTCGGGGAGGTGTTTATTGTCTTCTTTTTCTAGGGATCCTGTTTTCATCTATGTTCATATTTATTAAAACAAACAGCATAATATAGCGTGTTTGACTGAGTATTTTAATGTTTTCTATAATAACATTTTCTAGTCCCAGTTTTGAGTCACGACTCATTTATTATTAAAAAATATAAATGCGCAACAATTATCGATAACTCGCATATTACAAGACGATAGAAACACAGCACCACTCGGAATGACCACTCCAGTAAGTTCATTTACACAGTGTGCACATAACACGTGACTTTGACGTCATTGTTTTGGTAATACGACAAGCAAAGTTTATCAACAACCCGCTCGATTCAAAATTTTCAACTTCGCGTAAGTTCTTTGATTCTGTTCGGCAAAATATAGTTTTCCCGTTTCAGGCAAAAACTGTTCATTCATAGAAAATACCATTATATTGAACTAGTAGTTCCTACTCTTGACCTTGGCCTCTGCTTTATTTGGTCATATTTGATAAAAAAAATAAAGAACTTACGTGAAGTTGAATATTTCGAATCGAGCGGTCACGTGGTAAGGGCTCAATATTTACGCTGAGATATTTTCTTCTGTGATCTTTCGTGAAAATGTGTGCCATGAGCTTTTTGCCAATACTTGGCAATTCTCGCTCGTCACTATATCGTTCATTATCCTCAATGTTCGTTCACATGCAAGCACTAGATTTTGCAATAACCTTCATCGAAAGAAATGTAATGAAACTATTAGGTGAGTGTTACGCCGACAGTATGATGTTGTTATTCGCATGAAATGTTGAGTGAGCGTTAACTCTTGTGTTCATATAATAAATACGCATAGCATTGTTTACAACCGTTGTGCCAATATCGTTTTTATATGCCACGAACTAGAAGCTCAAATAGGTTTTCGTGAAAAAAAAGTTTTATTTCGTAAAAATATTTTATCGTCCACTTAATAAGTAATTTTACTATGTGGTGAAGAAATCTTATCATGAAATGTTATTGAATTCTCATGAAAATGTTTTTGTTTTTCATGAAAATCTGTAGATTATGGCGAAAATATTCTGATTATCTTATGCTGGAATATGGCACCATTGATGATAGAGTAAGGCTTAACTCAGTTTTGACTGTAGCTTATCTACTGTCTGACTGTTGATACATTTACTAATTGGATGACATAATCGAGAATTGTATCAAATGAACGCAACATCTTGATTCTTCACGCATTGGGCCAGCCAAAAGAATGTTGGCTTGCGGTTACGCGGTCCAAACTTTTTACGATGGCGGGTGGGGGTATGCAGTTTTTAAAGAAAAAGCTGGAATATGGAAAAAATCTCAAATTGTTAAAATAGGTTTGAGGTCTGGCGATTTTTTAGTGAGTAGATCGTGTGACTGAAAACCAATAAATTTTAAGGATGACCATAATTTTGTTTTCATTATACATCTTTTAAAAGCTAGAAACATGTCCTTTTGAGGAATACCTGTTCCATCTATTCTGTGGCTAATATGCGTCATATGTTTAACTAACACACGTGAACCATCCTGAAAGGACAAAGCCTTGAAAATGTGTATTATCAGCATTTATTACAGATCAGCTACTTATAGAGTTTCTTTAATATCGTTTTAAAAAATGAGTGCTTGCTTTTATCAAAATAGAATTACACTGCAGAGCAGAGATATTTAATCAACGACCAAGGTAACCGAGAAGCCATTGATGGGGAGATGATAAAACGCACTTGTTCGGAATGCTTTCAAAGACGAACCACCGGGATCCTATGATATTTTGAATTTAATTTATTGAGAGAATAAATTGAAATTATGTCCTGTTTAATATCAAAATATTATGTAAGCGAACGTAAACAAATTAATTTTTGCAAAGTAAGCAATCTTAAGACGTAATATTAGTCTATCTCTGAAACACGGCTTCAGAATTTATTAAAATTTATTGTTTCAAGTTTCAGTGCTTCGTTTTAATTTCCGGTGGATTTTTTATCACAACTTGATGTACTAAATTCAGGATTCATGACTCCATTTATTAGCAAAGCTATTTCATTCTGGTCCTGTGTCCATGTTTGAATTTTCTTGAAGCGTTTTCTATTGTCTCAATGTTCCACTGACCTTCATACACCTTGTCCTAAATATGAACTTCATTTTGGAGACAACTAGTGAACTAATGTCGTGTTCATCAATTAATTTTCCCCACACCCCACCAAGAGCGATTGCCATTTGGCGAAGTTTCCGAAGGCATACACCTGGGTAGCACCACCGACCTTCCGTAAGCAAGCTGGACAGCTTCTTCATATGTGAAAGTCCGGTCACAGGTGTGATTCAAACTCACAGCGGTGAGGGGCTCGTGATGTCTAATCAGAGGTCATAAACATTTGACCCCTCTTTTAAACATACCCCTCTTTTCAAGGTTCACTTTGTTGATTTAGTGGATAAGCGTAGAAATGTCACACAGAACTTTAAAGCCTGAAAAGTTTCCTTTTCATCGATCTTGGGATTCCATATTTAGCAGACATTTCCCTCCTCGTTATTTTAGTTTTAATGTTAAAGTTTGTTTTCAGTTCTTTGGATTTGTGATCGACATCTCCAGTGTTTGCTACTGTACAAGGAAATGGCCTCCGTGATTGAGTGGTTATGATCTCTCGTTAGTAATTACTAGTCTTTCATCCCTGATCGCTGTGAGCTCGGATGTCACCTAAAACAATACACATTTCAAATGGGTGTGGAAGTTGCCCAGCTAGCTTATGGAAGGTCAGTGGTTCTCCCTAGGCGCATACCTTGAATCTACATCCTCCGTTAAAACTGGAAAAGTCGCTCAAACGACTAAAGCTATTGGTGATACGTTGATCCCCAGTGTTTTATGATTACGCTTTGTATTCACACTGGTCTTGTTGGCTGATGGGTGGTAGATGAAGTAAACTAATATGCAAGCATAGCTTGACTAACATGGGACATGGTAGTAAAGGGACTTTTTGAATAAGATCTTTCCCTCCTGGGCAAAGGTCACGTAGCGGCTATAAATCGTCTGAGCGAAAAAACTGAGACTCAATTTTACATGTGTGTACAATATATCTGCATAATGTTAACATTATTGTTGTTTAAACAACTAAACAAGCTTACAAAGTGTCTAGCCGGTGTAATCAGGACACTAGACATTATTGTGAAACAGATCGCTCGTGTATGAATTAGAAACGAATTTACTTGTATTTTAAAATGAAATTCATCGTAATTTCATTGTACTGAGCACACTTTACAACGCTGTTGTTTGCCAGAATGCGAGTTAAAAATTGTTATGTAGGTACATATGCACGGCTATTATTCATTAAGATTAATCAGTAACCTATGTCGAAGTGGTTTACACTAGAATCAGCTACGAGGGAAGGCAGATGTAAAACAATGAATATAATACTGATTGAGGTCAGGCTCACTTTTAAAGCATCTGCGGTACAGGATTACTAAAACAAGCCGCTTAACGATTTTATAATCATTAAAAGACTCAGATTTGCGATTTTTTTTCGAAATCTGGAACTTCTACATTTGTGAATAATTACATAAGAAGGTAAATTCAAGCATGTCTTACATAGGAATTGTACTTACAACAACACTTGCTTTATTAATGTGTAGAAAAATACATGTATTTATGGCGTTTGTCACACAGTAGAGTAATGCTATAATTAAGTTTTAATTTAACTGGTCTGTAGTTCATTTATTTATAACTGACTCGAAATACATATTTATTCTGTGATAACAAATGGACCAAAGTGAAACTCTCAGGAACCTTTCATAACATAGATAAAGTCACGTGATAAAGACACGTGATGAAGTCACGTGATAAAGTCACGTGAGGCAATGTTTTGTTGCAAAGAATATGTCAAAATATAACAACAAATATATATAATGATGAAGAAGTGGTCAGAAGGTTCCCGTATCAGATTTTAAGCCATCTCGTAATTCCGTTTAAAATAATGCTATTTTTACTTGAGCCCAGCAAATCATCTCCCGAGGTCCAGCAAGTACTAGTTATTATCCATGTATAAAACGGACACCAAGTCAGGCCAGTTTTAAAGAATGTGCAAAATTCTTGACCGTTTCAAGTCGGTACTGTCCGCGAGACTGTTTTGTGCTCCATTTTTCGTATGTTCCTTTGTGTTGGATGGGTTTTGGGTAGGCGGTTTAGAGAGATGATATAATTTTTCCCCTAGGAATCCCTTTTTTATCTAATATTCGGGCAACTGTGTTTGAACCAGTGAACAAAGACCAACAATTTTATATCTACATGTACATTCATTTTGCAATGTTCTCGTTGGGAATTCGAACGGTTTATACTTGATTTGTTATTTCGTACCATTTAACTTGCAGTCAAGTGAGAATTAACTAAAATAGACTCTTAGAACACTTTTCTTTCATGTCTTTTTTTCAGGGTATCGACCTTTCGTTAATCACCGTTTAATGAATGCTGTAATTAATATTTATACCAGCATTACCACATATAGTACATTAATTTTACGGCGTTGGCTTCAGGATTAGTGTTATCTCAAGCATCTAGAACCAACATTCATTTCGTGGTAATTATGTTTAATAGAGTAACAGAGTGTTTCAAGGCTGTTTTTATTTACAAAAAAAAAACACAACACAGTCTTTAGATACGTAGAAAAAGCTTTAGTTACAAAATGCCGTATCGCTGTAGAAATAAGATACATGTATATCTACGTTTTAATTTACCTACACCTTATGTATGTTTTCATTACATTACATATTATTGAAAGTACGATTTATGATTGTTAAGAAACCTTTGCGAGAATAAAACATACTTATGGTTACTTGACCGAAAAAAGTCTAATTTTTAAACATATTTTTGGAGAATGATATGATTTACTGTGATTATTATACACGAGAGTCCAACGCCACTGAAAGGAAAATAAGTTGAGAAAATCGCACTGAATGATTTTGTAAGAAATGCCGAGATTTCACTTACTAAGATATAATTACTATTAGGGAGAAAACATCATGCTATACTTTACCATTCCACATACCCCGCCAAAGTAATAAACTAAACAACACAGTCTCAACAAAGTTTGCTCAGCAATCTGATCAACCTTACCAAACCCTAACACAGTTCTCAGACAATCTGCATGGTTGACAGTAACAGTCACACAATAACAAACTTAGAACAGAACCCCCAAAACAAAATGAAAATAAAAAACAACAACAAAGAAACACAAAAATACAAAGAACATCTAGAGCACTCAGGATGCATGGGTGTGCCATTTTTTTGCAAGCTGACTTGAAACTTATAATACAGACAGACGGACGGACGGACAGACTAGTTTTGAGACAATTTAGATGTTTAAATGACATGAAATGTTCTGGCATAAACACATACTGATTTTAGATAAAGGCTCACTGTTTATTGTCAGAAGCTCATTTAGAGAAGAATTGGGTGTGATCGGAAATTAGGCAATGCTTTAGACCGTGCTTAAAAATATTGGTTTGCAGTTACGCGAACCATTCATTCAAAAATCTACAAAGATGTTTTAGCGACCTTATTCTTCTATTCAAGCTTTTTTCAGTACAAACAAATAATGTAAATTCAAATGCCCATCTACCAAGCCATTTTATGTAATGGCCTAATTTTTGTTGTTTTTAACGAGAATGAAATATTTGTGTTGTTAGAATGATAAAATGTGTCTAAAAAGCTTTGCAAAGAGATGTTGATTTACATATAATGACATTTTGCTCTAAATACAGATATACAAATAGTACACATTTATAAAGCGCAAATATTCATCAGTCACTAAAGATATTCAATTGCTCTTTACATCACATTTCACTCTCAAGAGGTACAATCATATCATCACTTTTTTAAATATCGTGCTCAAGTGATTCTAGTTATCTGATGTAAGAAAATTGTCGGAATAAATATGTTTTAACCCTTCTTGAACTTCTCTTCACATGTAGCGACTTTTACATGATGAGACAAAGAATTCCCGCATTTTGCACTTGTCACAGATATTGATCTATCAGCTATTTTTTATTCGTTTTCTGGGTACAACAAACTGAATTTCACTTCTGGATGATGATTTTAATCGGTTTCTGTATTTTCCTTCTACTGGTTTGAATAGATCGTAGAGGTCACGTGGTGTTGTAAAAATGACCACACGGAATACTATGACTAATGCTTTGAACATAATTCTGGCACTAACCGGAAACCAATGGAGACTTTTCAGGCTTTCAACTCTTGAAAAAAGGGATTGGAATTTTAATTTATTATCTATTTTCAGCAATTTGGAAACCTTTTATTTGATGGTAAATACAATGAAAACAACGGGTGAATAAAAGGTTAAAATGATGTGCTTATTTATATCAACATCTGCTCAGATCTTAACATATGTAAAAATGTATCGGTAGTCTTAGATACACGGTACAGTCAAACCTGTGATTGCGGACACTTCCGAATAAAGATCACCCTGTGAATAAAGGCCATTCTTTGAAAACCATCACTGATTATTTAGAACAAACTCACCTCCAAATAATAGCCATCTGTCAATAAAGGCCAAATTTTGTCTTTCCCAAGGGTGACCTTTGTTCACAGGTTTGGCCTTAAGATGTATGCTATAATTATGTTGTACTGTATTTTCTCATCCATAAAATGTCACCAAAACTAGCAATCATTAATGTCACTAATGAAATACAGTGAACCTTTGTAAGACTTCTTTGTTATGAACGTCTGACCTTCAGGGTATGAAATCTAAAGTTAGTCTCAAAGCTCAAATCTCAAATTCATTGCCGCAGTTCTTGATTGAAGAGATTTCTTTGTTTTTTAATATATACTCTGGTCAACTGTGCTAACCTAACAGAAAAATGTATAACTGGTGTCAACGTTGTTTTAATCTTACAAACATAATTAGAAATATTAAGACAATACATGTATGTGAGCTTTGATATTGGACAACGATCTCAAGTTTTTATTAACTTAAACCTTTAATGCAAACTTCATTGGCTAATTTCCCCACTTTACGATGATCATATCTAAACAGCCCCGTCAAGCTGTTCTGTACCCAGTGTCAGGGTAAGATACTTTCACATACAGATGTATATCATACTATGTATTTACTGTAAACCCGCGCTCTGTGACCATTTCAGTATCAAAACTAATAATAATGAACTTTATTTTCGGACTGGTGTCCTCAATTTTCGTCTATAATTGATATTGATGATACGACAAACTCAGCATGAAGCATTTATTTAATACCATATACGGTCAGATTTTTTCTCTGAGTTTTAACGTCGCACCAACACCCAGAGTAATTTTGGCGACTTTTCTAGCTTTAATGGTAGAGGAAGACACGGGCGTACACCTGGATAGAACTACTGACCTTCTGTTAGCCAGCTGGACAACTTCCTAACACGTGAAATTTGTCTGGTTCCGGGTAGGATTTGAACTCAGTGATTTCCAGTCAGAAACCGTAACTACTCAAACACGGAGGTCCTCATTAAGTCAGTACGATCTTACAGCGAACAATTCACTCCTTCGTTTTCTACTAATCGGATTCTTTCGGATTATATTGTGAAGCTAATATTTATTTGATCGCGTTCCTAGTGCTTATAACATTTGTTTACAAATCTAAACATTTTAAGGTGTTTGTAAATAACTGCATCATTTACATCCTCTATACACACAAGTTTCACTTATTTATTTATTTTTTATTATGTGATGAAAAGTGATACACAAACAAAGGATTCCCCTAAGTTCTTTGTTGTTTGAACGAAACCACATAAACATTTTTTTCACCTCAAAATATTGAAATCGTGCTACAAAGACGCCGTTAATGTGAAAACTATTTTGTTTACGATCTCTGTAAAGTTCATATTGCGCATTTGCACGTCGCTGCCGGGAAAATAGTTCGCTTGACATTTTAACAATTGTGTGGTTTTGTTATTTTCATACAGAGAGAGGAAATTTTTAATGGCGCGCCTCCTCTCAGTCATAGAACGTGAAAGACATTTTCAAAAAATTACCCCATAGCCTTCGTTATTGATACCAAACTTGAGTCAATTTCGACATATTATGATCATTCTTATAAAAATTTGGACTTTTATGGGTTTACTTTTATTTTGAAAAGAAACTTCCATGGTTGCATGCAGTTAAGCTACTTTCGCTCCAGATTTCATGTCACACAAACAGACGCCATTCTGTGAAATGAAAATCATTTACTGTGATTTTGGATCATGATGTGGTCATCGTCGAATTGAAAAAAATAAGTATGTACAGTACAAGGGATGTTCAGTATGTAATGAAAACATATTGTAAATTATAAAACGCTTCAAGTATATTTATGAAACTATAGCAACGCTAAATACAAGTCCACAGTAACATTTTTGGCACCAGATGTAATGATGACGTCATGACATCATGCAACGATGACGTCATGAAATAATTACATCCTGTTTGGTTTAAAATGGACGTTAGCAGAGAAAATCGTATTTTAAACATTCAGCTCAATCAGAAAGCAAAACAGGTATACTGGTCTTTGTTGAAAGAGATCACATTTCCATACTAATCAGTATTCGATCTATTTTCAACATTTAGTAATGACACATAATATTAGACTTGAACTGTTCACATTCTACTATTTCTTATTTGTGGAAGGAAACATTTTTTGTTATCCAGCACTTTTTGCGTTTTGCTATTGTGTACATCCAAAAATGCACAAACTTTTGCGTACAGCATTCCCAGTGCTACGGAATCTTTAAAACTCATTCGTAGTTCTTCATTGTCGCTATTGTCTTCACCATTTTCTAAAAACATCCGAAGTTATTTCTTTTCTCAAAATGGTAACATGTTTGAAAGTTTGGCATGCGTTTACAAACAAACTTATCAATCAACGTTAAAATTTAAATAGAAACTTGAAATACTAAGAATAAATATCTAAACTTGGACTGTATTAGTAGATATTAATTTTGTAAATTACAAACCCTGTTTCATAATATCAGTTCCACTAATTAAGCTTCATACTCTTGCTTGCTTCATAAACATGCAGTTGATTTTATACACCCTGTACTCGCATTAAATTTTTGTTTGTTTAGAGGACAAACTCAATCAGTTGATGGCAGCAGCCTATCCGAAAAAATACGACAGTTTTGGAGACCAGAATTAAACGGAGACCGCTCACTTAAACAGTTAAAAAAGTTTAACAAAAATCTAATTCTAACTCCAGGAGACGAGGCTGTAGTCCTTGAACTGAATTTACTCAACAGTTGATCGATAAACCAGACGGTTATAAACCAAATGTATGTAACAGTATTCCCAACAAACTTTGAAAGTTTGTCAAGTATTTGTTGATGGGAGATAGGAAATATCAAGGTCACGCGGTTTTCACGCTTGCTTCATCCCTTGCTGTCCGCCTTTGTGAGATAGAGTGGATGGCAGTGGATCGTGAGCCATGAATGCAATGAAACAAAGAAGCCAAACAATAATTAATACGTTATATTCTGATTAGATTGAGGCACGAAATAGGCTGGATGGTAATAATGAATTAGAAAAATGTTAAAACCAGCCTCCGAGGTCATAAAACAGTCTTCGAGCTCAAGTCTCAATTCCAGAGGTAAGATATGAGATTTGAGCTTGGAGACTGATCTCAAGTTTTATAACCACGCAACCTGGACTAAGAGCAATACAGTCAACGCTGTTTGCTGTCACCTCCAACTAAAGGCCACATTTGAATAAAGACTATCCTTTATAAAACTGTGATTGAGTATTTAGAACAAAATTAATGGACCTCCGAATAACAGTCACTGTCAATAAAAGCCACATTTTGTTTTTTCCAGGGGTTACATTTGTTCACAAGTTTGACTGTACATTGGTATTTCAGAGAGAAAACCGTGCAGTCTTATTTCTTGTTTGTAGATCAGGATTTATTTTCTATTGGGAAATTTAAGTCACTGCAGCCAGCAATGTTTATTGCGCTAACACCTGTTCCACTAGCTGATATTTGCTACCAAGTCATTCAAATAATGTAATAAATCACCGGTTATGTGAGAAATGAACGATTAAAATGCGCAGCATTTGCGCATATAATGATGTTTTCTTGTGATGGTGCGAGTTTTGTGAACCTGATTGGTTTTGCTAACCTAATTGCATACCGTAAGTTTAAAGGCTATATACCGAATGTTTTTGCGTAAAGGTTAGTGGTTGGTCACATTCCTTGATTGCTCATATTACCAACAACACGTTTTCTCTCTGTTCTTGTGACTTGTATTTTAGGTAAGTTGGCTTTCACTCCATGGTCGTACTGAGCTAACTCGTGGTGTGGTGTGTTCTACAGACTACATCTCCTTGTTGCATTTTGTCTTGTATTTTGTCAACATTACAATCTTTACAAAAATAAACTTTCATTAGAAGTTTTTAATTTCTAAGCATGTAATGTGTTTGAAGAATCACTTTTGTTGTTTTGCACATCTGTCATATTGTTGTATGGTTTGAGATTCCCATTTGTAAATTTGACTTAGTTCCGCATTAATGCTGTTCTTGTAGAATCGTTACACAGGATGTGCTCACTTTGTTGCAGCTTCTGCTCTTTATTTAGTTTTTTTTGAGTTGCATTCTTTGTGATGTTTTTCGTCAGTGTTAACAAGGTTAATTTGTGTGCGCTCAGTTTCTTACTTTTGCAGTTTTCGGGTAGTTTGTGCTGACGAATATAGATAAGAAATGATTCCTAGAAAAAACACGAACAAAAAAATCCCTACTTTCTCAAAACGCATCGTGCTTTGCGATGATGTGTTTATTACATTTTATGTGACATGTTTCCTTCTATATGACAAAAACACCACCATAATACAAGTGAATTTTTAGCTTTGTGCTTAACTAATGCTAACCTTGTTTGTCGGAAATACTGGTCTTTCTATTTTTGTTGAGACGTTTAAGTTTGTTTTGGGCTGAATTAGATAATAGCATTAAACACATGGCGTGATAATAATCTAATGAGTAATAAACGGAATAAATGCGTTACAAAGCAATGGGGCTTTAACACTATGCTTCAAAGCACCGCATTTCCGCGCATTTGAAGCGGACGGCTTTTGAAGACATTGTGGCAAAAGAAGCCATTGCTTGTAATGAGTGATAGCCTCTTTTACCACAGTGTTCTCCTCTCAGTCAGAGAGAAATTAAACATTTTTTTTAAAATAAATTAATGTTTTGTGTATTAGCTTTTTTGAAATTGGAAGAGACCAAAATATGAGTTTTCTACTTTGGGGAATATGTATCTAGGAGATTCTTCAGACTTGTACTCAAGTTGTAATAAAAGATTCCTGTGTAGACGTCTAACCTTCCTAGCACCAGTACCATCTTTACGGACATCAAAAACCGGCTGATCCTGGAATGGTTTAGAAATTACCACATATGGATCTTGTTCCTACTTATCAGCCAGCTTTTGCTTACCCCGCAAAGGTAACTTACGTACCAGGTCAGCCGGTTGAATAACACTAGCGAAAGCTGATCTGTCATAATGTGATTTATGGGCTTGAACCGACTTGGCAACACACGCCTTCGCCTTCTCATATGCATTCGATAACCTTTGTCACAGTTTACTAACATATTTATTTTGGGATTTTGCTTTTACATTATCATTATTGATAGCTAATAAAGCATCTATTGCCAATTTAGGTTGTCTCCCAAACATTAAAAAATAGGGTGAATATCCCGTACTTGGGTGTGGTGTAACATTATAAGCATGTACAAGTGCACCAACATGTACCTTCCAATCAGCCTTTTGTTCATTTTCTAATGTACCCAACATTTTTAATAATGTTTGATTGAACCTCTCTACCATCCCATTACCCACGGCATGATAAGGAGTGGTACGAGATTTGACAACACCTGCTAGCTGACAAAGTTCCTTAAACGGCGAAGACTCAAATTAGCCCCTTGATCGCTATGTATTCTGGATGGAAATCCATACAAAAAATTTCAAGCAATACCTTGGATGTAGTTTTAGCTGTCTGATTAGTTGTGGGAAAAGCTTGAGTATATCTAGAAAAATGATCAGTTAAAACAAGAATATGTTCCTGACCACCTTTAGACCTCTCATGACTAAGGAAATCAATACATAAAAGATCCATTGGTGAGTTAGAGTGTATATTGACTAAAGGATGCTTAGATTCCGATGTTTTTCTACAAATACATCTTGGACAGGAAGCAACCCTTTCTTTAACAAAGGCATCCATACCTGGCCAAAAGAATCTTTGTTTGAATAAGGCCAAAGTTCGATCCCGGCCCTGATGACCAAGGTCATCGTTAAGTACTTGAAAAACATTACCTCTGAGTTTTTGTGGTAATATCGTGTACACGTGATGATGCCACAGGAAATAATTTCACACATGAAGAACTGGATCTTGAATAAAGTTGGGCGCTATTGTCTTCCGCCACATTTATTTGCGGTCGTCATGGGTAAGAAACAAGAGTCTTCAGCGTCAATATGTTTATATATGTAGCAATAAATGATTCTACATCATTTCTACATCTAACATAATCATAAAACAATATATAATTTTAACATTTTATTAGTACAATAATCAAATAAATGAACATAATAAAAACGGTCACGGACAACAAAAATGACGGACAACAATATGAAGCCACATAAATCATTGGTCATACAGTGAGCAAAGGAATAAGCAATAATAAAAACGGACACGGACAACAAAATGACGGACAAAGACGAATCACACAGACCCGGGATGGTTAGCGTATAGGATGACATGACCAAACATTAACAATTTGAATTTAATAGTTTCAAACATATTAAGAGCTTAATAAATTAAACCTTCGATACTGATAAACACAAGCAATGAATAATAAATAATTGTTACCAGTACAGTAATTTTACCTGTTGAAGTTTATGATTCATGCTAAAAGCCGTGCGATGTGACACTGTGGATTTTCTTTGCTTGTTTTAAAATCGTTTGCTTTCTAGCATGAAGACATACAGAATCCGACCATTTTTGACGATTCAAAGAAATTACACCGTCCAAGAAAAATGGCGCAACCTTTGGCTAGATTTTTATAGGTCGTATTTCGGCTGAGTCGTTCAGAAACCAAATTAAAATAACGACTCGGAAAGATTAATTTAGGTCAACAAGCAACAGGTACTAGAAACACGCTGGTCTCCACCTAATTAATGGAAACAAAAAAAAAATATACACGAAGTCGGATTTCTAAGCGTCCATCTAATAAAACTGAAGAACCCAAATTGGTGAATTAATTCTTATGTTTTATAACACTTACAATCTATATAAACAAAGAAATTTACTATGCAAAGTAAATGTTGGATTGAACATATTAAAAGTCCACCTTGTTATCAACCATGTGTTACACAATGATTTTTTTCCAGTGTTATCAGATACAATGTGGAATTTCAGAAATTCTGCTTAGTTTGTTGTATCATATGTCCCATGTCCAAGATCAAAATGCCGATTCCGGAAACGCTTTTGATGTCCGCTTTCCGCGCTCGGCAATTGTCCGCTATATATGGTCATTTAAAGAGTGTTTTTCGTCGGGGGGATAGCAGCGTCCGATGTAGACAGGTGTCTGTTGTTCACGGGTGTCCGTTTGGACAGGTTAGACTGTATTTGTATTGCATTCCTATCATCAGCTATTTACATATCGTTTAATTCCTTGCATTCTTGGATTTTAAACTGAAAACTCACACGTGATCGTTGTCTTGAACAAAAGTATACGAAGTATAAAAATTACTAAGCACAAAAATATACACTACGCAGAGTGGGCAAATTCCTTTTATTAAACTGATGACGTCATTGGCACGCTAATCAGACAAGCTAGCGCGACTTCAGCACATTCAGCTGTTGTAGATATACCATCATTTACGAAGTTGCCAGTTACGCTAAATAACACTAACGAAATACGTGAAATTCTCCGAATAGTTCATCTTAACCCGATTATTTTAAAACTGCAGGTGGAATCGATGTTTCGGATTACTTTGAACAAGATATTTTCAGATAGAATTTAGATTCGACTGCGATGTAATTCAATGCTTTATGTACAAGCGCGTAAATGATAAAAATCCCAAAGATGATAATGCCACTGAAATAGAATTTTGAACATTTAAAATATTTGAGAATCATGGCGCTTGTACTGGCTTGGAATTTGAGGGATAATCATTTACTTTACATAATGCAAATTACTTACTATTTTGTGGGAATAATTATAACTGGTTGAAAAATCTATATATCAAGTACATAAATGTGAATATTTACAGTAACATGAAATGCTTATATAAAATGTACTGTATGTTGTACGAAAAGAATATCGTATTTTCGTGTTTTAATTTGTGCAATATCTTGTCCGAAAATCGTGTTACCGTCTTGCAGTGAAACTTTAAAGTTACACAACGCCGAAGTAAGTTTGCTATACCAAATCAGCGTGTATCGAAGAAAAAAGAAAACAATTACTAGTTTTCACACCTTTTTAATATAATTACATGTCACATCAAGCAACGATCATCTCAAAAATAGTTCACAGTTTACAGTTTATTTTAAACCCTGCGTATATAATTATATTTATTAGTGAAGTAACAAAAAATTCAAATTACATTCACCTGACTGTTCTGATAAAGCGAATATAATCAATACCCAAAAGATTCATTACTATAGATGGGAAATTATCACTTTTACAGATGCACGAAAACAACAATACGGAGAGAAAAACAAACAACATATTATTAACAGACATTTGGATATAATGCATACATGTACAAAATTACAGAACTTTGCGGATGTTTTTGCGTAATACAGTGCAGCCTTTCCAAAGCAACACACTGGGAGAAGCAAATTGCGTTTCTGTTGAAAGGTTGTTGCTCTAGAGAGGTTAAATTAATAGTTAAATCGCACAATGGGAGAATCACGCTGTTGTTGAAGGGATGTTGTTGCTCAAGAGAAGGCCGCTCTGGAGAGGTTGCAAAGTATTGAACAATTTTACCTTATTTCCTTCTGTCTTGAGTTTAGCAAAATTACAATTTTTTGTTCCTAAACTTTTGGTCACTAATATTTTTTAAATAAGAGAACTCCGAAAAATTATAAAATGTAACGAAATTCATCAACAGTACGTTTGATTGGCAAAAACTACATTCTTCTTTTACCTAGAATAAAAGCAGGATATTTATTTAGTATAGTAATGCTTTTGATTTACTTCCTCATTAATACGATCTCATGTTAAGTTTTAAAACATACGTCTTTGCTAATCGACAGCAAACTTACAACAAACGACTCGTGTTTCATTATCATGACATGTGAAAAACTAAAATTAGATTGAATATTCCCCGTTTCTTTTTATATGTGTACTAACTTTTACGACCAGTATGAAAACATGTTGTCAGGTGCAAACATTATAATACAGTGCTTCCTCCTCCAAAGACCGATTCCCTCCAAGAAATTACTATGAAAGGCACACGTACACATAATAAAAAACACCCGTAGTGAATGTATCCATTCCCTCCGAAAAACAACTCCCCCTGAAGAACAACAATTTTTGTGACTCCAACAAGTTTTGCTCTTCGGAGGGACCAATGTATACGCAATATATTAAAACTTTGAACTTCGAACATTATACAGTATGACACCCCAGATATCATCAAGGTAATTAACACTGAAAACAAGGTCATGTGACCAGCATCCGTGCTCAAGTTTTCAAAATAACGATGCTGGTAACACATATGGAAAAATATTTACAACTTAAAGGATACATGTGACGGGACTTTGGGAACTCCTCAAGACGGGTGTTCGTGATATCGATGCACGTAATAAATAAGTTTTACTGGAATTACTTTCTAATGATTGGAGTTTCCGGATTACGTAAATATATCATAAATCTGGTGTTTAGTCCTAGTAATCACTAATCGGGTAAAGTCATTTTGTGTCGTGTGGTTTCATAGAGTGATAAAAAGCAGTAATTTAATGCGTTTCTGTCATGCAAATGCAGTGTGTATTTGCTTTCGAACACTCTGAATGCTAAGATTTATTATACTTGTTTATTAGTATTTTATCATTGTCTCCAAATTGCTATGTTGAAACACACGCGTTGAATACACTAGTCTTTCGATGCTCCCCGATCCCATGTTGGCATATAGGTGATCAAAATGAAATATCTCTTCCGAAAACATGTTAAAAGTTTTATGTCAATATTTATCTATTTATTTTTTCAGGAGCATGAGACGAACCGTGTCATATTTTTTCTTAATCTTGGTTCACACGTGCGGCGGCAACAATCCAGGATTCCCAGGGCGAATTCTACGACACGACTTCGACAAAGACACAACGATGCACGAGAAGCTGAGAAATATAGAATTAATTAAAACTAAGATTGAACAGACTTTGGGAATTCACAGGACGCCAATCACTAAAACACGGATACAACAGATCAAACCAGAGAACCAAACAAAAGACTACAAAATTCCCCAAGTTACGTCTTATTACTCCGAACCATCAGGTGAGGATGATTCTAAAAATTGTTTTAACTTATACATACGTTGTTTGTTATAATTTAGAGAGGACTAGAGCAGTGAATTTGTGATAAATGTTTGCTGATGTTTTTCATTTCTTATTTTTATGTGCTGGTCTATTATTTGTTTATGTGATTTTATTATTTGTTTAACCTGGGTAAGTAAGAGGTTGGCCTCACAAAACTTGTATAAACCTTCTTTAGCTTTGCTACCGAGCGTTCTGGGCAGGTATCCTCCAACAGTCTGTCTTGTCCTTCATATTCATTTGTATATTTCTGTGCGTTGTGTGAGTTTTTGGTTGTTGTTTTTTTTTTCTTTTCTAAATCTTTTTTTCTTATTTGTATTCGAATGTGTAAATTTGATGTGGAGTTAACCTCGTGAATCCGATACGTTAACATGGCGGAAAAAGATTTCGGTTCAGTATTTAAATCAAAAGGTTTTCTAGTGGATAGCTTTTGTTTACATGATTTTAAGTATTCTACCATTTTCATGTAACTTCCTATTACTTCACGAACCTGAATTCCAGTATGTGGACGTTTTTGAGAACACCCGGAATGTTGAGAGTATTTTCAAAGTATATGTACCGCTTACAAATAAACCACTTTAATATCTCAAACAACAAGGGGTTGACTTGAAGAATTTAGAATAGTAACCTAACTAGAGTGTTGTACATTTTGAGACCATGAAATACTGTCACAATCAAGTTACAAACACAACAAAAACTTTTTCTGTTAAATTGCGGTGTCCGAGCGAATTTTTGTTGGTCTGTTGCATATATGAATACAAAATGGTCTCTGTGGTATTTCCCCTATAAATTTATGCTATTTCAGGTAAGCTAGAATAAAGAAGTACAAATGGTGACCAATGTGAAGGCTGCATTCTGAAATTAGTTCTAGTTTTACACAGTTGATCACAACTCTAATGTAAATAAATACTTTGAGTGGGCATTCTTAACCTTTTGACCTGGGCTGTGCGCGGATTGTTTTGTCTGGGTTTGCTGTTAAGCTTGTTTTAAATGTACGTCCAACAATGATAAGACCACGTGTTTACGGTTACCCGGCCAATCCTATTTATCGGCGTCGACAGCAAAATCCAAAGTACGGAAATATTTGGGATGAATCATACCAAACTACTAGTATATGCAGAAAAAATAGCTTAGAAAAGTTTTTAAACCTAGCTACCCTATTTTCATTGTCAAGAAACCGTAAACATGGCTATTTTTTCTAGACTAAAGGAAAGCATCAGTTTATTAACAAATGTTATGTTTTGTCATATTTCAAGGTAAAAATTCACGGCTAGTCTGTACTTAGTTAATTCTTGTTTTATTTGAGGTATGACATCTAGTCTGTACTTAGTTAATTCTTGTTTTATATGAGGTATGATATCTAGTCTGTACTTAGTTAATGCTTGTTTTATTTGAGGTATGACATCTAGTCTGTACTTAGTTAAGTCTTGTTTTATTTGAGGTTTGACATCTAGTCTGTACTTAGTTAATTCTTGTTTTATTTGAGGTTTGACATCCCTAATACTGGACTCTTCTGACGTATTTACTCAGAACAAAATGTTAATAATACAAAAATAGTATTGCCCAATTATCGTTATTTCTTTGATAGTTACCTTAAATACTTTAATTTATTTTACGACACATTTTTGAAATGCTGTAAGAGCTTTTGCCTTTGTTCAAAAATAGAAAAAGATCAATTTCTGTAGATATTACAAGGTGACCTATACTTTTCTTTATCAAATTATCTTTTTTCTACTGTGTTATCGCATCTTTTAACTCTGAGCTTTCGTTGAAATGGAGATTCTTTTTTCTTTAATCTTTGAAAAATGGGTGACTCACATAGACTTCAATGCAACGGGAATGTCATTGTTTTTGAAAAGTCTCACAGAGAATCATTTTCTATCATGGAAAACTATAAAAATGATAAACGATTCCGCACTCTGTCCGCCACATTTTGAGTCAATTTTAAGCTATTGTGAGGTAATACATTAAATGGCTACTGCTATATTTCAGATAACTTTACGGATGAAAATATACTACAGTTCCGGTTACAAGCAGATAGTCAACAAGGGAAACGTGTCGAGGTAAATGACGTGAAGCTTCTTGTTCGGATAAAAATGAATAAAAAGAAAAAAGAACGAAGAAGTAAACCAAAAAGAAGAATACTAACCAAGGAGGAGAGACAAGGGCGAAGAAGAAGAAGAAAAAAACAAATGAAAGAAATCACATTAGTTGTTTTAAAGGTTAATGCAGACGGATCGCCAGGCAACCAAATTACACGAGAAACTACAAAGATACGCAAAACAAAATTTTTAAGACTTACTTTGCCTAAAGAGGAGATTCAAAAAGCTATTGATTCCAATAATAAAACTGTGCAATATTTTGTAAGATGTATCGGCTGTGATAAAAGAGCACGAATGATAACCACGAGCAAGAAGCGGAGGGTGACGAGACAAAAAAGCACCCCCCGGAACCCGCCGCTTATGAAACGCCGTCCAATGATGATACTACAGACACATATCGTAAGTGGGAAAAATATTTGATTATCTAGAGTGATTTTGAGACAACAACATTTGTAAAAAGGCTTAACAATAGCTACAACAACAAAAGTAACAGCTATGACAACAACCGGAGCAGCAGCAACAAGAACAAACGCATTAGCTAGGAGCCGAGAGTTTAAAAACAGTCATTCCATGAAATAATCCAATTTTGTGACCTTGATAACTTGCATAACTTACTTCGGGTACATATTGCCGGTTTTAAATCTGTAATGTGAAAAAAGATTGATATCAATTTTATTCAAATGTCTAGGTTTGTGTTCATGCGATGGACATTGTTTAACCAGGAAGATATTATAATTTTTATGCCTAAATCGGTCCTAACATGTTATGTGAATTAATTTTAAAACTGAAATCACGTGATATATATTTGTCGGTGCCAAGCAACCATTTTAAATATGAACTTTACTAATTTAATTTCACACGTCTAAGACGCTGGTAATTATTCTTGATTATATATATTGAGATAATGTTTATTCCATATGATTTATTTTATGTGTCATTGTTTGTTGACTTCCGAACCAAGTTCGTAAAAATATCAACATGTTTAGATTTCTTTTTTTTTTTGAAAATCTCGATTTGGGTATTTTTACTTCTATAACATGCAAATGAATCATTGTCGTTTTGTAAATGGCCTTATCGTGTGTGTTACTGGGAAATATTCTAAACGGTTGTGTTTCCTATAATATAGACTGCTCTGCCCCAGAACCGTCACTTTTTAAGCCGTTATAAAAATGTCGCAGATATACAAAAATGTTTTGCTGGGACCGTTTTAAGGCGGTATCCCGCCGTTTTGTCCTCCATTTTTTTTTCTATTTACATATGTGATTGATGGATTTTGGGAATTTGAGGAAGATAGGATTTCGGGGAAGGTGGGATGGTGTCTTTGTGGCGTTTTGTGTTTTTTTGGGCGGGAGGGGGTGCTTTTCCTATCTACATTTTTATATCATTGAGGATCTGCAGGAAGGCAACAAATAATCATACATAAATGTGATAAGATATAATGAATGTAGTCCTGTACATTTTGTATGATCTGTGGCTTACTATAAATTGGTATCTTGATAAATTTATTAACTTGTGATTTTTTAAAAATTGAACATAGCTTAAACAGTTTTGTATCGTTCTTGTACCCAGCCCGTGGGTTAACAGTATTACTGGAGTGGAAATGTCTTAAGGCCATCATTAAATGTATATTGGTATAATGGCACGCGACCGGAATTTTAACAGTATGTAGGTAAGCATTTTGTTAGCATTGTACTTAAAACGAAAAGCTGGAATAAAACAAAAATGTCAAAATCGCTAAAAAATGGAGTCAGGCGTTTCTTTCATGAATCGATCGAGAACCAACTGCAAACCATGATTGTTAAGATGACCCTATTTTTGTCCTATGCAAAGGTCATTCACGTAGTCAAAACCGAGGAATTGGTTCCACGTGGATTCGAACTCCCAGTGATCGTCTTTTGTTGGATTTAATTATCTGGGTCTAAGATTCCGATGTATTCCTCTACTCTGCTCACCCTGGATGCACTAAAATATACCTTACTGATCAACAGGTGTCATAAGTGTCTATGGGTACACATCACTAAATCAACACTCAACTTTCTCTGAAACGCCGAGGATAAAAACAATTGCATTTTGTTGCATTTAAGCATTTGACTTGAACTTTTTAATATCAAATTTCGTTGCTTTTTCCAACATTACCCTAACGAAAATTATTTAATGAAGATATTTTCGAATTATCATATTATATCGGTGGAATAATGAATACTGACAGGCAAGAAATCCGAAACCTCCAGAATTCAGCGTTTCGATATCTTTATGATAAACAAAAAATAAAATGCTGACAGATGTTTAACATTTTGTACAGAAAGTAGATCAAGGATATAAGATCTAACAAGTGTAGTTTTTGTTTCATTAATCATTACCTCGTCTAGAGATGATACCAATGATTGATCCAGTTATCTCTCTGTGTCATTTCCAATTCATGTCGAACATTAGCATCGTAGAGAAAAATGTTAACAATGTGAATGACACGATATGGACACATGTTTAGATTCATATGCCATGTAACACACACACTTTACGGGCTATGTACGGTTAAGCTTATCAGAATTGAATTGAACTGCAGGGATGTGTATATGCACCAAAACGTTCCTCTCGAAAAGCTGGGTGAAAGAGAATTATCTGTTCTGAACTGTCGAGCCTAGAATATCTGATACTATTAAAGCGAGCATATACCTTAGTGGTGAATTCGTAAAAAAGTTGGAGATGCCGACATGACTTATGGAGATCTAGACATGAAAAAATGCCTGGCAGTCATTTCATTTTAATCCAAAACATGAAATCATTCACACATTAACACCACGATAAAACAACTAACGTCAATTACCCGTGTTCAAAGCAGATCTTTCTTGATTTTTCTGGGTGCAACGCTGCGATCGTTTAACAAAGTTATATAGAAATATAAACTGTTTCACGTACTTTATGAAAA
The DNA here is from genome assembly GCA_008271625.1 of Lutraria rhynchaena. Lineage (NCBI taxonomy): Eukaryota > Metazoa > Mollusca > Bivalvia > Venerida > Mactridae > Lutraria > Lutraria rhynchaena. The sequence goes on from VIBL01000150.1 coordinate 333,767, forward strand.
ATCTAATCTGCAACGGTTCATTGTCCGTTTGGTTATTTTCGCTTATTTTAACAATTTCATTAGTTTTAACATTTCTCTGGGGGGCGATCGTGATCGAGTGGTTATGGACTCTGGCTAGTAGTCATAAGCCCTTTATTGTTGTGAGTTCGAATCCCATTCGAGATCAGACAAGTACCACATGTGAAGAAACTTTCGGGCTAGATTATGGAAGGTCAGTGGTTCTGTCCAGCTGTACATCTGGGGTCTCCATTGTTAAAGCTGAAAAAGTCGACAAATGACCCTGGCATACAGTTACTGATAACTCCAAACAAACGAAAATTATAGGGATAAGAACCTTAATAATTAATAATATAACAATGTCCCTGACTGCTAGTGTGATGTAAACCCCAGTAAAAACATCTTTCTGTTATACGATATATTTGCTTGGATCACATGTAATAACAAAATGCTTGGTTTTTCATAAGTTCTTGATACGATATAAAAGTGCACAAAACCCTTTAGAGAACAGTTCACGCTGAGAAACCAATGACGGAAATTTCTAAGATCGGCAAAGTTCTTAGAAGAGATTTGTGAATTTCATACAATCTGAGTATTTATAACATCATCAATTCATCTTGATTAACAGCAGAAATATCAAAGCATCACGATCGGTAAGAAGTCTTAAAAAGACATTTAAAAGATATAAAGGTGAGCGCATTCCATCACATGCATTTCTGCACTCGAAACAAATTTAACCATCTCCAACGGCCTTGGTGTAGAGACGAATACTTAATCGTCTGCTGACAATAGTTTATGTGATACTTATAGTGTTGTTTTTGTAAATACCTAAATGTAGACACCGGATTTCGTGTTGGCACAATTTGCGGCAGGATCGTGCACCTCGCAGTAAAAACGTCATAATGAACTGCAATTTTCATTTTTTTTTCTTCTAAATTAATCCATTCACAACAATAAGTACTTGTTTTCTATTTCAGTAAATAATGCATACCACACCTGATTTACATCTATACATACATACTGTACTGTAACTCAGACAATTAACAAGCTTACGTTCAATTTTAATACGTATGATCGACTATGCATCATTTGTAATACTTGGGACTTTTTCAATAGAAAAAATGGGTTGATATATTTTTTTGAAATATTAAGAATGAATACTTTAGAGAAGAGAAATTTTTGTAAGTATTTCTGATATACGCTTGTTGTCAGCAGTGTTTAATTGACATGTGTATATACCGATAGGAGTTTAGCATTGTCAATGTTTCCTGTATCTATACCAGCACTAACCTTGATCTTCCCACATCACTTTCATATATTCTCATAGAATAACCCAAACTAGCCGTTGAGGACGAACAGTTTTCTACATAATGCATTCAACCAAATCGTTACCCTGAGAACATGTGCAGTTGTGAGGGTTTGAATGCACGAGCCCCTGATATATATAAATAACACAATCTATATCCAGCTAAACATAGAAAGAGATGGAGGGAGGAAGAAAAAAGGGGAATGAGAGGGAAAGCATGGAGAATTGACGTAAATAATCATATCAACGTCGTAATGGAAGCATGGTTAGATGTTGTTCGAATAAAAGGGATATTGCATGCAGTAAACTTCGATATTAAGACTACCTTTGAGACAACAAAAATGGTCCTGACCTTTTAGATGTTTTATTTGTCGTTCCATACCGTTATGAGAAGCTAGTTACTAAGAAACATACTCTATACTTCAGTTTGGAGAGAACATAATACAATTAATGCGCTAAAACAAGGTACACATTAGTGAGGGTGTATGCTTTTTCTGTTAATTACATAATTAGTATTTATAGTGGCTGAATTATATTATCGAAGCAGGGTTTTGGCACTAACATGCATCCAGGATCACATATAAAGTGGTTTTAAACGTGCACTCCTATAATAAGGACATTATGAGTATAAAATATAATGAATCAGGAAATTTTTCTGTTCCCTAGATTTGTTTGTGCGACGTAATGACTGTGAATGTAAAATGCTGACATGCCTGATACACATGAATTCTCGGATAAATTACAGTACAATATTGGATTTCCCATACAATGGTCTTTCCGGAAGCTTGAATTTTCCGAAATAATATTTCGGACCCGTCAGTTTCGGACAACTGGGGTTCTTTTGCATTCCGGAAGTAGTTCTGGTGATCCTAGTACGAAGTGAATCTACTTATAAAGACCAACCTCGTGACTAAGAATATTAATTAATGTTGGGCTAGTCACATAATCAAGGTTCGGAAGAAATACTCGTACTGTAAATGACCCGGAAATAAGTGGTCATTACGCTTAGGTGATCTCATTATTGAAATAGTTAATCTTACGTAATGGCTTACTCTTTAAACGCCACCTTATGACCGTGACCATGGTACTGTGTTTAGTGCGCTGGACTTGCAACCCGGCGATCCGGGTTCAAATCCCAGTCGCTGCAGGAGGTACCCTCGTATGAAAATTTGACAAATATGTCGATTTTCTTCCATACGTGGAGACGTTGCTGGCTCCTTGTGGATGGGCACGTTAGTACTAGTAAAATACAGTCTTGGAAAACTGGTTAAGTGAATATAACTGAACAATGTTGAACAACGGCGTTGAACCCAGTGAAAAAATAAACAATGGTAATTTTCATCACAAGCAAGTACTGGTGATAGGCAATATCAACATCAGACGCCAACAGCGAGTTAAGGCTTCAATTCCTCATTTTGCTTTAGCGGCATTTACCCCACAAGCATATTCAAATGATTTCGTGTACAGCGCACAAATGATTTTATAGCGCATTCAACATTAGCTTAGATACTCTAACTAGAAGTTTTATTTAAGTTTCTCTGAAAGCCTAATATCAAGGCGGGTTGTTGATGAAAGTAGAATAAAGGTTGCAAAGTTTATTCAGTTGTTACATAACTCAATTTGAAAAGTGCAGTTCCAGTTGGATCTATTTTAAAGAAGTGGTATTGAGGAAATAGAGAAATTGATCAACTAAGCTGATAACGATATGAAGAGCGGCTAACGAAATCAAAAGTTAAGAAATATACCAAATATACGGAATCTTATTTCGTCCGCATTAAATTTTGCTAATACCACGCGATAATTATCGTTATGCATAGTATATGTTTCTGAGTGTAAGCTGAAGTTATATGGGTCATATTCACAATACTAGGCAGACCACGACATACGTCTAAATTATAGGAACGAATAACTGTCAGTCGGCAGATGAAGGGTTCATGAAGCTGCTGAAGAAATTATTATTTAATTATTTTAATTTCAATTGATTTGTCCCTGATCTGAGATTCACAAGGCCTCCGTGGTCGAGTGGTTATGGTCTCTGACTAGTAATCAATAACCCCCTCACCGCTGGTAGTTCGAACCCCACAACGGACATCAGATCAATTTCACGTGGGGAGCTGTACATCTGGCTTACGGAAGGTTGGTCGTTCTACTCAAGTGTACGCCCGGGGTCTTTCGTCATCGTTTAAGCTGGAAAAGTCACCGTGTGACTCTAGTTGTTGGTGCGACGCTAAACCCCGTGAAAAAAATATATATATTATGTAAAAGTTACATATACCACAGAAATAAGACCTTCGATGCGGCGGGATTATTAAAAGGGTCCTTAACACGTCACGCTCAATGAAGTAAAGGTTGATGCATTTCAAACTAATGAGTTTATTCCATGGAGATTTGATTGTTAAAGTAAATTAAATGTTCAGTGTTTATTGGAATGGAATGTGGTTTACATATTTAAATGACTGTACGGGTATAAATCAAACAAGTATGAAATCTTTGTTTCTCTGTGATCTGAAGGATTACAGAGTGAGCTAATTAACCATAATTAACAACATTTACATTAATCGCTAATTGGATTTATAAATTGGATTTGGGCGGGGTACCGAGAAATCCTGGATTTTCTTCAAGTGTTGTATATTTTGTGTTTGTAAGATTTGAAGTCGGAAATTGACCAGAATTGAATTTCAAAGGCGATAAATATTTTTATCCTGGTAATATGGTTAAAAGAAGCAATCTTTAGGCAACAATATGGGCTGAATATAATATCAAAAAATGTGTTAAGTAATAAAGTTTTTTTATGTTATTAAATTACTTCTGATATTCCGAATGCTAGACTCATCATCTGATTCATTATTGTAAGCCAGTGGGTCGTGCTCTACAGTAATGATTCGAGAAGCGGACAAAATTCTCACGATAATCAAACGAAATTACGTCTATGCTGGGTTAAAAGAAATTCGAATACTTTGATTCTATTAAGAATACGTCATTGGTTAAATCTGATCGGCTTCCTGGCACAGGGTTCCACGAAATTGGCAGAAAAAAGAAAATTCTTTAAAACAAACCTACTTGATTTGATGTCCTCGTTTATATTTCCCATTTCTATCTGTTTAAAATGCACTAAAATGTAAAGAATAAAGTGCACGTCTGTGGCTAAACCCAATTAACAAGGATGCCTGGAAAACTTTGAAAACTTAGGAATTTCAGTCTGTATAAATAAAAGGGTGTTGAAAGCGTAAACATAGACAAACTTTGCAGATACTCAATGTTAAATACTTACTAAATAATTATTTCACCGAGTTACCTCAGAAAAAAGTCGTTAATGTATTTACACCGCCTGAATCTCGAATCCGTACATTCAAATGTTCTGTCCGTGATGACATTTTGTAAAATGGTACAAAATTCATACACATATGCGTAAAAATCGCTTTAGGCGCAACAATATGGGTTTCTTATCGAACGAGATCTGACAGATGCAAATTTAACCTAAATTCGCGACAGCTTTCCGACATGCCATAATTTCTATAAAGTCAACACTTGTTCCAATTTTGAATCCTCTAATAGCTGGAGGCCATTACGTTTAATGAATTTAATAATCGCAGTTTATTCTCAAAATAAATATATCTTGCTTTTATAACGTCGCACCAACAATCAACAACAGACAGCAACTTGTACAACTTTAACGGTTGAGGAAGACCCCAGGCTACATCTTGATAAAAACCATCGACCTTCTGTAAGCCAGCTGAAAATGTGACATTTGTCTGGTCTCGGGTGGGATTCGAACTCACAGCGGTGAGGGATTGGTGATTACTTGGTAGGGACTATAACAACTCTTCCATGAAGGCCCTGTCTATCATGCATCAATACGAAGCACTCATAAGGTGTCTGTCAAGCCGATCTGTTTAATAAGTTGAATTAATACAAATTCTCTTAAATCGTTGGAATTGACTCTCGCTAAGTATTAAGTTTTTCGGGTAAATTTATCCAAAATTCATTCATGCCGGATCAGATTCCATTTTTGCACAAAAATAGACATTTAAATTTATAATTTAATGATGTGATTTATGTGTTTCCGGGACTATTTATAGGGAAAGTTAGTAAAGAAAGATGCATTAATAAAACAAGAATATCATGTGATCCGAATCCCACTTCTTTTATCACCTGCTACTATTTCTGGAGTAACGGATGTTTTTGGGATCTTTTTTTCGCAATTCCCCTGTTTTTTCGCTAACACTATCTTCTCCTTGTCATGATAAGGCATATTGTTTGTCACACAACATGACTTTAAACGCAAGTTCGTGTTAACCAGAGATAACGCTAACAGTTCTAGCTAATAATAATTGCGATCCTAACAAACACAAATGTGTGTGTGGCAGCGGATAAAAACCCGTTACCCGTCTTATCGTTTTATCGCCCCAATCATGATTTAGCCGTAAATACGTCTTATGTAATACTAAAATACTGCTGTTGCATCATCAAAAATCGTGCATACAACATTCTTCCAGAAGATATGGCGCGTAATAAATCAATGTTTACCTACCAAATAGTTCCATCACTCGTCGTAGACGATATTCTTACTAAGTGCAAAGCATCATGGGTAATTGTGCATTCGTACCTAGACTAATACATACCAGAGTTTATGTGTCTGCGTAAAAAGGGTAATGAAAAATAACTGTGCTGTAAAGCAAAATATTTCTTATCAAACTGTACACGCAAAAAATAACAATAACGTGATGTATATCATAAACAATTTGAGTTGGTAAATAAAACGAACGTGGATGCCCTGAAAACGCCAAGTTCTTGTCAATTATTGCATGCAATACTGGTTATGCGCCAGATGCGCTACAAAACGTCGTGCATAGAAAAGGAACTTACTGCTTGGTACTTAAAAATAAAACAGTATAAGTCATTTCCAACAAGAAACGTGTCTGCTCCGAACTAAGTGTGTATTACTTTAATATCTGTGTGTTGTAAAATCTCACTTCACCAAAAAGCACCATATCTTATCTTTACTTCAGATTGAGACCACCTCTTTATTAAGGTATCATGTCCACAATTCTGTATTTTTCTGATGTATTTGCTCAAAAACGTTAATATTACAAAAATGGTACAGCCGAATTATCGATATTTCTTGGATAGTTACCCTGGATACTTAAATTTACATGCTGTATTTAACCGTACATTTTGAAAATTTTATCAGAGTTTATGCCCTTGTAGGAAAATAGAAAATATAATTTTATATAGGTGACCAATGTTTTTTTCTATATCAAATTAGATACTGCGTTTTAGTGTGGTTTTATTGTGATTTTCATTTAAACTGATTTTTTACTTTAGAATATGGACTATTTCCAGACTTCAATGCAAGTTTAAAGGGACAATAACTCATTGATGAAGTACTGTGAGAATGGAATTGAGTATTTAGATTGTAGACAAAATCTCAAGTTTTATAGAATCGACGGTTGTTCAGTATCTCATGTTCATAAAATATCAACAAATTTACCACTTATGGATAACTCTAAGACCCGTCACGTGACTTTTGCAAGGTTTTATTATCATAAATGTCTTATATCAGAATGGAGATGGGACCATTTAAGGGATCCCAAAGAGAAGTTTTAAAACTTTCCTGATGTAGTTGATATTTGAGTCTTCTGCAGGTAAGAAAGGGGTTTCTGACTGACCCCTAGGGCGATACCTGGTACTAAATGCCGGTATTCGGTAGATGAGTGTTTATAATCAATTTTTTCGCGTGAGTCAAAATCAAATTAACGCAGCAGTGGCGGCACACATCACTTTTATAGTTAAGTGGTAAAACTGACGTACTTATGTTTGCTGCCATAAGAACTGTATTTAAGTGATGGACCTAAAACTTCGGTATGGACTGACCCTTCTTGACAAAATTTCGATAACATTTCACGAAGCTGCCTGGCACCACGATTATTGTACTCGACAGGAGAGCATGTACTGTGAAGCAATATTTCCTCTTAAGTTCAATGAACTGCTCCTTTTTGTACAGTTGATACCATAATAGATCAACCAATTACTTTTTACTGCACAGTCAAACCTGTGTTGGTGGCCACCTCCGAATAAAGATCACCCTGTGATTGAAGGCCTTTCTTTGAAAACCATCAATAATTATTCAGAACAAACTGACCTCCTAAATTCTTATAAAAGCCACCTGTCATTAAAGGCCACATTTTGTCTTTTCCAAGGGTGGCCTTTGTTCACAGGTTTGACTGTACGTATGAATTAATTTCCAAACGTTGCTAAAATAAACCACATGCAATCACAAATCATCAATATACGAATTTGAATTACTGCCTCGAATATCATTGAAATCAAATCCATTAAGCAGCTACCACTGTACAGATGTTTTTCATTAAATTAAGCATACAGCGAAACGTGTATTTTGCCTGCGATTTAATGGGACGCTAATGTTTATGGGGTGATATTTAATGGCTGTACAGATAAGCTGTTTTAACACGTTCACTGTGTTTTGTAAAATCTCACTTTTAAGCCGTCTCCCTATAATGACAGACTAATTTAGGACTGACCCCGAGATTATAATATTGAGAACAGTCCTGAGTACAAATCTCAATTACGTTCTCAAAGTATTATGGTTGAAAATATAGATGGTGATCTGATTATCAATGTTTTTTTCTTTATGTTGCTTCAAATTTAAAGGGGCTAGACTCCAGATTTATAAACTTTTATTTAAATCTAGAAACTCCTTTAATTTCATTGCGGATGTAATAAAACGTGACAGCAAACTGTACCCTGGATTTGCATTATTGTACTGTGTCCATCTATTAAAAGACGGTGTTTGGGTCATGGTATGAAGAATAGATTCCAAAGTGTCAGTCATGTTGTAGATGTGTGCCACGATTAGGCGGTCCCTAAAAAAATGATGGTTTGCAATTGCGCGACTGACACTTTAAAAATTTCTCTGACCCCAAAAGTTGTAGAGATTTTGGCAAAATAAGTTTTTTGTTTCTTAATTGTAGCTTTTAGTTTTCAGAACAAGCATTTAATGTTATCAAAAAATATCCTACCTACTACCCACTATTGAAAGTTTGGGTCGTGTAACCGCAAATCAGTTTTTATGGATCTAAATTTATATTAAAAACATCACCAAAATTGTCGTGACATTGTGCAAGTTTTCACAACAATGATTTTCTGATGTCAAAGAGTCCAGTCCCTTTTGTTACTTCTACGGAACACATTGAAATCACCGCCCACAGACTAAGCACGAAAATAGCTTTAATATTGCCAATAACTCATATTGATATACAATTTGCATACCTTTGTAAAATGCCATCGCTCTATGCTTAAAATATATTATATATCAATATACCTAATGATGCGTTTTTCCGTGACTGATTATCACATTTTATGAGAGTTTATCATGTAGGTTTATTGACTGATGGAGCATAGAAATAACGCTTTGTACTTTGTTAACCTAATTTTTTTAGACAAATGCTAAAAGTATATAAAGGTGGAGGAGTTTGTTTTAGTTGCGTAGCTCATTGACTTCCTTCTGTTTAATTATCTTTACAAAAAACTGATTTATATAAGACAAAAAACACCCCGCAATTTTCCGAATTGAATGTCGTGATGACATAATTTATGTTCAGATAAATATCAGGTGAATAGAATGACTTGGCGAATACAGGAGAAAGCTATCACACAGAGTAGGTAAACCATCACCGCATCTGTCCATTTAACTTATGTGGGATTCACAGGGTAAGTCCACATTTCTGCACAGAAGACATGGTTATAAACTAACGTCTGTCAGCAACAGAGAAACACCCACAACACGCCCACACAAAAGCACAAACCCACCAACACGGTTCACTCTAGTGCTAACATTAATTCAGTGTTTCAATCGTCCAATATCATAAATATATATTCAATCAGACAATTTGTTTTATTCTTTACCTGCTAAATCCGTTTTACTACTTATTGATATCTTTTAGATTTATAAATTTAGATTTTTTTTCTCTATTTTTGTGATCATGACAATCCACCGCGGTTCAATCGAGCGATAATTACCACTAATTGTATACAGTCAAAATGAACGAAAACTACCCTTGGGGAGACAAAATGTGGCCTTTATTGACAGGTGGCTTTTATTCGGAGGTCACTTTGTTCTGAATAACCAATAATAGTTTTTCAAAGAATGGCCTTTACTTACAGGGTGACCTTTATTCGGAAGTAGTCGCAAACACAGGTTTGAGTGTACATGTTGTCTTGGAAACAACTACAGTAAAACCTCACATAGCGACCACCTCAATATTACGACCAGCTTGTTATAACGACCATTTATAACGACCTGAAGGTGTTCTCTATACCGAGGTTTCACTGTATTTTAAATTAACTACATTTTGATGTATTGCAGGTAAATCTATTATTTATTTTACTATTTTTGTAACATTTCTGATTAATGTAACCAATATGTATATTCTATTTTTAGGTTGAAATTATATGACTATGTATTACATCTATTTGCACGCTGCTGTTGTTAATTACATGTTGAATTATAAGTGTATTTATTGTACGGATCTATTATAAGTTGGTATTTATACGCTGTTTTTGGAAAAGTTATTAGAAATTAAATATATTTTGGTGTATTCCGGGGGTTATCTGTCTCTTTAATAACTCACAAAACAAACTTTACACTGACGTACTGAACACGGCCTGTGACATCACCCAGGTAAAAAGAACTACCAACAATTTTAACATTTTTGATTGTTGAGATTAATCAATAGTTTTTTTTTCAAAAATACAAATTTCAATCTTATTCACTTTAATAAACAGAATGAATAGTTACGGAGATAGAAGTTCGTCCTGTTTTATACCAAGAAAAACATCGAAAAATCAGAATATGACAGACTCGTTGCGTTTTTTGACACTTGATTTGGCATTTCAATAGATTGATTTAATCACATTTGCCATCATGCAGCTTAGATCCGAGTCAATTAATTTATTTTATCAAAAACCATTTTATAATCAGTCAATGCACAGTACAGTTTTTCCTGAGGACATTTTTGATAATCAAATAAAGAATAAAAATACAGTCAGTGGAACTCGGCGATGATCTCTAAAACTGAGCTTCTTAAAACTAACGAAAAGATTTTAGTTAGGATGTTAATTAGTGTGATTCCTATGTTTATGTATGTTATATGTTTTCTATGTTTATATCTTCTTTTTATGAATAGATGTGATATATCCGTTACACCAAAATTCCGGGTAAATCCATAAGTCATATACGTAATTGAATATTTTTGACACATATGTGACAATAAATTTATTCAATTCAATGAAGAAATCAGCAACTTTGTTTGTAAGTTCACAATTTTTATGCCGACTAATGGTGGCTACAGTCTTACTTATTTCATATGTAAAGGTGTATCAAGTTGATCTGTTTGTAACTGTGTGAAGTCAACGTCCTGTTTGTAAGCGTTGAAATCACTATCATCTGGCTAGTATGGTAAAACACGCATCATGTAATAAATAATGCATCTTTACTTGCTTTTAAGAATAATTGCTATCATATAATATGGACTCCTACTTTATGAAAAGTAAATGATGGATCTGGAGTTTGGTCCCTTTAATTATGTATTAGTGTAAGTGGGAAGATTTGAATTTAATTAAATTTCACTTGATGATTCACACCACTCTTCTTTTTAAAGCTGATCAAACAATTTGAATGATTTATTTATTCCTTCTAAGTTTTATGTTTATATTTCACATTGAGTTCAAATAGAATCTACGTAAACATTTTGCACGAAAACACGTGCGTACTTTTTTTATCTTATACCTGATGTCTATTAAGTAAACTGAACATAAATTTATAAAATCGATAATTTGTTGATGCTATTTATGTCATTCGTACAGAGGAGTTGATATTAAACAAAATAATGTAAGCTGTGTCGTTACTAATATAACAATATCACTTAATGTTGCTGGGCTAAGGCACCTGAGCTAGCTGGGATCGCGGGTTGAATATACAACTGCTAGTAATAGTCTAGATAATCCATAATCCCAGGACATGTTTGAATAATTCTATTACTACGACAAGTATTGATAACAATTATAATATTAGAGTTAACTGATAAAATAATATAATACGTAACCGTTGTTGAATTTAGTTGGTAAATAAATATTTAATCTGTGTATCATGTAATTTTGGTGACAAAGTATTTTACAGTTTTATAATCATTTATCAAAAATATCATTTTAAAACATAGATGTAAATATCAAGCTAAACATAAAGTATCAACCACTTGTCTGTTTATAATTAAATGTTTATGTAAAGATCTTGCCTGTAGTTGACTGTCTTCTACGTGAAAGGTAGATTTATTAAAGCTTGGGCCTATTTAACTTGTTTACATACATGTATATTAATTACTAAGACACGTTCTTTTTAAAGGGGAGTAACTATTGGTCACAAAAAATATGTTTTAAATTGAGTTATTTCCCTTGAAAATTGAAGAGTACTTTGTTGATAGCAACAAATATGGCGCTGGTCGTCCGTGATCCGTCGGGCTCTGAGTACACACAGACGGAACTAGACCTTCAAGATAGGATCTTATCAATCTATGGCACGACAGATAATGATGACAGACTTTTTAGGTCAGTCTGGTGTAGTCTTAATTCAGTCGTTTGTTTTATAGCATCGTAATTAGGAGTTATTCTGCACAATTTATGGCCAATTGTCAACCGGAAATGGATTTTTCTTTCGTAAATACGGGAAAATGTATGCTATGAATTTTGACGTCATTTTTAATTGCATTAATTTAGACATCGTTGGCTCCGCAAAATTAAAATGGAGGCATTTTGTGTGTCTGAAAATGCCCGTATTTTAAAAAATGGTGTTATACTTGAAATTTTGGGGTCAACGCCACATTACCATACTGTGGCCACTGGGTAAGAATTTAATGATTGGTGTTTATTGAATGAGATAATCTATACACTGTTAAAAACTAATAAGATTTGACTGGACTGCATTTTACTTTTAGGGCCCAAATCAGCTGGACACTGTAGTGCTTAATTGGCCTTTGATATATTGTTCTGTTTATTTAAAAATAAGACCAGTCCATGAATCACACCACTTGCCTGATAACTAGAACATTCAACGGCAAAATTTCCATGGACAAGCTCAAAATTGCTATTTTTACACAATAAAAATAAAATGACGAAATTATTACCAGCACTATATTCTTTAATGAAAACTTTGTATAGGTCTTCCTTTAATTGATTGGCAATTTCAATGTCTTTGTTTCTTACAGTACATTGTCATGATTATGATTTCCATTTTTAGACCTGACCTGGCAGACCAGCCAAAAGTGGGTTTCTTTGGTCTTGACCGGGCATCACAGACTGATGTCACAGAGATTGTTGACCTTAAGGAGATGACAGAAGTCATCCAAATACTTCTACAGGTAAATCTTTATTGTGTAAACTTGGTTTTGCACTTATTTATAATAATGTATAATAATTATACCCAATCGACTGTGAAAAATCTCCAGTGTGAATATTCTTTAGGATGGTCTAATTTATTGCTCTCTGAGTCTCCTATATTTCCATTGCCTTTCTCTGATCAGGTAAATCTTAGATCAATGTTGTGTATCAGAAATGATTAAAGTATCTTGTGCACTTTTACTAATTTATAATGCAACTTTTCTATGTTTATATTATTAAAAGAACTTTGATTGCTGCTTCTTATAATGCTAACCAGAGTATTCTATATACATTGCCTTGTTCTGGCATCATGAAAGATTCTATCTGTTATCTGTTTCTAGGTTAAAGTTTTTAAAACTGGACACTGGTCTCTTTGCTTAAATCCCTTACTTTGTCCTTTTTGTTTCTTACATTAAACAGTGATATCATTTCAACCAAAATACTTTGAAAATGAAATTGAGATTGTATTCAGAGACTATTCTCAAATTTTATAGCTTAGGGGTTTGGGTTCACAAACCATGGCTCTTGATCAATAGACGCATGCTTTAACCTCAGATTATGGTGCATCAAATTTAAATAGAAAAACGAGTAAAGATATCAGTTTACTTTATGTATTCATACGCTTTATTCATTCAATCATTTTTGTATTTTAATCAGTATTAGTGTCAATGGGATTAAATAGGGAGATTTGGAACAGGAAAGCAATGTGCTCGCTTTGAAACCAGATGAAGGTTTGTTTCTGTTCTGTATTAGTTCTGGTTATATTATCATTCTCTGCTCCTGTTAAATCTGCAGATTTTTTATTTCCACATGATTCCTAGTATTTTATGTTTTTGTTTTTTATTTTCAGGATGTTGCAACATTAAAACGAGATATAAACTTTGCAAAGCATGTAATGCAGGCTGATTATGAGTCAAAATTACAAGAAAAATCACTAGAATTGTAAGTACACGTATGACATTATTATAAATTAATATAGTCATTTTTTTGGAGTCATCTGTAATTGTTACGACTTTTCTGCTTTTCTATGTAGGAATGGTGCTTAAATAAATGTGAATGTACTGCAAGCATGATGGACCCATTCTTAATAGTTTGGCATTTTTATTTCTGTAGAAAAATATGGGATAAATGAAAAAAAAAACAATTATCTAAAAAGCTATACCAAACTTTGGCCTTCCTTTCCTGTCTAAAATTATAGCATTCAGACTTGCTAAGTAACATCTATTTTTAGAATCCTTTATTTGGGTGACTGACTGCCAACTGTTTCACACAGATTGATTCTATGACCTGTGGCTGAATAAGGAGATTGGATAACTGTATTTTATGTCTGTCTTTTGTAACATTTGATAAGCGAATCATGTTGTCTATAGTGTCTATGAAACAGACTAACAGTTGATTATTTCCTAACCAAACAGATAATGAGGGCCTCTGTGGTCAAGTGGTTAAGGTCTCTATTACTCACCCCTCACTGCTTTAAGTTCAAATCCCACTTGAAACCAGTCAAATTTCACATGTGAGGAAACTGTCTAACTAGCTTACAGAAGGTCAATCAATCTTCCCAGGTGTATGCCTTTGGTCTCCCTCCCCTGTTAAAACAGGAAAAGTTGCCAAATGACCTTGGCATGCTGGTAATTCCAAACAAACAAAAGATAAATAAGATAAAGAAAAGATAAGATAGAGATAAAAATCTTAATAATTAATTATATTATAACAATTCTTTCAAATATTTCAGATATTGCCGAATCAATGAAAGAGTTTCAGATTTGGAAAAAATGCATGAAGAGGTTAGTATTGTGTTAACTATAACTTTTTTGTCCTCATAATTGATTTAATGTTTCAACAATTACATGTTCCACTCTATTATTTAGCCCTTGACTGGCAAGGCTTTGATCATAGTTTTAAACCTGAAACCTGGACAGCATATCAATCTCTGTAACTAGTCGTATTGATGAAAGTACAGCGAAAAGTGAGTTTTTTGGCACCTGTGAATAAAGACCAGACTTTATCACTATTTATAATGAAAAAACTGCCCAAATCACCACATCAGAAAAGTATCCAACAAGCATAAAGGTCATATTTATTTTTTCCTTTCTGTGGCAGGCATTTTTTTCCTTCTATAGCAGGGGCTGTTTATAGGTGTCTTCCCCTCAGAAAAAATCTTTAAAAACATGCAATTTTCCCTGAAATTCAGTAAACATCAAGTTTTTTTCCCCCTTTTGCAAAAATACCGTGTTGTTTTTTCCCCAAATTTAAGAAAGGCCTCTTCTCCTACCAGTGAAAATAAGCTCTGAGTGGGATCCATTCACATAAGAGACTTTCTGATATTCACAGGAAGTGATTTTATTGTCTGCCTCGCAAAATCTTGGAATTTGTCAGTAGATTACAGACGTTTGGCATATTTAGTGAAATATTGGTTAGAAAGGTTAAGTGCGTTGCTGTCTGACACACCCTTTCCTTATTTACCAGATTTTGATGATGATAATGATGATGATAATGACGATGATGATGATCTTATGTGGACATTTACTTACAATGTAACTTTCTACTTTTCAGAGAGTAGGAACAGTTAGACGAGCATTTCGACAGCAGTTATCAGATGCAATAGCCAGAGTAGCGGTGCTATATAATGTATGTAATATCTAATATTAGGAAATTTTCATAGCACATTAATCTATAGGAAATTTACTGAAATTGTATGGAATTGTTTATGCTATTTTAAATCATGCTGATTTTAACTGATTGTGGTCATACTGATAAAAACATGATGATTTTGTCAGTTGAATGTTCATTTTGATGTGTTTTTATAGAATGTCAATCTGTTATAGACTTTGGCCTACAACTTTTGTTTCCTTCACCAAATCTTGGCTGAAAATCTTCATTGCTCCTCCCATCTGTACTGCTTTATTTCACATTAGTTTTTGAATGTTTTTTTTTCTCTTGGGTTTAATGACACTCCCACAGCTAGGGTCATCAGTAGACTTTTCCAACTTAACAACTTCCTCACATGTGAAATCTGTCTGGTCCAGATGGTATTTGAACTCACATCTGTAAGGGCCAAGTCAGAAAACATGACCACAAACAGAGGCCCCCATTTTGAATGTATAAAAACTAAACAGATAATATTTTACATCTAAAATTTTAAAAAATATCCTCAATAATTCAAGAATTTAAGAGAATTTGAGATGATTTTTCTTAATACCCACTTACTTAACCGTCCTCTATATTTAGAAAAATCTTCAACGTAAAGTTCGTCAAGAGAAGAACAAGAGTGACGGTGAGACGGGAGAGCTGGAGAGAAAATATCGTGAACTTCAAGCTACTGTACAGAGAAACGAGTCAATTATCCACATGCTCAAAATGCAGATTCAACAGTTACAGAATAAGGAACCAAGTGTAGCAGATAGTGTAAGTACCATGTTTCAGTTCTGTTCAAGAAATTTGGATAATTGGGCTAGAAAAAATAGCAATGTTTATGATTACTTCACCAAGCTTATTTTGTGGTTCCAGCTCTAAAGTTTCTAACAGCAAAATACAAAATACAAAAATATCCTTTGACAAACCATACTCCAAAGTGCGAAAGGTATGTTTAGAAAAAAATTAGGAAGGAAACATTTTGTGACCTACCTACCTTATCCCTCATGGTCATGTAATCATAAACTTGGATTTTTTTCTATCCTTATCATTGAACCACACCTTACCTAAATTTTAAGGCATCCATATGACCTTTTCACAGTTTTGGGGGACATTTTTTGTCTGTATGAAAAAAAGGATTATGATCATATCTTAATTCCAAGATCAAAGTAACACAAAAGCTAACAGATTGAAGGTCACATTCAAGGGTCAAGAATTATGATGAAATATTTAACATACCACATACCATACCCTATCTTTGTTTCATACACATTTAAATGAATACAAAGCAGGGCTCGACAATCTTTTGCAGGCTACTCGTCCTGAAGGACGACCAGCTAAGGATTTTAACTAGTTCTACAGCAATTTCAACTCATCCTGAGTCAATTTGTTCTCATAATTATGAGTGGACTTGTCGAGCCTTGCAAAGTGAAGTTTTTCAGCTGCTTAACTTGTTAAAATTGTTGGATTTTAATCGGATCAATATACCAGTATCATCAGCATCATGCATGTTTGTGTATCTTGTCAGCATCATTTATGACAAGCATCAAGCATAGTGATTGACCTTAAAATTTTTGATGTTCAAAGCCAACTTAATGAAATAATCTCAGACTTTTTTTAAGAACATTGATAGCTGGGATGAAAAACTGATGATTGATGACCTCTAATTCTGATAAGGGCTGCCATTGGTTCGTTTTTTTTCTTTATCAACAGTTACAGAAATCATGGAGAAATCTGTATCAATGATTCATCAAAATATATAAACATTTATATTTCCAAAACAAATATCAGTAATGCCTCTTTTCTCAAGTTTGTATATCTCTCTGTCTAAGTATTAACTAAACTTACGTTGTTCTGTGCACTTCAGAAGAATTTGACTGTAAAAACAATTTACTTGTCAATAGTTTCACTAGTGGAAGTTTGAAACAAGACAGTCTCTCTAAATAGTCCCAAATCAAAGCTGTTTTTGCCACTGTGAAATGCAAACATTTACATTTTTGTTTCTACCATAATTTCATGCCAAAATATCGACATATTGAAGCATGTCTTGATAACCAATTGACAGAAAGAAATTGTTGATATACTGATTTCATTAGCTTGTCTATTTCCAAGAAAAAGTTGAGCTATTATGATTGCTGCATTGTCGTAGTTGTCGTTGTCATTGTTGTTGTGCAAAAATTTTATTGAGTCCATTACTCAAACACTTTTAAATATATCAACACAACACTTGTAATACTTGATTGTTGCAAGGCAAGGGACATCATTCTGAAAGATGTACTTTTAGAGTTATGCCCCTTTTAACTTGGAATTTGTTCACCTATTGCTTATTGTATTGAATGATGTATAACAGACAAGCGTTAGCACTGCTCTGTGGAGCTCTTGTTCAGTCTGATGATAGTTCTGTTTCTGATCATTAATTAGGATAGATAAAACATTTTAATTATATATTACATTTTTATACAGGATGTGGATAATGGGATCTTATTGGTAGGTCTGTGTGTGGTATTGCTCTGGAATTGTAACCACAATAGCTATTGTATCATGGACATATCTTAGGGAAAAGAGCAAATTTCTTTACTTAAAAACTCATGCCAGTCACAAATGTTAGGATATATATCATTACTGGTGTATTCCATCAACCGTTCATTGATTGAAGACCATAGAACTTTTTTTTGTATTTCTTGATATTTATACCAATTTTTTCTGTCATCCATCAGAGATTTCATATAAACAAATCTATTACTTTCACTCAAAATTCCTCCATTCTTTTTTAAGAGATACAGACCATCAAAATGGCTTCAAGGCATTTCAACTACATGTTCAATGACTAAAAATAAATATGTACACTTGATGTGTCATTTGAGAAATTGAATTCATTTTTTGGTGATATGGGACCAATAACAAATCTATCAGCATAGGGTAAAATGTTTATTGTTCTTTAAAGGTAATTGGTTAAACTCATGAACATTTTTATGATTATTTACTAGGATTTCTGAAACTTGTAAGATTGGCAAGCAGGTTTTTAGGGAGACCTCAAACTGTTGGTTTCTGCCCAATGATTTGAATTTCCATTGGGCTCTTATGAAACTTGGTATGGAAGAAAGGCATATGGTGACCTACATTGAGATTTTGGACTGCTATGGTCAAGGTCAAGTTCACTGTTACATACCATGTAATAAAAATAAAACCTGTTTTTTTAAATCACATTGTATCTCATTAAATTAGAAATGCCACATTAGCTAAGATATGTCTATGAATGCCACACGGATGGCTTATCTTGAATGTGAAGCTTGTTTTTTGTACAGTCCTGCTGTTGAGAGTGATAAATGTGAGGTTTGTCTGTTTAAATTTTTGACATTTTGCACTTATGTCCTGCCTGTTAAACATGGTCGTCTCAAATAAAAACCAGCTCATTATTTATTTAATTTACTTGGCAGTGTTTTTCCTCATTTTTATGGGATAGGTGGCAAGGCGTATAATATAGTGTTGTGTTGAGAATTTAGGGAAAAACATGTCAATGTTGAAATATTTAATATTCTGTATGTTGAAGAAATAAAACACTTCATTAAAGGGTACATCAATTTATGTATCATCTATCATCAATGCTTGCATATTTTTTCCTTGCACAAATTTACATTATACCATGTTGGAGACAAAGTGAGTAAGAGGGGATTTTTTCAGTGAATAAGGGAAAAACTTTACTTTTCGGAGGGGGATCGGGCTGAATTTTAGCCCCAAATCAGTCAGGTTTGGTGTGTGATAGATTTTACTCATGAATTTATTGCAATGTGTGTATTTCTTGTTCAGAATTATACCATGTATAGGTTTGTTTCTATGATGCGTATATTCTGTAATGACTTGTTTGTTTTCAGCCATCAATAGCCGATTCTGAGCGTCCGTCTGCCATTACGCCTCAAACTCCGGTAATGTGTGACTAATTATCCTGTACTAACTGTATCCAATTTATTGTATAACATCTTTATTTCATAATTAATATATAATGTAACCATGCAGCCAAGTTATTTTGTAATTCCCTGTTTTTTTACTGTATAATAATTTTTATTACTGTATGTATGTAGATGTTTTGTCTTTGTTCAATTTTACGTAACATAGTCCATAGTTAACTAGATATTAATATCACACAGGTTTGTTTTTTACCCAAGATTATTAGTTTAACCCTTATTATGATTTAGGCCACTGTTTGTTGATTTAACATTTCTCAGACCAGTCGATTGTATTTTTTTGACAAAATAAGAAAACCTGAAAAATTGAAACTATAACTATAAGTTTCTTTTTTTCTGATATTGTAAAAATCACACATTATTTGTCCTGAACATAAATTAACCCGAGTATTTTTACTCGTTCTACCCAAAATCAAATGCTTTTTTGTCAGGTAATTAATTCCCTTATATAGTAATTCTCACATCCAGTTGTTTTTTTCATGGGCACCGCGAAAATGGTGGCCCATACTTAAATTTTGTCTTTTTTTTTTTACTTTCTTCTACCTGATGTTAATGCAACAAAATTCTGAGAAATATAAATGAACAACAGTGGCCTTACTAACATTGTTTGTTTTATTTGTGTGTGTCTGTTTTTATTGTCTATTCCTTTTAAATATTGTATTATTATTACTGTATTTTAAGGTTGCTATGGAGACTCATTGACTTTGACAGTGTGATATTTTACACTAGGAATTGAATTTACTCAAAATCATATAACTCCGTGATATTTATCATGAAAATTCTGTGTACTAGCCTTATCTATTATGAAAAGTCTAAATTATAATCAAAATCATGTATGTCAGACTTATTTATTTTTGAAATTATGTAAATTTTTAGCATTGAAGATCAGTTTTATATTTCTACTAAATATTATGTTCAGTATAGTAACGTTCAAAACTGTTGTTTAATACTGTTAAAAAGTTAATCTTTGTATGAGTTTCATAAGAGAATGTATAAATTTATTTTGGTATGCCAATTATTGGAGTTAATATAATAATTACATTTAACAATCCAGTTATGTTGGACTTTTTGTATGATGCATTTAAACAAATCATTCTTAAAGTATGAGGTAGAATGTTATGCGTATAATATTACAGAGTTCTGCCGGGAAGGCAATGGTGAGTCTAAGCTTGATTGTATGCTGCAAAGAAAGTCTTCTAGTTAATCTGATTAAACAGTCAGATACAATGTTCACAAATAATAAATTGTCAGTTTGTTTGAATGTTTCTCAGATAATGAATATATGCATTAATTTCACATTTATAAGGCTTTTGAGGTTATCATTAATTACTGCAGTTTGGCTATAAAGGTGTTAAGCAGTTTTTGTAACAAGGCTTTTGAAGTCAAACATATGTATTTTTGTGCTGCGACGAGCTATGTATTTTTATAATGG
This sequence comes from Lutraria rhynchaena, assembly GCA_008271625.1. NCBI lineage: Eukaryota > Metazoa > Mollusca > Bivalvia > Venerida > Mactridae > Lutraria > Lutraria rhynchaena. The sequence goes on from VIBL01000150.1 coordinate 354,546, forward strand.
TGTTATTTAATATATTTTTGTTGTCTTTTGTTTACAATAATCAAAATGTTATCAATCAATGTTTGTGAATTTTGCTCTAATATTTGGAAGATGGGACATTACAAAAACTTTAGTCTGTGAGTGTACATCTTCAGCTTCGAGACTAGTCTGGCCTCTGATTGGTTGGTTCTGAGTGCATTTCAAAATTAACCGATGGTAATGCTGCATTGTTTGATTGGTATCCGAGTTAAATTTTCAGCATTTTATCTTTGACAGACTCATGGAGCAGCCATCTTGAATATTACAGCTATGTTTGGAGTGGGAGTGATTTGTAAATGTGATTTTTCATACAAATTATATTTTGTTGTTTTTTCTGTATGCATATATATAATCTGTTATATTAGTAGTCTAAACTATTCCAGATATTTTGCTGTTATATGTATTTTATTTTTATTTTCTTTGACAAAATTGAGTGTTTTAGATATACAGGTAAATGTAATTGATAGTTAAATAATGTATGAGATTTTATGCTCCTATGGTGACATTCAAACCTTGAAATGCTGTTTCAAAGTTGTCCTGCCTCACAGAGCTTTAATGAACTCTAACCTTACACAGTGTATTTGCATTAGTTTGTTGCTAACAAAAATGGCTTCCAGTATATGGATGAACCATTGAGTGGAGTGTTAGCTGCTCAACGTGATGACTTGTTCAATTAGACACTGTACCGTAGGCTGAAAGCTCTTGGGGGAGTGATTCAAATTATTAATACATAAAGCACTAAATTTGAAATATGTTTAAGACAGTGATTTAATGTACGAATCTTCACATCTGCTGAATGATGTTTCTTTTTCTGAATGAAGTAATTGTGGCACAAAAATGTTACTTTTTGAGATGAATATGTGAAGTTGAATTAGAGAAGTCTAAAACTATATGTTGTAATTGTATGTTATAATGCCTAAAAGTGTTATTGTGGTATTCTTAATGTATGATATTATTTTGATGTTAAATCTTTCTTGCATCAGAGTTTTATGGAGAGTCCACCTGCGACAGCTGTCACTGTCGAAAGACCACCGGTAAGTGTGTACAGTAGCAGGATTTAAGATTTTAAGTTCATGAAATTTATAATTTATCCATAACTCTTCTTTGTAATACATGTTGACATAAATGGAAAATCATATAGTTTTTCTTCTCCATATTAGTACATTTGTCTTTCTGTTCTGAAGTTTATCTTAAATACTTGTTCCAGAATGCTTGTAAGATTTTGACCAAACCTGGTGGAAAGAGAAAATGACATTCTAAATTAACATGATTTGAGCACCATCCCAATGAAACATGTTACTTTGCCATGTAGAGCTTTGGATGAAAATGCTCATCTATTGAGAAACATTTGGTTTCTATGGAAACTATTCAGTTTGAGAAACATGATATTTTCATTTATACCATTCAGAACTTTAAATATTTTGACATTTGTTTTCTATTCAGAGTGTGAGAGAAAAGGTATACGTTAGTGGCTTTTTTGTCTGTGTAAATGTTTTGTTTAACTAATACATAGATGATTATGTTAGTGGAACAGATCTGAGAGTTTTTTCAGTACTAAAACATCATCATGTTTGTGTATTATTGTTCAGCAGTGATTTTGCTGCATCTGTTATGAGACTTGTGACTCTATCAGAGTTACTCCGTCCCTTTCTATAATGCTAGAAAAAACAGTCATGTTAACAGTTACTTGACAAAAAAAAATAGGGAAGGTAGGTTGAATATTCCATTTTTTTTTTTTTTTTTTTTTTTTGTCTGCTCATAACATGCGGACTTCGATTCCTCCTCAAATAAGGTCATACTTTACTGATTTTACTGTTAGAAACTTTAGGATCAGTACAAAAGATAAGGTTGGTTGGGTAACCATGAACACAAATCTTTTATCTGGCCTTACTCATGACTTTGTGACTTTGTTAATGGCTCCAATCTTTTCTAGAGACTTTTGGCTGAAATGCAGTGTCCATTTTTGTTACTTGTGACTGCAAATTGTCAATATCAGGCCCTCAGGTCATATAACTCAAGAACAGTCTCTGAGCTCGAATCTCAATTTCAATCTCAATATACGGTAATATGGATGAAAAGAAGTAGTTGTTTAATGTTTAGATAAATATTCAGGTCAGTTACACTGTCAGAATTGTGTATCATTTATATCATCATCATTTTATCGCAATTAATTTAGAAACACTAAATATGAAATTTGAGATTAATGAACAATCTCAATTTTTTTTAACCTTGAACCCCCTGTATTAATGTCAGACATTTAAATTTCAATTTCTTTCTATGATGCTTTAGCGCTGAGTTGGAATTGCCCTAAAAGAATAATTATATTACTGTCAGATTTCTTTTGTGAGATATATAGTTGATATTTTGATTTTTTATATGTGTTTTTTTACCATGTCTGGCAACTAAGTGAATTATCGTTGCTAACTTTGTTAAACTTTCTAAGTCAGAGGTCATAAAATTGAGATTGATTTCAAGTCCTAAAAAATGTTTTTGTCTTTTAATGTTCTTAAATTAATAATGAGGTATTATGTAATAATGTTTTATGATTCACTGTTCTGTTAAATTCATTAGTCCAAATATTTACTTTTCTTTTATCACTGAAAATGAAATTGAGATTTGAGCATAGAGACAAATCTCAATTTTTATAGCATCTGACTGTCGTGTTTTTATGGTACCATGTCTTAAATTGGGTCAAAAAGTTTTGTGTAGGAATTTTTAAATATATAGCAGGAATGTAATTTTTATATTGAGTGTGGTGAATGGACTTGAGAGTTAAACTTTTACTCTGTGTATAGTGTTTAGACTGTTTATATTTGTCATAAACAACTGGTTTTGTGTATATTGTGGCGATTTTATTATTGTTTAACATTTTATATTCTTACACTATTGGTGTGTATATATTATATACTTGAACCTGGTCACCCTGTCTTGAATTCTGTGATAGACATAGGATGTTATGTTAGGTAGGGGGTGGGGTGTAAAACTGGGTACATTTTATGTGGTGTTGCTTTTATATCATGTCCACTGGGACATAGGCTGAACTCAAAGATGCTGTAGACAAGTCCACATTGATTACCATGCTGCCTTTTTACTGCTTGATATAATTTATTAACTCTGATGTTACTGGTCTAGATTTTTTCTGTTGGGCTCGCCAGATTTTTGACAAGATGGGTGCTGGCTCTGTCTAAGTCTTCTATGATTTCAAGTATGGTCTGACTGGCTTATGATGCAAACCATTTGTTGAGCTATTCACTGGTTGTCAAACCATTTGTTGAGCTATTCACTGGTTGTCAAATTATTTGTTGAGCTATTCACTGGTTGTCAAACCATTTGTTGAGCTATTCACTGGTTGTCAAATTATTTGAAAATAGGCTGCACAGTGACAAACATTGTCCAAAACTTTGCTTTTGATAAGTGGTTGGTGGGGTACCAGGTTCAAGATGTTGTGTGCCGGAAAGTTTTTTTTGAAAAATAAAACTTGTGTGTAGATTAAAATGTATTGTATTACTTTGTAAAGTCACCTGTTTCCAGTAAGAATTTCTGGCAACCAGTAGTTTTTCTTTTATCTTCATAAATAGGTGTTTGTCAATTCATATAACAGACATTTTTGTTTTTAAATTGTCTGGTATACCTATTTGACCTGTTATTATAACTAAGTGTTTTAAGTATTTTTTTGTAAAAACTTATCATGGTATGTGATTAATTTATATCTCATGAATTTAAGAAATACTTGAGATGATAGCAATTTTAAAAATACTACTTGTATATCAATTTTGTCTTTTAGTGTATAATTTATGTATTTCTTACATTAATAATTCTGTTCTTGTTGATGTGATAGTTTTATTTGGTATAAATAGATATTTGCCATGACTGTAAATTAATATATTTTTTTTTACAATTTCTGTTTTATTATTGATTGATATATACAGGGAGTACAAGCTACTATCAAACCATCGGTAAGAAAATTTTGTTGCTTTTTTGTGGAAATTTTAAAGGAACTCACATAAATATAATAATATTATTGATGAAATTTGATTAAATTTTTTCTATCACCTTGTCTGTCCTGCTCAGTGCATATAAAACATCAAGTCTTTTAGGCCAATCATTTAATTTTTGATTTAAGAAGAGTTACGTTACTTGGACTTTTTATATTATGATTGTTTAAGTACTTGCGATGAAGTCTGTGTTATAGCTTAGCTTTGGAGAGTTCTGGTATGCAGTATCCTATTATATATGATGATAATTATATTAAATCTCATTTATAGTGAAATCTTTAGATGACAAGTTCTTATTGTAATGTCGTACTATGAGCTCAAGTTGGTTGGTTTTTTGTTCTTAACCCTTTGCCTCATAATACTGCATTTCCTCGCATCTGAAGCGGACGACTTTTGACAACATTGCAACAAAAGAAGCCGTTGCCATTAATGATTAATGGCTTCTTTTGCCACAATGTTATCTATTCTGTCAGAGAGAAATAACCAATTTTCTTAAATAAATTGATGTTTTGTATATTAGCTTTGAATTTGGAAGAATCCAAAATATGATTATTAGACAAAGGGTCAAAGAATATGGTGTGATAACCATACTTGATGTAAGAGAAAATTCTGTTCATTTATTGAATGTTATTAAATTCATGCTGGAAACTATTTTAGACAAAAAACAAGGAAGTTCAGGTATTACAAAATATGAGTGGAAAGTTTAATGTCTTGGTGTAGTGATGATGTACTATGTGTAATGTCTGTTTAGAATTGTGTAACATATTCTATGTGTGGTGTTTCTAATACTTTGTTATTGTAGCTAAATGGTTTTATTTTTGTGAATACTTAAACAAGTGATTTGATCATCTTCTATTGGTAATGGTTTATCATATTTAACAAATTTTTTGAAAATCGACCAATCAAAATCTGTAGAATGTGTTATTGACCAATTGCTACAAAGCATTCTCAGTAGATATATACATTGTATCTGTTTTATTTGACCATGTATTCTTGATTTTGTTTAAACCTATCTTAGTGGTTCTTATTAATTCAGAAATGATTATTTTAGAATCAACTAACATCATACAGGTATTTTTGATAATTGGTTTTGGTACTCCTATTGATAATTTGACAATTTCAATTGTTTTTAATGAAGATATAATAACTGCAATAGAATCCCAAAATGTGCATATTTACACTGCATTCAATGATTATATAATTAATTGAGTTTCTTTTTTTCTTTGAATGACCTTTGTTAGAGGTCATACAGTTTTGTTTAGCGCTGGTTTTATGTACAAATATTGATTATGAAATGAAATAGAAAATAACTTCTGTTTTTGTCATTCAATTTACTAGAAACACTACTTCATGAAAATTGGTGATCTGTGTACTTTCTTGTAGTTTCTAATCTTTGGTTGTTTTGAAGCATATTTGTGTACTTTTTAATAATGTTTTGTTGTGTAATTACTGATGAAATATATATGTATCTTTAATATGTTATCCAGCATTTAGACATAATATTTTGCCTGTGTGGATGTAGAAACATTTTGATTTTGAAGATTTTCATAATACCATTGTGATATTATGCTGTAAAACCTCACGTTGCGACAGCCTCAACAGTGATCCTTTTGCAAATTTGGGAAAGGGTCTGGGTTCAGTCCAGTTGGGAAAAAATGCATGATGTGATGCCAAAATTGTGAATTTTTGGTTAGAATTTGGAAAAAATGTCTTTATTTTCGATTGGGAAGGGTCCGTTTACTGGACCCAAACAAAGAAGGAAAAAATCGCTGCTCAATATTAAAACAAACTTATTATACTGACTGGTTACTGTCTATCCTGTTCACAGTATTTCCTCTATACTTCAACTTGTACCCTAGACAACCATTCTGTTAAGACCACTTTTCTTTGAAAGTCCCAAAGGTGGTCTTGATATCGTGGTTTTAATGCATATAACTTCATATAGTTGTTTGATCTTGGTGTCTGTGTCAAACTTGTGTCTAAAGATCTCCCATTAACAAACAAATGTGACCTTAAAACTCTTTTATTAGGAGATTCATTTACTCTGTTAAAGAGTGACCTTTGAATAAATGGTGATCTTGTACAGGAGACTGTTACATCAAGTTTGACTGTATTTTAATGTGTATGATGTTAACATGTGATGTTTGTGTTTATATTAGTGCAGGTTGACAGATAAGTTGTGGCATTTTATACTGATGTTTATTTCAGCTATTGATGGGGATGTTTCTGTTTTATATAGAAATTTTGTTTTCAGATGATTGTGTTTATCAATGTTTCAGCATAGATATCAGATATCTTATACATTAATAAAATATAATCTTTTTGTTTAGCCTTTTTCATTATATAACAAACAGATTTGGATGGCTTTTCATTTCCTAAAACTTACATAAAATAACAAGTTTTGAATGATTTTTTTTTATTTTAATTGAAGAAATTAGTAAAACATTTCAATGGATGAAATAAACTTGGGCTTAAGTTCGTTTTTTACCAATTTTAACTTTTGCATTGATCTTTTATGCTGTGCAAAATTCAGCTTTAAAATTTATCTCTGTGTTTCTTTCAAATAACTTGTAGCATCTCATATAAACTTTGATATTTTTTTGTAAAATTTAACATATTAATATAACTTCAAAATTTACCTGTAAATTTTGCGTCATGTCAATATGGTCACATTTCTAGAATGTTCTGTTATTAAGCAATTACAGAGGAAAATATTCTTGGCTCTAAAACATGTGTGGCATTTCGTAAGAGTAATGATTTTTTCTTATGTACAGATAGAGGAGTCAATTCATTCCAAGTCACCAAGTGTGAACCATGAGGCGGAAGCTCTCAGAGAAGAACTGGATGCTGTTAACCAGAAGGTCGGACAATTAGAGGACAGTATACAAGACAAGGAAGATCAAAATAATAAATTACGTAAGTTACCTTGTCCTTTTCTGATTTTTGTTTTACAAAATGTTTGTTTCTAATGTTGTTCTGTCATACATATATAGATCTGTCTGTCCAAAGAGTGTCATATATATATATTGTTTTGTTTATTTGTCTGTTTGTCTGTCCATCTTAATAGCGTTAAGAAACAACATTTCATTGGCTTAAATTTTCCGTCTTTCTGTAGAATCTCAAAAAGTGTCCCTGTCTTTGTTTTATTCTTGGAATATTTTCATGATTAAATTTACAAATGTTCAGCACATGATACATGTTACATACATCCATGGGAGTGAAACACTTTGCTGTATTGTTTTTTACCAGGTTCTGTAAGAATAATCCTGGTTAGTAAATTGTTGAATGTTGGCGGGTAGGCGAGCTTCAATAATTTCTTCTGCATGCAACACTTCCTTCATTTCTGAAGGGATTTTGACACAACTTCCACATAATTAACATCACCAAATACCCCAGCGCATATTGTGGCCCTTTTTGTGCACATGTGATATTCTGTGTGCTACTTCACAAGAAAACCTGGTTTTGTGTCTGTTCCTGTCATCTTGTTTTATCTGTAATCTAACCTCCTGTCAGTCTTTTTATATTTTCTTCCCATTTTTTGAAAGTTTTTAAAAAGCAAATTATAATTAAGACATCAAATTTTCTATGGTTTAAAATTGCTGATACTAAAACAGACCTATTGATATTTTACAGAGAAGGAAATTGAACGCCTTGGACAACAAATAACAAATGAGAAGATGGAAAAACAACAGGTAAGGTCCATCATAACAAATATTTGCCTGCATTTCAGTCTTCATCATCAAAAAATGTTTAGAGAAATTTATTTTAGTTCAGTTAGGAAATATTTCAGGTTTCTTACTTGTGATGCTCCATTTCTGTCTTGAACCTGGATTTGAACCTTTAAACCTTTAACCTGAAGTCAGAAATGTTTGTCTTCTGTATTTAAATTTAGGCCAAACATTTTTAATCTTGGGGGAAAGAAAAGATTGGTCTGTTGGTTGGTCAGTCACCTGTTGGTCACCTTTGCTGGCCAGTTTGACTGTAACATATGCCTTGGAGCATTTTGGGGTCAAATCCCATTTATTTCTATTTTTAGCTGCAAATTGAGATTGAAACCATCAGGAATGCTGCAGACCAGGACAAGGAACACACAGAGAGAATGGTAGGTTAAAGTGGTTTGTAGTACTTGATAGATATAATTATACATGTATGTACACCAAAAAACTTTCATGTAATCATTTGCTTATAGTCACATTGTATGTTTTCTGAAAAATTATACTTTTTCTTGCCATAAATGATAAGATGCTAAAGTCTGACTGTCATGTTTTCTGTTGGCTTATAATTCAAACCTGTCAAAGATTTAACATTCAATTGTACCAACACACATCATTCAAGAATTCCACAGGTCTGTACACAAACCTGTCAAAGATTTAACATTCAATTGTACCAACACGCATCATTCAAGAATGCCACAGGTCTATACACAAACCTGTCAAAGATGTGGATGTCAGACTGCAAAGGCTAACCGTCATGTCTTCCTGCTTCTTACATTTACCAAAGGCAAATCATTTGAATATGTAAAGGGCAAACCATCACCACTTGCTGATTGATTTTATGCATTGTCTGTTGATTAAGTCATGAACCTACATAAATATACAAATACTTTATAGTATATGGAGTTACAGAATTTTTTATGCCATAGTAGTTGTAAAATGGTCCCAGAATTACCCAAAAATATTTCATTTCTCAAAATAATAGCAGATGAGTTTCTAAATTGCAATTATTGTTTTTATGTTTGGATCTTGAACAAATAGAGATTTTCAACTGAAAAAAAATACAAAAATGAAGTCATTTAGCAAAATGGATATTGTTCATCCTTGATAAGCATGGTTAATTACTTGTGTAAATATCATTAAATTGTTTGTGAAAAGTTCTGTAACTTCATAAGTGTTCATGTTTGTTGTCAACGCTTCATTTATTACGTTTTTATTATTTTCATTTATTATTATTTATTGTTTTATTTATTATTATATATTGCGTTATTCTCCACAGCACGCAGAAATGGTAATGGAATTACTAAACTATACTGTGGTCTTATATTAACAATATCACACTTGTTAAAACTGTGTGTTATTTCACGATCTTAAATACCCAATGTTGACTTATTTACTACAAAGTGATCACGATAATTACCTGTGTGTGTGATAGAATTATCCTTATAACTTAATGATTAATTATCTATCTATTAATCACAACAATTTATTACTAATGAATAATTTGAGAATGATGATCCTAAATTACTTACTTCATTAATTAATTGATTAAATTCATTATGTTTGAAATCTTTAACGGAATGTATGATTAATTGTCTGGTTTACTAATAAACAGATCTACAATGTCACACTTTCTCCGAACCTACTTTTGTGTGACCCTTATTTGTCTTGGCTCATTGTCTACATGTGTTAATGATAGAAGAATTTATGAAATGCAATAAATTAGGCAAAAATATTAATTAGAGGTAAATTAAGGGACTATGTCATGACCTTTTTAACGTATGTAAATGACTTTAGTACAGTAGGAACTCTCTTATCACTGTTGATCCCTCTTATCTGGAAATCCCCTGAAATACAGACAAATTTGTAAATCATATATATTTATTTTATGATCTGTAAACAAGTTTGTATTATTTTGTGTAATAATTCTAAAAATGAAAACTTTTTAAACCTGAAAACCCTTCTAATCTAAGGACTCCTCCCCAATGTTGACAATATAAGGAACAGACTGTCCGCTGTAGATGACTCCCAGATTGTCATATTTGGATATTCAGCAGGTTATAAGTAAGATAAGACAGCACATGTGATACCAGACTAACCTCCATTGTGATTAGTTCAAGTTTAGAATTGCTTTTTTGTGAGCTTGTTTTTATGCCATAAGTACTAATATACTTATGAAAACCTGCTAATTACTTTAATTGTCAAATGGCTGGTAAGTAAGGTCAATTAGTTACAAGAGATTGTTGTTAAGTGTGAAAATGATGCAATTATCATGGAAAGTTACAATGTTGATTGTAAAGTAAAGCTTGCTATTGGAAGCTTTGAATAAACTGCCATGAAAATGGTTGTGTGTTTTCCAGATGTATTTTTTTTCAGATTACAAGTTGTAGGGTTTTAGGATTTGGTGTCAAACTATGGTTACTGTAGTGTTTTAAAACAGTAACTGTTGAAATAGTTACATACCAAATTCTCATATTTTCTATTTTATTTATGGTATTACATATACCATGAATGATTGATAAAAACAATAAAAAAAGTTGATTCATCATTTGTTTCATTATATTTCTTTATTTGTTTTTTTTTGTATGTAGAAAGTATCCTGCTTTTAGTAATGGGCAATATTTTAAGTTAATTATACATGCATGTATCCAGGTGTGGAAAAAGTGATATTTCAATTCCTTGGAGCAATTTTTCTTGTAGTAGTACACTTGCCACCAAAACATAATGCATACCACGAAATACTGCTTATCACAAGATACTGCATACCACATGCTACTGCATACCACAAGATACTGCATGCCATAAGATACTCCTTACCATAATATACTGTATACCATCAGATACTGCATACCATAATATACTGTATACCATGAGATACTGCATGCCACAATATACTGTATACCATAAGATACTGCATACCATAAGATACTGTATACCATAAGATACTGCATACCATAAGATACTGCATACCATAATATACTGTATACCATAAGATACTGCATACCATAAGATACTGTATACCATAAGATACTGTATACCATAAGATACTGCATACCATAAGATACTGCATACCATAAGATACTGCATACCACAAGATGCTACATGATAATGGATATTGAATTAAGTGATGTGACATTGTTTCATTGATCAGATGGTGGAAGTAATTACATCATACTACTGACAGAAAAAATTCTCTGTTTGGAGTTAGCATGTATAACTTGTTATTAAATGGCTCTAAACTTTATTGTCTTTGTTTCTCTTGCTGTTTATAACAATCTTGCTTAATTGTAAATAGGGGTAACTGATACCCCTACCTTCATTTACATCATCATGTACTCATTTCTGTTTATTTTTATATTTTACAGTCAGCCGGAGTAAGTTTAATACACTACTGTAGATTCATGTTTATCTCCCCTTATATGAATCTTCAGGAGAGGTTTTTTCGTCTTTGCATGAATGTCACCATGTTCGTGTAATGGCTAACATTCTTAATGGTTTTTAGAATTGTCTAATAAATATATATTATATACCTTTTTATCTATGTTATGATTAATACTAACACTTAGCTTGCCAATCTAACGTCAATGGAAGAATTATTTCATAACATTACTTATGAATCATAATTACCTCCCTTTGTGTTAAATGTAGAATGGTTCCATTAATTATCAGCCTTATTGTCAGTTATTCTGTAATGCAAAGTTGAACATGATTTTAAATTTAAATTATTTAAATAACTGTTGTGAAACTTTTTCACTCTTCAGTTTGAAACAAATCATGTTATACCTGTCAAGGCTCATAAGTGTCCGTATAAAAAATCTGTATTGAAATATGCAGGGGGGGGGGGTTACCTTCTATGTTCTGAGTGGCTTTCTGGCTACTCCAGTGGTCTGAGGTTATAAAACTTGAGATCAGTCTCAAATCTGAGTATTGTTTTTATAGTATTCTTAAGTTAATTATAGTAGGATTAGATAACATTTCGTAATTCTGTTTGCATAGCCATTGATTAAAGTATTAATTCATACATATTGCAAGCAAGCAGATTTATCAAGGACAGGAGAATATCTACATAATTTATGCCTAAAACATGGACCTAAGTAGACTGTGTTAATTCGTGTATCACTCGGAGTATACTAGGTTAAGTAATTGAGTAAATTGACACAAGATCAATATTCAATCAATAAGGAAACAATAAGGTGAAACTGTTTTTTATGACTGTGAAACCATCCTCCAGCAATTTCATGATAAAGAATCAGTAATGAATTGTCATTCTGAGGCAAAATATGTGAACCTTGACAGGTATGAAATATGTTATTACAAAAGAATTTTGTAAAGTAGATTTGGCAAGTTGAGAGAATGTTTAAAATGCATGGTTTCAATGTCTGCTTTTGGTGATTTTGTCTTTCATTTTTATGGGTCAGGGTGTTTGTCCTATATTGACTTTTAGCTCGCCTGTTTCAAAGTCAAAAAGTCAAGCTATTATGATCGCTGCATCATCGTGGTAGTCGTTGTCATTGTCGTTTTGGTACAAAACTTTAATGTAGCCTATTACTTGAACACCTTTAAAGATATCAACACAACACTTGGAATACTTGATTATCATGACAAGGCGTAGTTGCAAGACAAGCATCATTATTCTGAAAGCTATGATTTTGGAGTTATGCCCCTTTGTAACTTAGAATTTGATCAAAATTGCCTATGAAATTGAATGATAAATAGACGAGTGTTGGTACCGCTGTGCAGAGCTCTAGTTTAAATGGCTTTTAGAAGATCCAAGGACTAGAGATTGGCCATCAGAGTTCTCCTGTCTTACTTCCCATGTTTGGCTTTTGGTTGTCTTTGCCTATAGGATTAGGAGAAGATACCATTTTCAAATTAAGTAATCTTTTAGTAGGTTAAACTTTTTAAACCTGATCTTTGTCAACAATACCTCACTTTTATTTATTGTTTTGTTATTTCAGAACAATTTCATGCATACAAAAACAATAAACAGCCATGGCATACTTTAACTAGTTATTGCTGTACATTTGAATGAAGTTAGGTTTAACAAACATCAAAGGCATTTCTTTATTAGTGATTAGCCCAATTAAAGCATTAATTAGATGGAGGCAAGGTCCAATGGCCTGTAGGATTGGTGTCAGTGACCACTTAACCATCCCGTAGCTGTTTAAATAGTTTATTTTACATCTCAGATGTTGCCTTATTGTTGCGTATGAAACTTCCTTATTGGACTTGGCCCTTGGAAAGCTGCATGTTTGTAGTTGAACTTAACTGAATTCCTGTTGTACTGTTATGTAAAAAAAACTCATCTTATAATTATAATTACTGACAACAGATAATGTTGTTTTTTTAAATTTGTTAAAATCCTGTGTGGCGTTTCTGTTGTGGTGGTTTTTCAATATCCCCATGTAAACTTTTTCCCCTTTAATTTTAAAGAAAATACTGTGTGCAGTTATGAAACTAAATCTCTGAATTACATCATCATAAATCCAGAACATTTTAAAGAAGTTTCGTCTTTTCTTAATGTCTGTAATAAGAAAAACATGAAAATTTATTCATTCTTTCATATAATATGTGGTAGGACTAAGTTCTCAGGTTCCAACATCCATCGTACATCTTCGTACTATTTGCGATGGTCCTCATCAAACATGCTTGAACTACTACTGGTCAAATTCAGGTGTTTGATTCTGAAAAAAAAACTCTAATACAATGTAGTTTGAAATATGACCTTGTTGAAAACTTAGCACTGGGTTAAAGTCTAAGCCTTTTATATATTGGTTATGCTATTTTTGCTATAGTGATGTTTTTCAGTACCCTCTACATCAACAAATATCCAAACTGAACTGATGTTAGGGTCAGTGGACCTTGAGTTAGTGTCCCATATATGGTGATACTTATAGTTTATTTTGTACATAAAAGTCTAACATCTGTACATGCATATTTATGTATCAATTTATTTAATAGACCTAACTTGTAGAATATGCACGATGTTGTCAGTGCTGTAGAGGTTTTAACCTAAGTTTGGTATATGGGTAAATTATGCATGACTCAAGCACATGTCATGGTTTGTATACTACAGATGTAGATTGTATCCATGCAGAAAACATGTTTGATTTAATGTGATGTTTAAGTCTTCCTGGTTTTTCTGGGTTTTCTTTTTTTCTATTCTATATTTGTTATGTGGTGGTAGACGTCTTTCAAAGAGGTATTTTCTTGCATGTTACATTCTTTTCTGTACACAGATAATTTTTTGCCTCATAGCATACTGTGTTTTCTGACTGAAGGAATGTTTGTTTATACACATTGTAAACTTGAAAGTCCACATTAAAATCATAATGGAATTTATCCGTGTGACTCTTCCTACATTCAGAGCTATTGCTGTTTTTCTTGTACATTTTTTTTTCACAATTTGCTCTTCATCATCCTCCCCAGGTAAGTGACGGAGCATAGAAGTTAGGAATGCATGCATGATTTAGTTTGTAGTCAGTTGTAAGTGTTCCTGCAATGATCTTGGAGCACTTCATATTGTCTAATTTTATTGTTGAAAAAGAATCTTAATGATAATAAAGAATTAATGTTAATTGCAACTACAGTCAACTCTCGTTATGTCAATTTTTTTCATAAGAATGTTAGACATTTTGCTGTTGTTAGAATCACTAGTTCATGATAATTGGTGTGTGTAATGTAATAATTACTTATTTGTGATATTTTATTATTATGTATTTACAAGTAAATAAATAAATAAATAATATTTACTGCATGTATGGTGATTTATGTAAAAATATACTAAATTACAAATATCTTTCACTCTGACATGTTTTACAAATCCAACATTCTGTCCGTTATTAAGTTACATATGATGATATGTTTGCATTTAAGAGTAAACAATAATGATCTCCCTATTGTTATTGATTAAAAATTAAATCAAACTCGTTGTACGCTCAGCGAGGTGTGGAAAACATTGGGGGCAAGTGCATAATATTGTCTGACTTCGTAATAAAGAGCGCAAATTAGGTTCGAAATTGTTCATTTGAACTTCAAAATTAGTTCGACATAACGAAAAATTTCGTCAGCAAAATTTGTCTTAAGCGACAGAATTTTATATACTTTTAGAAGGAAAAAAATCGGGACTTAAAAATACTTCATTATAACGGAAAATTTGTGTTAACTGACTTCAACATAACGAGAGTCGACTGTATTAATCTTTTGCAATCTCTACAACAGATTTCAATAAAAAATTTCGTATAGAAGTGGGATTTTGACAACTCTTATCACCTTTGGTAGGCTTGTTTAATATGGTTAGACATAATATTTGCCTGTGGATGTAAGGAAAGTTGAAAATATATTTTAATACTGACTTTCAGATTGCTAAACAAAAAGAAGAGATGGAGAGAATGATGCGGGAAAAGTTGAGCGCAGCCAATCAAGCTGTAAGTGTCGTAGTTGTTTTATATTATACACGTCTGGTCAGCAGCATCAGTTAAGTGCTAGACTTATGTACAAAACATTGCTGGTTCAGAACCAAAGCACAGCTTTCTGGTTGTTTAAATGTGGAGTTTCCATCTGATGTTATGTGTTTTCCATGTATGATTCATGATTCACACATTTGCTTAAGGCCCTGTCGGATTCATTTTTAGCAAGCAGGCTTTTGTTTAGTCAGTCAAATAAAATAAATCTGTCACATGATTGTCACAAGAAATCCTGTAAAGATTGTCAAAGCCAAATTATGTGATGGTCATATAATAGTTGTATGAGTGTTGTAAGAAATGTGACATGTGACTGTAAGATCATTGTATGATTCTTGTAGTCTATCATATTCATCCTATCATTCTTTCACAGAATACATGACAGTCTTATGACTGTTGTACAACACATCTGGGTATATGAAGACTGCCTAATATGGAAATAATCATATGACACTTGAATAATTTTAAACTTGTTTAAATCTTTACGATGATGCACTACAACTACTTTTTGCATCACACAATGGCTGAGGAGCTTGTACAAAGATAAACAATTTAACTAAATTTGAATGAATGTTATTTTCTTGAATTACAGAACAGTGAGGCTGCTGAAGCTCAACTTAGAGCTAGAGAACAAGCAGAGAGGGAGAAGATGAAACACTTACATGAAGCTGAAAGGAAACTTAAAGAAGAGCTAGCCAGGGTGGGTAAAACATTCATTATGTTCTTTTTTGTCCTCATTAATGAACATTGTACAACTGCTTAGAGCGAAATGCAGCAAACTTGTTATGATGTAGACATGTATGTTGATGTTTTGTTTTTTGTTTAATAC
Source organism: Lutraria rhynchaena (assembly GCA_008271625.1). Taxonomy (NCBI): domain Eukaryota; kingdom Metazoa; phylum Mollusca; class Bivalvia; order Venerida; family Mactridae; genus Lutraria; species Lutraria rhynchaena. The sequence continues at coordinate 370,564 of VIBL01000150.1, forward strand.
CTGGGGTATCTTTGACATTTCATACAAAAAAAAATTGTCAATGTTCGTGAACAGGGTTTTGTTTCGTTGGATGCCTTTTTGGCATGAATAACGTGAAATCCAAGTGACCTGTAGAATATATTTGAGTGAACATACATGGGATAATACTTCATGGAACATTGTCCTTACATTTTCATAAAAGTTATCAATATGGAAGTGGTGTATACCATATATTCCCTAATAAACACCCCTGGGGCATTACATTTTTGAAAATGTGTTTGTGTCATTCCTTGGATTTAAAAAATCTGCTAGTTTTCTCTTGTCCAAAAGGGGGGGGGTTATTAGGGGAGGGTCATTTATAAGGGAATTTATGGTATCTGTTGCTCCAGTCTTGATTGTTTCTGTTTGTCTAAATAGTAAAATCTACAATGTATCCAAATGTTATATTTTAATAAATATTTTCTTACATATCTAGAAATTTTCTGCCAGACTGGATGAGGTCTGTGTGTACAATATTTTGTGTGTTGAGCAGTTGTTGTTTTATAGCATTGTGGGTCAGAATGGATGGGTTGCACTTACATAATGTATGACCCTGGAATAATAAAGAGTGTATGGCTCTGGAATATTTATAGAATATGTAGCCCTGGAATATTTATAGAATATGTGGCCCTGAACTGTTTATAGAATATGTGGCCCTGAACTGTTCATAGAATATGTGGCCCTGGAATATTTATAGAATGTATGTCATATGTTATATATGTATGATATATGGTACTGTTTGTTCAATGTTCTAATAAAACAGGAAAGCCCCATGAATTGCTTACTGGAGGAAACTGATGTTTCTGTATGTGATCATGTAAATGCTGAAAAAGACACTTCATTGAGATCAGACAAAGACCAGAGTGTAATATGTGTATTTTTTGCCCACATACCCATTATTAGAAATATGCTCCACCATGGTTACAGTGAGATTTTATGGTTTTCTATGCTATCCTTACCTTTGACATGTTTTGTGGCTGTATATACTTGTATGACATTAACCTCCATTACATGCACATTGTATTGATGAAGGGAATCTTACCTAAGCTGGTGTAAACTACCTAGTTTAGTATCATCACATAAATAGGTACCAATGAAGTATGAGAATTCTCCTAATAACTAACCTTCATCAGAGCTTAAAAAATGAACTGTTTGTGTGAACAAAGTTGGCCTTCTGTTTGTAACCCATCTTACTTTTGTATCTTTAAAATATAGTAAAACCTCTTTTAAAGACCACTTCAGTGCTAAGTTTACCTCATTATAAAAGCTCTTACTTCTAAACCTGTTTTATTTAGGTTTTTCTTACATCTAAGGCTTAAATTATTCCATGTACAGTGTAAACCATGTACAACTGGATGGGAGTGTGACACATAGAGATTGTTTAGTGTTATACTTGATAGTTTTTGGTGATGGAAATACTCTGAAATACAGTAAAACCCAGTTATAGTGAACATGGATATAGTGAAGAATCTGATACAAGGAAGTATTTGTTTTCCCCCAAACCTGCCCTGTGTTGTTTCATTGTTATGGATATAGTGAAGTATGAATATAATGAAGTAATTATTTTGGTTCACATGAATTCACTGTAACCGTGTTCTACTGTATAATGTCCTTATTTTAATTTTTGATGGTTTTAAGTGCTTATATATGATGGTATAATTGTTGTGTGTGATACAGATAGGTTAGAAAAATAAACAACTGGCCCTGAGGTTATAAGACTTTAGTGTCCTAGCTCAAATCTCCACTTCATACTTTCAGTATCTTCACCTAATGTTGATAAGATAATGTTACTTTTCAAACCGTATTTTTACACAAGTCAAATATTGATCTACTTGCACTTTTTATATGCACAAACATTGGTCTATATGAGCTACATAAGTTTAGAAATGTGATTTGAGCTAGTAAACCAATTTCTCAAGTTTAGTTAAGCCTAAAAAAAAATAGCTTGTTTCTGCTCCTGGCTCTGAAAAAAATTGGGTTGGTTTGTAGGAACTTATTTTTCTTTATTTTTATTTTTTTATTCCAGAACATGACTGACATTATCTTTATTTTGCAAAACTATAATTTGACCAAAATAATGATAGGGATGGCTGTAAAAAATAAGGTCGGTCGGGGTAGCTGAAACAAGCTATGTTTATTTTAGGCTTAACATCAGACATAACCTCAGAGCTGGTTTTATAAATTATTTTAAATTTATACCATGCTTATAAATATTGAGTATCATTTCCTCAGAATTTTAGTATGATATTAATCAGATCAATCAATTATGTATGATAAATTGTTTTACCCAGGAATTATTTCTTTGGAGAAGGTTTCTATGTGTTGTCAGGGACTGATTTCGTTATTAAGGATAATTATTTAGACCCTTTCTGATAGGGACCATAGTGTTAAGTGCAGGATTGCAGGTTCTCTGATACAAGCCTCATATTGGGAAGTTGTCAGTCACTGTGGAATGTGGGGGAGGGGGTAGATTAATTCTTATAGGAGTCCTTTAGTTCTGTCTGGGTCATCTGACTGCAGTGCATAACTGGGGTACATTCCATTCACATAGCTAAGGTAGTAATTTTTTAGCATAAAAATGGTATATATTTAACATATTTACTTTTAACAGTTGATAAAAGATCTCCAAAAACAGTTGATTGTATAAAGCACTTAGTATTTACAAGGAAAGGACAGCAAGATGTTTAAGTTTGAAAATCTCTATCTGAGCTAAGATGTGTCAATTAACTGAAAAACAATACAAACAAACCAACAATCATTAAAATCAGGACAAATATAACAATATGAAAAAAAACAACAAGTCTAAAAATCTTTTAAAGGTTTAAACAATGTTGTCATAATAGTTTACCTTTAATAATGAAATCAGAAAATTCCATCTTATGTGCACAAAAAGAGTCGGCCATAAAAAAGTTCCTGGTTTTTGTTGACCCAACTGATCGTATTTTTTATCTGCTGTACCTAGACTTTTTTAGTCTTGTTCAATTTTGTTGTTGATGATTCTTTTCGTTTGAACAACACATCTGAACTAAGAAAAAAAAATTCTTGAAAAAAGTTTTGTTGACCTGCTTACCCTTATATTTTTGGGGGATGTTTGCAGAAACCAGGTTATTTTTGGCCTTGTATCTTTCACTAATTGTTCATTATGTAAAATTTCAAAATGTGCATTATGTTACAAGTATAAAAAATTCTTTCTGGAAGGATTGAGGGTAATTTTGAAGTCTTACTTGTTAACCACAAGCATGGAAAACTTGCACAGTACTCTTAATAATATATTGTCTTTTTGACATCACATTATGGCTTAAGTTTAAACACTTGTAAATGTATAAATTGTCCTTTGTCCAAAGTGGAATGTGTAAAATGTATTTTCACAGTTGTTTTATAGTTAATTATTGCTAATATTGGCTTATAGGTTTATTATGAATCATTTATCTATCTTACGACTAAATGATTTTTGGTGGACTGTTAGTATTACAGTGCAACCTCACCAATGCAACACCCTTCAATTATGTTGTTGTTTAGAGGTTGTTGCACTAGAGAGGTTATATTAATAGTTGAATCGTACAGTGGGAAAACTCATGCTGTTGTTGAAGGGAGATTGTTGCTAAAGGAAGGGCTGCTCTGGAGAGGTTGCACTGTATTTTTATAAAGATAAGTAGTACCTCAAAATCTAAATGTTGTTATGTAAAAACAAATGAGTTTAGATTGCAAAAAAAAATACTTTTGGTTGGGATTTACACTGTTCTATATGTAGCATGCAGTTCTTTTATGGAAACTTGATATTTTTTATTAGTTTATCGGGATTTCTTTCGGTAACTAACTGTAGTTATTAAATACAGATCTGTTGAACAATACACATAGCTGGCTTTTTATGACCCTTTGCCTCATAATACGGCATTTCCTGCATCTGAAGCAGATAACTTTTGAAAACATGGCAAAAAAAGTGATTGCTTGTAATGAGTAATGGCTTCTTTAGTCACAATGTTTTCTGCTCTGTCGGTGAGAAATAACGCATTTTCTTAGAAAATTGGTGTTTTGTTCATTAGTTCATTAGAAGAGTTCAAAATATGCTCATGAGGCAAAAGGTTAAAGACCATTGTGAAAATGGAGCTTTAAGAGCATAGCTTGTGTTTTGGTTTACTTTCTGAAAAACTTGATATTAAATGGACTGCCTACCAGTCTATAATACACACCAAATTGTAAAACAAATATTATGGTCTTATTACAGGAAAAAGCAAAACTTGCTGAAGCCTTACAGGGTGATTCTGATGTTAACAAGTTACGTAAGAGTGAACAGATGTTGAGAGATGAAGTTATGAGGTAAGTGAAGGAGTTGTCTGATACTTTAATATTCAATATGGCTTTTTTGAGAGTCATTCATATAATATAATGGAAGTTATTGAAAGTTGTACAAGTCTGTTACCAAATATTAAACCATAATTATATGCTCAGCTCATACAGTTGTACAAATCACTCTTCAAACTGCAATTCCAAACTGGTGTGTGTATAGTAAAACAAGGTTACAGTGAGCTTGGATGTAGTGACACTTTTCCGTCACCTGTGTGAGTTTGTATCCCACCCAAGACCAGAAAGTTACATGTGAGGAAGCTGCCCGGCTGGCTTAAGGGAGGTTGGTCGTTCTACCCAGGTGTACGCCTAGCGTCTTCCTCCACAGTTAAAGCTGGAAGTCACCAAATGATCCTGGCCATTACTGCAACATTAAGCTCTGTACAAAAGAATAATTGGATATAGTGAAAGATTGAATATATCGAAGTAATTATTATTGCCCCCTAAAAACCCTTCTTTACTTTAATGTTATAGATATATTGTGAAATATTGATATTTCGAAGTATTTGTGTGGATCCCAGAGTCTTCATTGTAGCCATGTTCTCCTGTATCTCTATGGGTGACTACTAAATTGTTATTGCTATTTACGTTCCTTAATCTTATGCTTAAAACTTTCAGATTAAAAAGAGAAATTGAACGAATACACAAAACATGGGAAAAGAAGTTTGCCATTTTACAGCAAAGGTAGGATTTGTTTTGTTTCAGTCACGATAGATGTTAAATTTTGTCAATATTCCCCCTCAAAAACTGTCTTCAATTCATGAATATTATGATTATGTGAGAGAGAAAACAATTTAATCTTTTGTTTTCTTTCAAAGAAAGAACCTACACCACTGTCTTTACTCAGTACCAGATGATTGAGTTCTGTGAGTAGTATGATCATAGGTTCCTGGTCAGGTCCAGTTTGTCTGTGTAAATACAGGCTTCTCAAAAGTTGCTGGACCGTTGGACATGTCAGGCAATTTTTGAGCAGGCCCAATGACTTTTTGGCTAGTACCGGACCAAATGTCGGGCAGTCGGGTATTTATCACTTATTTATAATGTATTAGGTCAGACAAATTTTCATTTGGTCAGACAGAAATTCTATCTTTGTCTTACCAAATGTCAGGAAGTATTCCAGCAGTTTCGAGAAGCCTGTAAATATTTTACCTAGTGTGAAATAGTTTTCAATGGCACAATGACAACTTCCTTAAAAACACAATCCATAAGACTGGGTACTAGTTGATGAAATGATAAACCCGTTTCCTTACTTTCTGCTGTTGTATTTTCAGTTTACATGCACTCAAAGATGAGAGTTACATTAGACAACAACTACAAAGACAGGCTGCTAATTTACATCATGCTGCTGTCAGTTATTCTGTGAGTTCTCTTTTCTGCTGTTTGTTGAATTAACGAGATTTTAATTCTTTTTTTTTTGATGCTCAAACTTGTCGTCTTCGCACTCACCTATTAGTCTAGATCTCAGGGTCTGTAAATTTCTGTTCTGACTGATGAACTTTCTCAAAATTTCAGGTAGTGGTAAATTGTTTATTTTCATTAAACCACTTAGAGTTTGGGCTTAAAAAAGTAGTTCCAACACTGCCTTGTGAGAGTTTTCGATGAGCATCTGTTAACCATGTGCTCAAGAACTGGTTGATTTCAATAGCTAGTTACATTGTATATCAATATAAAATAATTTTAATTAACATCTTTTCTGCAATATATTATATTATCTTACCTGATACAGAATACTTGCTGTTGATTAGTTGAGCTGGGTCATGTGCTGACCTAATATTTTCCCGTATTTGGTCAGTAGCAAGTCATATCTAGTTAGTAATCATGTGTCAAAATGAAGTTCAGTTCTTTTTTTCTCTTTTTATGTTTATTAATGTTGCTGTTGGTGTGCCACTAAACTCTAGAGAAATAAACAATGTTTACCTATGTTTGTGGTTTATTATTTCAGGCTGATACACCTATTGGAATTCATCCCTCTTCTAAACACCCAAGTCCTACAAAGAGACCCTTGGTTAGTTTTCGTTGATTTTTTTTGTTTTAAATCAGAAGGCATGGCTTTGTATGATTGCCTCTTTGTAACTATTACTGGGTTGTGACCTTAATAAATGGGAAACCTTAGCAAAGGTTGACCTTTAACCCTTTGCCTCATAATACTGTATTTCCCCCATCTGAAACAGACATATTTCGAAAACATTGTGGCAAAAGAATCCATTGCTTGTGATGTGTAATGGCTTCTTTTGCCACAATGTTTTCCACTCTGTCAGTGAGAAATAACCCAATTTTCTTAAATAGATTGAGTCCAAAATATGTTTATGAGGCAAAGGATTAAATAAATCCTCATTTATCTAGTTTCAGACCTTTACTTATAACACTTGTCTGTGTGATTATTATCACTGGTTCTCTCAAGTTGTGAACAGTGCTATATATTGATTTCCTCATTTAATTGCTACAAAGCATCATAAAACATATGTTTGATGGAGCAAACTCATATAATTTTCACTACAGAAAAGAAAATTGTTTTCTTCTTGTTGATTATATTTGGTTAAAAGGTCATTTAAATATACAGTAAAACCCCGATTTTTCGACAACAGATTATCCGAAAACCTGGTGTAATCTGGAAATAAATTTCAGTCCCATTTTTTCCCTGTATATTTTATTGTAAAATAACCCTGATTATCCAAATTTTCTTATCCGAATGCCATGGCTTATCCAAAGTGATAATCAAGTCCCCAAACTCATTTGAATGCATATTTTCATACCTGTAATCCAAAATAGACAATTAACTCTGATCGACCAGTCTTGTCTATTGAAGGATTTCTTTAACATGTTGGAAACAACAATTTACAAAACCCCACTGATCAACGTATTGTTTGTTTGGTTTATTGTTTGCAATTTCGGGAACAAAATTATCCTAATATGATGCGATTTGGACTTTATTAATAAATTTCTATAGTGATATCATAATTTTACTTTATTATGCAATTAAAATTAAAAGTGATCACTATATTTTTCGGAGTTTGTCAAATTGTCATGAACTGTTAAAAACAAACAATACACAGGACCTCCCAGTGTTGTTAAATGATAAGAACGACAATGATATTAGTGATGTAGTTTGTGTTTGTGCCAATATAATGGAATTTTGTTTTGGACTTTTACTTTATTTCTGTGCTCGATTCTATTAAAAACTTATGCGTACAATATTCTTATATTATGTGTATAAATCGTATTTCATTAAAGAATCAGGTTTTATTGATGAATGCTTTGTAAAAAAATTGTGCTTCGGTTTTTCTTATGATTAGTCCTTTATTTACATTATTTTGGAGTGTTCTCCCTTGATTTTCATATCAAACAGGCTAGATTTCCTTTGCCCTGCATTGTCCGAAATAATTTTTTGGTCCTGTCGATTTCGGATAATCGAGGATCTACTGTACAAAGAACAAGAGTTGACAATTCAGACAAAATTCTATTTTTTATTCATAGCCTGATATACCAAAGTATGCTCGACCAGTTAATCCTAACGCTACACCAGGTGGTCCACAAGAAAAGGATTATCTGTCATACACTGTATCTGCCCCCAGTGGAAGGGGAACTGCCCTGTTCTCAGCCGATGGTAAGTTATTTGAATTTCGGGGGTCGTTTCAAAGACATACCTTGGCTAAGATATCAGCATTATTTTAACAGGAATATTTTAGACTGCCCTATGTGTCATAAGGGCATATATAACTCTTTGTCATTTTGCAGTCTACTTAAAGTGGAATATGAATATAATGTAATACATGCAGCAACTTTTTCAAACTATGATTTTTCTAACTGATGTGGAAATTTCCTCCTTGGCCCAGATAATATCTGTCCATAATTCATAAAAAATTGCAATTTTTAGGAGTGCATTTGACTAAAAAAAATGCAAATATTTGTAGAATTGTTAAGGTCATGTAACTTAAAAATCAGTTTGAAAAAGTCATGATTTTATTATATAATATCTACAGAAAACCAGATAATGTCAGAGTTGGATAGAGATGACATACCTGCTGATGTTGTACCACTACCAGACAGACCCACGAGGTAAATCTTTTACGAGTATTTGATAAAATTGTTCATTCACTAAGGTAGTATTATTAATGTACTTTTCTAGTGATTTCTGCACACAATTATGACATGTTTTACATTGTACAAATATTTTTATGGTTATTTGTAGTTATTTTGTAGGAAACTCTTGAAAGAAGAGTTTCAATTACTAGTATAAGTTTCAAAGTATTTGTACTTTATTCACAATATCAATGGAATTAAAAATTTATTCAATTAACATTTACACGACTGCAAAATATTACGTACCATGATTAAAGATTTTTTTAGCCCAGAACTTAATCTGAGTAGACAGTAAAACTAAATAAATAGTTAAACTTAATAAGTTTCTGTGTCAAATTATATATGCCCTTTTTGAAGTTGAAAAAAGTTATTTTGCTTAATTCCTTATAATTTAATTATAGACTGGAAGGCTGTAATTCTTATACAGTATTTTATGTACACAGGAACTTGCCAGCCTTCCATAATTTTCATGGACTTTGTCCCATGTTACATTCTTATTATTGACTTGCACAGTGTGTGTATTATACCTTATGGTATGTAAATATGGGGGTAAATTCTGGTAATTTATGAAGTTTTGATAATTCTAGTACATTTCTACAAGTCCTTGATTGTTTTAATCATTGTAGACAAAATATGACCAAAGTTGTATGGTAAGCTATCTGGTAGACCCATTAATTCACTTACTCTGTAGAATCTGTTGTGTACTTTGTCACACTGGACACCTTGTCATCATCTCACGCATTACTTACATCATAGATGTTGACGCTTTGCTTTACTTTGACTTTGTTTTTTACTTGCTTTTGTTTTGTATCTTTAACTTAATTGTTTTATGTTTATATCTTCACTTCCATATTGGTTTACATTGTACTGATTCTAGCTTACAGCTTATTTTCTTTTGTGTAACATGTGTTTGATCTCTAACCAATTATATTTTCATGGTTAAAAGTTTTCCAGAATTTTCTGGAAACTCCCGTTTTTTTTTCCCAAAAATTAGTAATCCAGTAGAGTTTGTTTGGTCAACAGTCTATAATACATAACTGATTATAGTGTTGATGAACAACTTAAAATCCTGCACAGCTGTGATACACTGATCTCCTAGTGAAGAACTTTGGGTTAAAACAATTGAGATACATACAAATCTGTTAATTCTCTGCAGGGATTTTTTACCTTCTGTAAGAAGTACCAATAAATAGGTTGATTCCCTATGCAAAGTAGGGACCATTTTTCCCACTTTCAAAAAAAAATCACGTTTGACTGAAATTTTTGAATAGTACACACACTATTTTTCCCTATTCAGCCACTGTAATGCAAGTACCTTTCCCAAAAAATCCCTGGTCTCAGTAAGAGATGCTATTTAACACATTTTTTGTGTATGTTATTTTTTTGGTATGACTTAATACTTGATGATTACATATATACAGTAAAACCTCACATAACAATCAGAAATTAAACCAATGCTTACTTTTCAGACTGGTTTTCAAATTTTTCTCTATTTTACAACTTGATGATAAAACCACTTCATTATTAAAACTACTTTTGGTCTCATTGATGACATTAATATCAAGGTTTTACTGTATTCTAATTATAATGCTCATTGTGTGTGCATGTATTGCTGTCACTTTGCCAGCGATTGTGATATAACACAACACATTTATACTAATTATATGAAACATGTACCATACTTTACTATTAGCAATTATAATGTATTACAAAAATTAATATTCATCTCATAGATACTTATCTCTGCTCTTTATTTTTTTTTTATTAATCAGCCTTTTTGAAGATTGTTCATAACTATTTAAGCTTTCTTTATTCACTTCTTGCGTTTTACTGCAAATTATCTTTTTATGATTTCATGCTTAACATATTGGTATCTGTGCCGCTTACAGATACTGGTCAATCTACTGCTAAAAATGTTTACATTGGCTTTTCATTGATTTTATCAGATAATTGGAAGTCATTTGCTTCTAAGATGCCTTATAATAATTCATCAGGTGTTTTGACTGCTTGTCTATCATTGGCATGTTCAAGACTTGGGCATTAACGTTAAAATCTATTGTAACTTTTCTAATTACTATTGCAAACTGTCCTTTCTCTGGAGCATGTGATTTGATTCTCATATTTCAAAATTTACTTCACTACATTTTACATCTTGTGTGTTACATAATCAGGTCATGAAACTCTCCCATTTGTGGGTACTACTTTCAAATCCCCAGCAAATTAGGAAAGACTCATCCAACGATTCATTTTGCTTAATAATTAATTCATACATTTATTCCGAAACACTATGGACAACATTTTCTGCCTGCTTTTAGATTTTACCCCTCAGTATAAAGTAGTCTGTGCCATCATTGGTCATTACAATTGCAGGATTACAATCAGGGGAGTAAAGTGGAACAGCCAGCCATGTTTTATCGTAGAATAATGTATGGACTGGTTTCCTGTTTGTTTATATTGACAGTAATGCAGATCATGTCACAACTTTACACGGAACTGTTCAAATAGAGATTTCATTCCTCATGACCAATTAGGAACTGTATACCCTCTTACTTAGATTTAATTTACGACAAATTAGTACAAACAAAATCTTACAATATAAAACTTTCATCAGGCCATTCTTAAAAATATTAGTATGCAGTGATGTGACCCAAACTTTTAACAATGGGTAGGTAGGTAGGCATTTTCCATTTTTTATTTTATTTTTGTTACCATTGTAAATATGCTTGTATTGAAAACAAAAAGGTGGAGTAAGGAATTTTTTTTTCTTTATTTTTACTTGTTAGCATAAGTGGAAACCAACAGTATTTTAAGGATGACATCATTAACGCAAAAAAAAAAGGTAGAGCCTTTTTGAAAATGTTTACATCATAAGCTATCAACGATAAAAAAATGTGTTAAATGTAAATTTAACTTATGGTTTAGCTTATTGGGTCAGGTTTAATTCACTGTCGCTACATTTGGCGTAACTGATGTATATAATTGGAGATAATGTAAATTAGGTACTTATCTTTAATCTTTATTTGTTAATGTTTGACTATCAAACACAGTCTGTGTTAGCAGTTAATGGTTATAAATTGTTGTGTGCTCTTTTAGTATGATGTTGATCATTGCATTTAATGATCCTGGCAGTTACTGTAAGCCCTGAGTTAATGGTCACCTATGAATAGATGCCATCTTGTTATCATTGGCTAATCTTTTGGACACATTTACTGATATCAGGCCAGAAGAAAGGATCATTTTTACGGCTACTTGACCAACACTAGTTTTTGGTACCAATCCTAACAGCAAAATCTACAGTGCAGACATATTTGGGGTTGAGTCATACCTCCAAAGTACAAAAAGTATTTTTAGAAAAAAAAAATGGAGAGAATAGTCTTTTGACCCACCTATTCTATGTTTTTGGTCAAGTAACTAAAAATGGCTATATTTTTTTAGCACAAAAAAAACACATTAGAAGAGATTACAGACTAAGAGCGCTTTAAGGTCTTCTTTCTTCTCTCCCCTTGATGAGCTTTGTTCTCAGATTTGACCAAGTGTTGATGATTGTAGTCTTGTAAAAAGTTTTTTGTTGCATGTTTTATATTATGTGAAAGATGTGATTTCCACTTCTTCTTTTTCATCTTCAATTTCATTTGTTGTAACATGCATGTAGTTATTTAACATTTAAGGACATGTTTTAGTGGCTGGAGTGATATGACAAAAGAGAATTTCATATCATTTTTTTTCTTTCATTTATTTTTTGCATTATTTCAGAAAATCAAGTAGTTCTGGAAAAATGTCGACAGAAATTGACAGTTCAAAGTTCAAATCTGTGAAAGGACCAGTGATTGTTGTTCCTCATGTTTCATGATAACAGATTTTATGTTTTAACTCATCATTGTGAATATATGTGTGTTAACATGACCTTGACCCACAGGATGTTTGTAAAGCTATGACTGTGATATCTTATTGTGTTGTGTAAATTTGACTGATAAGCATTAATTATCTAAGTGCCCTTCATTCATTGTGATGAGTTTTAGTCTGCCAATAAGCAGTTAAGCTGAACAATACTAAAGTTAATTCAGAATTTAAATGAATGGTGGACTGATGTATACATAATTAGTACTGAATCCAGTATTATATTGAGGTTGGAGTTCAGTTTCTGCATGTAGCCTCTCCAGTGAGTCAAAATGCTTAGACTCACAAATATCAATCTGACCAATCAGGGACCTGGCATTTGGAATATTCAATTCAAATTTCTTGGCAAAGGTCGTGTTGTCGTAATAGTGTTATCTCTGTATAAACTTAACTTTCTGTGTTTTAGTGATGTATTTTCTGAAATTCAGTTTGTTTGAGATCGATACTGGTGTAATATTTTCACATCATTACTGTGCAGTACAGTAAAACATGGTTACAGTGAACTCTCATATAATGATTGATTGGTAAAATTGCAAAATTCAATTTTTCCAACTGAGCATCTCCTTATTTCAATATAATGGTTATTGTGAAATTTTTCTAGTAAATATTTTGAAAGGCTTTTTTTTCACAAGTAGGGGAAAGGGCCTTTTTCTTAAATTTTGGGGAAAATAACACAGTATTTTTGCAAAAAGGGGAAGAAAAAACTTTATGTAAACTGATTTTTAGGGAAAACTGCATCATTTCAAAGATTTTTCCTGAGGGGAAGATGCCTTTAAACTGCCCCTGCTATAGAAGAAGAAAAAACCTGTTCTGGTCCCCAAGATTCTCTGTATCTTTGTTCTAAAATATATTATAACTGTATGATGTTTCATTGTTTATTTTCTTTTATCAAATGAGAGTTTAGATTTTTTTTACCTTGTTACTTGTACCAGTATTTGATAAAGTGTTACCATTGATTAATTTAGCCTATAATATATATCCTTATCTTTATACTTAGCATGTTGCTAAGCAGAGTACCTTGTATCAATTGCAACTTGATAGTCTGTTTAAAAGATAATTTACTGTTGCCTCTGGTGTGAATTCATTGTTTTTATACTGAATTATGTTCACCTTGATCTTTCTACATTACGTATTTTTATATATTGTAGTCATATTATCTTGTTTTGACTATTTGTACATGTTTGTCTAGAGATTTAACAGCATTTGATCACATGCAATTAAATTGTAAAACAAGATACATCTGTTGTTATTACTTGACAGTTAAGAGTGTGGAAATATTTAAGAAAATGTCACCGTCACACACTGGAACCTTCTTCTACAGTCATAATGGTGTAAAGTACAACAAGACATCTAGAGTGGTGTACCTTTATGCTAACAAACCTTCTAGTTGGAATGAGGTACCCCACCGGGTCCCCAAAAAACAAGAATAAACAGTTAAAATAGCATTGAAGTTATAGAAATACACAGTTAATTAATATCAACAAATTGTCTGTGGAATTATCTACACAGGTGATCATTTAAACAAGGACGAAATATACCTTAGGTAAATATACATTAGGTAAAATATACATTAGGTAAATATACATTAGGTAAAATATACATTAGGTAAAATATGTTTTAGGTAAATGTCTAGTTCACCAATTCAGCCTCCTTTGATGAATTCTTCCCCCTTAGTTATCATTATTTAATGTACTGCTAAGGGGGTAACTGCTGCAATATCAGAGGTATTCTAGTAATATCAGAGGTATCATAGTAATATCAGAGGTATCATAGTAATATCAGAGGTATCACAGTAATATCAGAGGTATCACAGTAATATCAGAGGTATTCTAGTAACATCAGAGGTATCACAGTAACATCAGAGGTGTCACAGTAATATCAGAGGTATCACAGTAACATCAGAGGTATCACAGTAATATCAGAGGTGTCACAGTAACATCAGAGGTATCATAGTAATATCAGAGGTGTCACAGTAACATCAGAGGTATCATAGTAATATCAGAGGTGTCACAGTAACATCAGAGGTATCATAGTAATATCAGAGGTGTCACAGTTATATCAGAGGTATCATAGTAATATCAGAGGTGTCACAGTAACATCAGAGGTATCATAGTAATATCAGAGGTGTCACAGTAATATCAGAGGTATCACAGTAATATCAGACGTGTCACAGTAATATCAGAGGTATCACAGTAATATCAGAGGTATTCTAGTAATATCAGACGTGTCACAGTAATATCAGAGGTATCGCAGTAATATCAGAGGTATTCTAGTAATATCAGAGGTATCACAGTAATATCAGAGGTATTCTAGTAATATCAGACGTGTCAGTAATATCAGAGGTATCACAGTAATATCAAAGCTATTAGATTAATATCAGAGGTATTCTAGTAATATCAGAGGTATCACAGTATTATCAGAGGTATCACAGTAATATCAGAGGTATCACAGTAATTTCAGACGTGTCACAGTAATATCAGAGGTATTCAAGTAATATCAGAGGTATTACAGTATTATCAGAGGTGTCACAGTAATATCAGAGGTGTCTTAGTAATACCAGAGGTATTCTAGTAATATCAGAGGTATTCTAGTAATATCAGACGTGTCACAGTCATATCAGAGGTATCGCAGTAATATCAGAGGTATTCTAGTAATATCAGAGGTATCACAGTAATATTAGAGGTGTTTCAATTGTGAAGGCCTACTTATAAGACATTGTACAGTAATGTGTTACATGATAGATAAACATCTATTACATGCTTATACCATGCTCTCTGTGAGGTCACGTCTTATATGATAAATGATCTAATTTAGTGATATAATGTTTTCTTCCAGGGCCATAAACATTGATCCTTCAGATTTCAATGGACGAACATGTTAATGTAAGACATGTTAAAACTAGTAATGCATTTCAATATCTGTTGATCATTCCTTTTATTGGTATTTTTCAAAGCTTAGCTTTGCAGATTATCCTTGTGTGTGTACCGTAATGGCTGCTGACCAGACAAAGTAGGTTTATGCGCATACATGCTGGCTAGACACAAACAACCTGTCTAAACTGACTCCTCTAAACCTGCCAAATGGCCTTATCCCAGAGCTGACCAGTGTTGAAGTTTTTTTACTGAACTCTGATAACATCACTGTTGTATTTAACAGTATTATCTTCAGTCCATATTTGATACACTGTTCCACTTAACTGTGCTGTGAGTTCATACATTGTTAATTTTGGCAGCAGTATGAGTGGTAAGAGGCTCCGAAGCATTAAACTGACAATTGTTATAACTGAGGAAGAGTTTCATTATGAAGAAGTTTAACTTGTAATTTCAAATTAAGCTCGTTTTAAAGGGTTTCATTTTCTTAAGAAAAGTTTTGACAAAATTGTACTCTGAGTTAACTAATGGCTGGATATGCATATAAAGTTCTTCTCTTTTCAGTGCGACTGTTTGTCTGGATAATTTTTGTTCAGTTTATTGTGGATGTTCTATATGGTAACTGCCTTAACTCTTTAACTTAAGTTGTAGCTTTGGTTATATTTTAAATGATAATTTGACAAAAATTCACCTCTTTAAGCTGTATTTTTATGTAGGCTGGGAACAATGCATTGGTAATGGTTCCTGACGTGGGTTTATGTGTTGCGTTACTAATATACGATTCATGTTTTACAATGACTTTTAGAAACAATTGTTTACACGAGTAAAATGTCTTATAGGTTTATGATTCACACAAAATGAATTTTATGAAGTTCACGAAATAATACAAAGTAAAGTTGTTGTCAAGAGAAATGTTATAGTATGTCTATAATATTATCTCATTAAAACATATATAAAAACATTTAGCGGCTTTGATATTTGTCCTTCATCTTTTAATAATGCCAATGACTTAAGTTTACGTCATTCAGATAAGTACAGTAAAACCTCTATCAGTGAGCACGTCAAAATTACACAAACTCATTACAACAACCAGTATTTTCACCTCAATTTTCAATAATTGTAACTGTCATAGTTCAGTTGGAAAATAGGACTCTTCAGTATTAAGACTTTATCTCAATGGTGGTCTTATTTTTTTACCTGTTTATGTACATATTTCATTTGTTCATGTATTTTGAATGTTTGCAAATCACCCCACAGTGGATGCCCTTATTTGTTTGAACTGTGATGCCGTGACTCACCCTAGACTTTGCTCCCACGTGACACAATGTTTTCCTGGAGAGGTAACTGTCATCTTGTAAAATTCTGTATTACTTGGTAAGTTTGCCGAACGAAGAATGCTTATCATTTATACAGATAAATAAACTGGATAGAGGTTTTAGCTAGATGAACATGTAATGTAATCTGAATAAACATAAATCCTACGGGTTTAGAAACAGATTATAAAAATCCTGTCAACTATTAAAATTCATTGGCTTATTTCTATATCGAAATTTTGGCATCATTTTTTTTCGTCTCGATGAGCTCTTTACAATGATCATACTTACATGCTTATAGATCTATCCTAAACAGGGTTAATCCCAATTCCAACTACAGAGACTTTTTGTGATCATAATACGCCAATATAGATTTGAGCACCATTCAGTACTTGTAACAATAAGTTGAATTAACAAATTTACCAATCATTCTTAACCGTCATCTTTTATCAGTAGATGTTGAATTACTCATACCCGATAGCTTAGGTCAAATTATAAAACAAGCTTATATTAAACTAGTCATAAAATAAATTCAATGTTAAATAGCTGTGTGAACTTGCGGCACTTCACCGAGGTCTATGAGGACAGTGCATGTATATAGTGGATGTGTTTTGTTTTGTTTTCAGAAGTGTGGTATGGAGACCTACATTGGAGAAGGTGGTTATATGGTGTATAAATTAGGATGCGTAGATTCCAATGTAAATTAGTGTTCTTTTATTTTATTAGAGGGAAATATTTTTCAGTAGCTTGAATTCTTTGTCATTCCTACGCCAATGGAAACGCAAATTTACACTTTTCGACCAATCAAGTATCCTTTTTAAAGTTGTTTATCGTAGCTGAAGTGTCCAACAGGCATTGTGTGACAACTAAATCTCCTTTGGTAGATCGACTCACTAGCACGTAATGATAATTGTTCGTACAAAAAGGGGTAAGATCAGGGGTGTGATTTTTGCCTGTTTTCAAAGGATATCCTCTATTTTGATTCTTTATAATTCAAACGAAATCGCACAAGTCAAGTCCGCTCAAAAACGACGTTCTGCGGTATGTGGTTGGTATGTGCCTTCCCTCGAAATTTTGTGAAATCACACCCCAGGGTAAGTTGTATGCTGACAACCGCTTGTTCTGGAGCATGTTAGCATTGGCTGTTATCACAGAAGCTGTGAATATTTTAGTTTACCAACATACATACATGAAGTAAATGGTATAATTCTCCGATATCAAATAAAACTGATGTGGTACATGATATCCAACATTTCAGACGTGCACTTTAGAAGATGCAACAACACCTGATTACGGGAACCAGTTTTTTTCGTGCCACGACTGCTGTGAGGACCGCGACTTGTGTAACGTGCGTGGCTGTAACAGTACTGGTAACTTATTGAAGTATTTGTGGGTTGTCCAGAATTCATACATGGCAATCATTGATTATTGATTAAACAAATTACATGCAATAACATGTAATTACATGTAATTATAAGTCATACCTTTCTGTGAAAATTTGAGAAAAATGTCTCTTTTCCTCCATTATGTGGAGAAGTTGCTGGCTTCTTAAGGAATGGTAAGTTAGTACTGGTTAGTACTTAGTCCAGGAAAAATGGGTGGGTGAACCGGTTGTCGTATATAACTGAAAAATTGTTGAAAAACGGCGTAAAACCCAGTAACAATGTCGTATAAAAACAAAACAAATCTCAGACAAAACCAAATGTGTGTAAAACAAATTATTTTCGGAATGGGTATAATTTGTTTCTATTTACACTGGAATGTTTTCCCTAGTATCTCACAGTTATTTTATCGTACTGCGTCATATTTATAAGAAAAGTGACAAACGCGTTTGCATCAAACCAAACTGCAGCCTAAAACAAATTAATTCGGCAGCAACGAAAAAATGTCAGATAGTTATAGAAACTGTTTCTACTGAAATAAGGCATGCACTGTGCAATGGTGGCCATTTCGAATAAAATGTTTCATGAATGTGCACTCATAAATACGTCCAACACAACACAACACAACGCAGCGCAACGCAACGCAACGCAACGCAACGCAACACAACACAAGTGGAACTCACAGTGCTTTGATGATGCCATTTATTTTCCAGGTTACCCAGCTGAACGAGGTCCTATCTGTTACAGTTGTGATGACCAATTACAGGGAACGTCTTGTAACCGTATTGAACATTGTGAACCTCACGAGGTTATGAGCATAGTGTTATCTAAATTTTTTTTCACTTCCAATAGTGTTAGCATTTTGAAAAAGCTAGACGGATGAATACTAATCCTATCACTATCATAAGCAAATTCTGAACACAAGGGGCTTGTATGGTTGAAGTTATGGTGTAGAATGGTCTAAAATAGCCACGCGGATAAGAAACATTTACCATATTTACATGAATACAAGGGTTACAACTTCTAAAAAGTGTGCGCCAAGTGTGTTTAACATTACGAAACTGTTTTGGTCATGTTAGGCCTAATACACCATTATGCACCATCCCTCAAACGTGCTAGCCGCCTATAATTCCGAACGAACTGAAACCTTTGAGCAATTCCGATGCAAATAAGCTGTTGCGTGGTTCCATATATTGTACACATAAACAATATTTACCTGGATTTAAGCTTTGTTCACTAACATATTTTGCAAAATACACAGAATGAAAACACAATGTTTAAATTGTCTGGTCCGCTTTAGTAGAACGAGCCCTTAGCGACCTTTGCAGAAGCGTATGTACAGTGCAGCATCTCCAGGGGGGCGCTCTCTTGAGTACCACCTCCTTTCAAACCAAATTGACTTTTCAAACTGTACGATTCAACTATAATTTTAACCTCTCGAGAGCAACAAGCTCCAAACAACAACAACAACAGAATTTTGCTTTTCCCAAATGGTGTTGCTTTGGAGAGCTTGCACTGTAATTGCAACTGGCGCTTTAGAAATTAGCGACGATTTGATATAATTAGATTTTTAATCAGTAACTGCAGTCAAAAGTTTTTTGTTGTATCCGATCGAAAATACTGTAATCTGCAATATCTATTTGTAGGTATGTCACACAGAAGTTAAACTGGAATTTCAGCAAGACCGCTTAGTGACAAGCGGATGTATATCAAAGCATGTAAGTAATAATGGCGGAATATTTTGTTTAGATAAACATTTGAGTTCAGTATATACAGGAAAACTTCGATATTAAGACCAATTTGGAACCTTAGGAAATGATCTTAATATCGAGGTGGTCTTGTTTCGAAGTTAAAACAAAGAGGAAGTATTAAAAACCGGCCCGAAAGTATGTGGTCGTTGTAATACAGTGGACATATCGTTGCGGTGGTCGCTTTGTGAGGTTTCACTGAATACTATACCAGTTATTGCATGCTCGTTTAATTTGAACATAACCTCCTTACTGATGAATGACACAGATATTTTCAATGGCTGAAATTATTACATGACCTTGCATAATGTGTTTATGACCGCAAAGAAAGATTTTCAATTCTAATTACATGTATTAATATCTTGATAAAGCCAGTATTGATATTAGGATTGCTGTATTGCTGCGAGTCTGTTGGAAGGCAACAATTATACACATGAATTGAGTCAATATGCTATATTAACTTATATTATTACACTTCCGGTTCTTGACTAATAAACTTACACTCGTATGCTTTTTATGCATCTTGTAGGCGACGCACTTTGCAAGAATTTGAATAAATGTATGTTTCAGTTTTGCTTGTTGAATATACGTGTATACCTTTGTTATAGAACTGCGGGGTTCAGACTGTTGACCCATTGATTGGAATAGGGAAAAGAACAATCCACGTGTGTTCAGACTGTTGTGAAGGTGATATGTGTAACATACAGTGTGAAAATGCCGGTATGTAGGAGAACTGAAATAAAATAATTTATCACCTGCCCCACTAGAAAGTAGTCCCATATATCTGTTGAAATGACGGTCAAATAATTTGTAATAAGCAGTTTCACAACTGGCCAACATGGAAACGTCGTCTTAAGTTTATTCAGACTAATCATCTTTTGTTATTCTTCATGGATGATAGATGTGACGTTTGTCTCTTCCAATAACATTTCTTGTGTTCGCCGTCTTTTATCTATCAAGTGGTATTTCCGGAATATCACGGTTATTTAGCAGGCATAGAAACTATTTTGGGGTATTTTGTAAGAAATTCATAACGAACCTTTTGTCCGTCATCTTTTACTGATCACGTGGCATTTGTGCAAACACGTGATGCATTTTGATAGAATTGTAATGATTTTGGGTTTATGGAACAAAATATTCCTTTCGTTACAGACATATGTTCGGACGATAGCAAATGTAATTTACTAATGACGAATTTTGATGTTTGCACGTCGCAAGACGTCGCTTTGCAATTTTGCAAGAAGACATGTGGACTCTGTCCTAATTCTGGTTCAACACATTGTCAAGACACAAGATTCGACTGCGAATATCTGCACAATTATATTGACATGTGCACGTCCGAAACTGTGAGTATAAAATAACATTTCGGAAAATATCAATCTCTATCTAGAGTTGTCGTTCGTACATACATCTCTGTCAACGTCTGGAAAGTAGTTCAAAAACACGTTTCCGGGTCTCCTTTACTGTCCATCTGATACACAGAATCACACTTTTGTTTCTCTAAATGTACATTTGTGTAATTTTACACGATTACCTTCGACTTCTGCGTAACATTTCCATTTAAGCGGCGTAACCCTGTGACCTAATTACCAAAAGTAAACAAATACTCTCGGTCGAGAAATAGTGCACTAGATAAATAAAATATTTTCTCTGAGTTTCAGGTAAATTATAATATCTTTTGTCTCGAATGTATTGTGCAAAATAAATTGCGTCGCTCAGTTGTAAACTTTGTTCCGTTTATGGCTTTATTTCTTGTTTTACAAGAATCTTGTAAAACGTCGAGACGTTGACAGAGATGTATGGGAGAGATAACGAACGACAACTCTGGATAGAGATTGGGAAAATATATTTGTGTAAAGTTAAATTTCTATAGTCATGTTCAGGTTTTTATGGTTACTATACTTGTCTAAAAACACTACGGTAGGTAGTTCGAAAAAAAATATCATCATTTTTTGGAAGAATATAAAACACGATTCGTACTAAGACACATGTATTTTCGTACTCTGGGTTTTGAGTCGGCGACAAAGAATAGGGTCAATAGTGTAACCTTAAACAATGTTTACCTTCAACAGTGTATCAATAAACTTTTAAGCATTCTTTGTGACTTTGAACAATTATTGTATCAATAAACTTTTAAGCATTCTTTGCCTCATATGGAATTCAAAGTATATTCGATTATTCATTCGTTCTCGTGTGCTCAGAAAGATCGCAAATTGTTTGTGTCAGAGTTATTCTCTACAAATTCTTATGATATGTTTTAACCATTATCTAAAATCTACCAAATCAATCTAAATATTTTTCTAGGAACAAGTACTAATTACTTTATTCTCTTGTGAATTCAAATAATTCATAAATCCATGCAGATAAAATCATGACATCAATATCGATATTGTTCTGTCGATGTTTTTTGCACTGTCGTTCTGGAAGCTGAACGTGATTTTCAGCAAGCAAAAGACTACGGATGTTTACACTTCTGTGGATTCTGTTCATTTCATCATACGCATGCGCACTACACACATACCACACCAACCTTTCCATCTTACACACATACTACGCCGACATTTGTTTCGTACACACATACAACTCCAGTCTTCCCTCCTGGTAAGTTTACCATTATGATAAAATTATAATAATATACATGTACTAGATTCGAGAAGAGATCCAGGGTCTTTCTCCTTTCTATAATAGAGGCCAATATTCGGTAACCTGCCAATTGCCAAATAAAAACTTTTCCGGATTTGGTGAAAGAATTCCCCCACAATACAGTGCTGAAATTCCCAATATGTTGAAATGTGATTTTCCCTATATATTGAAAGTCTGTCTGCCTTCTCCCAGTTTGGCCGAAATCACCTTTGAATTTCCCATAATGAAAGGCTAAGGCCCCTTCCCAATTTTTAGAAAAAGGCCCTGAGATCTCGTCAAACTAGGAAACAACAAATAAATGTATAAATAAATAACCCGTGAATTCGATGTATTGCATGCAACGAAAGAGCCTTCTTTACGGCTGATATTACGGCTATATTATATCCTATACAGGGAAACAGGCAAACCTGTGACCAAAGGCCACCCTTGGGAAAGACAAAATGTGGTCTTTATTGACAGATGGCCTTTATTTTGATGTCAGTTTGTTCTAAATAATCCATGAGAGTTTTTCAAAGAATGGCCTTTATTCACAGGGTGGTCTTTATTCAGAGATGGTTACAAGCACAGGTTTGACTGTAGACATTTGATCTGTTCTGTTTGGTATCTTAAGGCAAGTGCGAAATGGTTTGACGAATTAAAAACTAATTGATCGCACCCGTCCGTTGATAAATTATCGTAATGATGGTGATATAAAGTTGTTTGTTTGTTTGTTTGTTTTGTTTGTTTATTTTGTTTGTTTTGTTTTGTTTTGTTTGTTTTGTTTGTTTGTTTGTTTTGTTCGTTTGTTTGTTGGTTGGTTGGTTGGTCTGTCTGTCTCTTTGTCTGTCTCTCTGTCTGTTTGTTTTGTTTTGTTTTGTTTTGTTTGTTTGTTTGCACATCGACAACTAGTGGTCATGTAGCGCACATTTAAATAAAGTTAAAGAAACAAAGAAAAATAAATTCATAAGATTGAACGATAACTTATATGAATTGGTTAAAATGGATAAAATAAGATAGTAGTATACCGGGTTTCAGGACAAACCACTCTAGGTACCACAACAGCAAAGACCAGAAATTGGACATTTAATATTGGCGACCACGTGATTAGGGGTCCAGACTGGCACAATGGCAATCAGGTGTGCTTTTAGTTGTTTTGAAGTATCCTTTGAGTATTAATGGAGCATAAACAAAGCATTTGTTGACAACTAAACATAATGATAGATATAAACGGAGGGTATACGAGGATATAGACATATCACAAAAATGAGGATAAATATTATGTACATTTTGTACATTTGAAAGCTGATATACGACCATACTATGGATAGAACATCATTGATTTGGTGTTAAAGTCAATAGCGTACCTAGGCTAAATTGAAGTAGATTCAAATATATGATACATGCTAAAAATAGCTAGTTTAACCCCATCTCAGCTAAATATTTATTAATTTTACCATCCCTGTATAATTTATACCACATATTATTACATTTTATTTATTTTACTTTTTTTAATTGTATAAGCAAGTAAATGTCTGAAAGTTCAATTAATGTTTCAAATTATCTACAGGACGATAATGGACCAGGTACAGTCATCAACACAGACAGAGATAGCAACTTCACTATTTTTCCCGGAATGGTTCAAGTACTTTGGTACTTAACGAATATGACCGAGAGTTATCGAGTTGGAGCTAACGGCATGTACGAAATAAGACCGTACCACGGACCATTTCCTCCCAACGCTAACAATACAACTGTAACGCCTACGACCACACTTTTTTCTTCAGGCAGTAAACGTATGCACTATTTGAAACAAAATATTTTGAGTTTTACCGCTGTAATTTTTCTGCTATATACGGCGGCCAGTTCACCCAACCAGTGCCTACTTACCCTTCCACTTGAAGCCAGCAACCTCTCCACGTATGGAAGAAAATTGATATTTTTTGACAAATTTTCTTAGAAGGTTCTGACTTGCCGCGATCGGGAATTGAACTCGGATTACCGGGTTACATGTCCAGCGCACTAACCGCTGGACCAAGGTCACGGCTGCCTAACTCACAACACGAATCACTCGCATCAGCGGTAGAAGACAAACAGTCTTATGCAGTATGTTTTGTTTGAAACCAAATTTAGAATTTTACCGTGTTCTACTACGAGCAATATATAATGGATATCTCCCTGTCTCCCTTCTCCGTCTCTCTGTCACTCCTTCCATACTCTATTTCTTAAATATCTAAAGTCAAGAGTCTGTTTTTCTGTTGTCTTGCTGCTACCAGCTGTTTTATCCAGAGGAGACTTGGTTGTTCGGGGTCCAGACTGGACGGGAGGTAATAGTGACGGTAACTCTACTGGAGTAGTTATAGGTGTCCGTAATGGCTGGGTTAACGTCACCTGGAACGCTACCAACATCATACATGCATACCGCTACGGATATAACCAGGTTTACGAAGTGCAACCTGTTTCTTCGACAATGGCCTATACGTCAATAGCTTCGCGTACGACAACATCAGCATACCCTCCAACAACGACTTCTGTGAGCTGGAAAACGACAACTGCATACGATCAATGTAAGTTAAAATATTTGAAATAAAATCTGTAGCGTCATTTTCTAGACACGACTAAGATAATAATGGTCTGTCTACAGTACATTCCACGTTTTAGCGCGTGACAAAAAGTTCTTGAAGGCTGCTTTTAAAAATGCTGCAATATTTCTGCTTTACACTCTAGGAAAGACAACTGAGGTTGTAAGGCTTTAGATTTCTAGACCAAACGTCATTTTCTTCTATCTTATGTCTGGCCATATGTATTTTTGTAACACCAGTATGTGTACGTACATATGTGTAATCAGTTGGCTTGTATACGGAACAGTGTTTAAAATGTATTATTATCTTACCTTAATTACAATATGACAGGTGATTGTCGTATGTATGGGAAAACGGGCTTCTTAGCATAATCCATCAAGTTTCAATTTTCTTTACTTTTAGTTTGAGTTTGTTTTCATGCTTTATTTTTCAGACAATTTTAACCTTGGAGATCGGGTTGTGCGAGGCCCAGATTGGAGGTGGGGTGATCAGGTAATTTTAAAATGTCTTTAAATTTATGTTATTCGACGAGCTTACATTTGAAATAATATATAAATGTACAGTAAAACCTCGATATTAAGACTACCTTAGGGAGGGAATTATATCATAATAATGACTGTGTGTCACTTACATTATCAGTTAGATGTACATGTGCAGTGAAACTTCTCCAATGCGACCCTCTCTTGAGCAACAACTTCACACCAACAACAGCTCGATTTCCCACTGTACGATCTAACTAATAATGTAACCTCTCAAGAGCAATTACCTCTCAGCAACAATATGATTTTACTCTTCTCGAGGGTGTTTGCTTTGGAGAGGTTGCACTGCATGTGTAAATAATAAAAACAGGCCAGAATATTATTGGTTGTTATAATGAGGGATCATCATATTAAAGTGTTCACTATGGGAAGTTTTACTGTATTACAGTGCAACCACTCCAAAGCAGCACCCTTTGGGAGAAGCAAAATTATGTTGTTGTTGGGAGGTTGTTGCTGCAGGGAATTTAAAATTATATCTAATCGTACAGTGGAAAAATCATGATGTTGTTGAAGGGAGGTTGCACAAGAGAAAGCCACGCTGGAGAGGTTGCACTGTATTGGCGTATTATCCTGTATGGTAACAAATATGCCGAATAATATCAAAACTAACATCTGAAACTTAGGATGGACATGGAGAGGGTACAGTCGTTGACTCATCAATTCAAGGATGGGTTCGTGTGGATTGGGACAACAATTTCTCCAACCTCTACCGAAATGGAATTGGCGGTGCTCGTGATATTATAAAGATACGTCCACCTACACCACCCACGAAAAAGAGCACCCTACTTACATCGCCGTCTACTCCGCCCACAACAACCAGTGCTCCGCCTACGGCTGGTCCTGCTTTAGCAAATGACATGTACGTTGGTGCTATAGTTCAGCGAGGTCGTGATTGGAGGTACGGGTCACAAGTAAGTATCGCCTTTATCTTTATTTGATATGTTAGCTAATCTCGCCGACCCTGGAACCCCTTTGGGACCCTATTTCGGTCACATGATACACTGAGTAGGAAGTCTCTTAATTACTTTCTTCCTGTCTGGCTACATTCTTCAGACACTTCATAGAAATATATGTATCATTATTATAAAAAGGTTAAATGATCAGGAGATTTGCACGCGGAACAAGTCTGATACAAATAGTGGGTTAACTCCCCTGGCAAACAGTCAAATCTTTCTGTTGGGAGTTTGTTTCCTTTACATCAAATTCGGGGATTTGACTAATATAACAAGTAATCAATCATTATTATTATTCATTCATTTAAATGTAAATGAATTTCGACTAAAGAATTGTTTCTTATGTTGACGGACTTCGGTGTATTTTATGAAGTCGACCTTAATACTACATAACTTTTGGTACTTCGTAGGACAGTAATGGGGAAGGAACTGTGATCGACATAGACCGAATCAGAGGTTGGGTGAAAGTTCAGTGGACCACAGGATATATAAACGACTATCGTCTCGGAGCAGAAAATGCTTATGACGTCATGTTTGTTCCAGACAAATATAACCCGTCCGTATCCGGAGGGTAATAAAATATATCTTCATCCTTGGGAATTGTTTCGTTTTTTCTCTGCTTCATAAAGTATTTGTTTTGCAACCTTTATTGAGAAGCCACCCAAGAAAACGGCATATTGTGGTTAAAATTTGAAAATATTAAATAAATTTTATTTAATAAATACAATTTATTTAATAAAAAAATGAATTAAAACGTCGACCTCGTTCTGCAAGTACATGTAGTTTTCTTCCATGTGATTCACCTAGTAAGATGGACGGTACTTTGTTGCTATGGGAACGAGCCCTCGATATTTTGTGATCAATACATAAATATTATATTGTCATAATTCAGTAAAATGATTCGCAATTCTGTTTTGATGAAATGTTGAACCTAGCTAATAACAAATCGCAATAAAATTCTGAGCACTTCCGGAATGTACTGGAATAACCCGAGTTCATCCGATGATCTACGATTGCATCGATGTGTTCTGCTTTTACTTCAGATTTCCTTGGTTTTCTTGTGTTTTTTTATATAAAATCAGTTTATAGCTATGGCATAGTTCTAGTAATGACGTTCTACAATTAATAATGAAAAAGTAATCCGTAAAGAGCTTCTACTTTTGATATTCGGCAGTTTTCGGGAGTTCCCGTCTAGTTCGAGTTGTTGAATGTCGGTATTACTTAAAACTGAGTGGAGACATTTCAGTTTAAGCTAACATCATCTTAACATCTGAAATATACGTGGACCCTGTGGCTGTATTCCCAGGTTCTGTTTTTTTTTTTTAATTCTGATCAGTTTTGTAGATTTGTAAATGCCGTTTAGTTGTCCGGACGCTACTTACTGTCAACTTCTCCGCATGTAAGTCCCACGGTGAGGGTAAATGGCATTTGACGCTATGTCTTCAACCAAATCATCACAGAGAATATGTCTGTTCCATGGTTCGAAGTCACTAATTTGGCGCTCGTACGTTCAATGCTCCACTTATTGAGCTAAGCGGGTGGGAAAAATGAGAGTCGGAATTACGTATTTAAGCCTTTGGCTTTAGCGATTTTGTACCCAGTAATTACTGACAATCAATTGACCGCTGTTATCAGAGCTCAAACCGAGAATCAACAATCAAACTTTCGATGATCAAATATCAAGTTAGTTGAATGTACGCTATTTTTGTTTGTTCGCGTTTGTTTTCTTCATATCATTAATTAGTCCACATGTAGCCGGGCAGTCTAAAATTGTACAGTGAGGAATTTAAATCTATTATTATTTTATATTCATTATAGATACTTGTTTTTCTTAACTGGTACAAAATTGTTTGCCTTAAATGTTCTCTATTAATGACGCTTATTGTTTGTTTTATTAGCCTCGGGGTGTCGTTTCGTATCTGAAATAACCATTTTCATGCTTACAAAATCTTGCCAGTGGTACATATTTCAATCATTTACTTATGAAAACATGTAATACAGAAAAAAACAATCAATAAAATCTAACACCTTTTTCTTTAGAAACAAAATGTAGAATTATTTTCAAGTTAAAATGATATTACAGCTAAGATAATATATCTGCCATACATCACGCAAGGTGTCCTTTAATTGATATATTTCAGCTAAAGAAAGTGATTCTTAACATGGAAATAATCGGACTTAAAGCTAGTATTTATAATGCGTAAATTATTTAATTCTATATTTATTGTATTTCATAAGCTGACATGATATGATACTATTGATAGTTGATCATCAATAAAACAATCAATAAATAGATGTGAGCACGTGACTTCTTTATCAACAAATTAAACTTTGCTGGATGTGTCGAACACGTGGTTGCTTTCCCTATGGAAACGAGTTTTTATCTACAATATCTATCAATAATTTCACAAGTTTGGCTAGACTTAATTCGCACATTCGTATAAAAAGCTGTGGAAGTCGATAATTATCTCCCTTTATTGCCCTTAGGTACAGCTGATTGATAAATTATGTAAATGATTAGCAACGGAATATGATAAACAATAGTTGTCAAACTCTACTGTAGTCGCTGACACTACTCAATCAATCACCAGGTACGAAAATGCGCGAAACACTCTCATTCTTTTTATAGCCGCACCTTTCTGATTAATTTATACTCCATTCGGATGCCCTCGGGCTTCTTGATTGATTGATAATGATAGATTGTAGCCAGTGATAACGTTTTATGTATAATAATATTGCATACCTATACTGAACTGCGGTTTCACTGGTCAGTCAGAGTGACTTGTATGGCTTTGAGAGTAGTACGTTGAATATTCAGGGAATTAAAAACAAAGTTATCGTTATTCATTTCACCAATTTTAAATGAGACTTTTTCAATCTAGGAAACTGCAGAAAAAACACGTTTCATTGTATTGTTTTCACTATTTTTTTTATGAAGAAAGTGTAAATAGTAAACTTGTAATGGATATATCTGTGAAGTTGTGAACATGTGTAATATCTGGTGAAGTTTGGGATTATTTAAAAATAATGTGTGAAAATTGAACCAAAAAAAAAATAAAACGATATTTTTATCTGAATGTGACACACAGCTGTGGATATTTAAACACAAAAAGTGAAAAAATAAAGACACAAATGCGTTAATTGATCTCTAAGGAAAGAAAAATAAAATGGAAGACAGAAGAACGAATGGGACACAGACAAAGAGTGTAGATGATATGGTAAATAGTATATAATGATATGTATATAAAAATCCTATGTTTTATGTCTGTTAACTTATACATGTACATAATTTGCTAATATTATATACGTACATATACATATATGATGTGTATACGGAGATGTTGACTTTTAAAAAGGATAATGCTTTACAAAAATGCAAATTTTGCTTACAAGATTTGAACCCCAATACATCCCAGATTTTGATTTATTTGGGTAGGGGTTCTTTGATCGGAACGGCTGGGACGAAGCGTCCGATGTTCACATAAATACATTTTGATATTAATATTTAACGTCTTCGTATAATTCATGTGAACAGACGTATAATACTTCGAATAAGCAATATGTCAGGAGTCCAGTCCTTGTAAGCGATTATCAACCTGTTATAATGCTCCGTAAAAACTATAAGTTCTTTGTCTAATGAACAAAGACCTATACTATACAAAGGTCTTTGGAATGAACAAATTCGGACAATTTATTTTGTTGATTTTTTCATTGTTGTTGTTGTTGTAGTAGTAGATTAGGTTTTTATTATGATGATCATCGTGATGGTAATGGTTGTGATGATGATGATGATGATGATCGCCGCCGTTGGTAATGTTAAATAGAATTTCATTTGAAGACGGTGTTATACAGTCATATTATGTTAGTTAAACGAGTGGTTTTTAAACCAATGGTTTTAAAACAACAAAGAATAAATAAATTTATTCAAACATTTTTTCTCGAATTAGGATCTTAAACAGGTATCTAAAACGTCATATTTTTTAAGAAAAATAAGATTTTAAATAATAATTTACATGGATCTAAATCAGTAAACTTCTAAAATACTTACATCAATGTCTTTAAGTTTAAATGACATAAACATGTGATATTTGTCAGTTTATAGGATTATGTCCCTTTTTTCATTCTAGGGTTATGTCCCCTTTGTAAAAATAAATAGTGAATGGTCTCAAATATGAAAGTAAAACATTAAAATGTTTTGAATAAAATAAATACATTTGTAGTTCCGCTAGCAGTTTAAATGTCTGTCAGGAATTTTAACAATTATCAGTCTGTATCAAGAACCAGACTTATGTGCGTGTATGAAACAAAATAGACACAAAAAGCCACGACCTTTTTACTTTTATATTTGAGACCATTCACTATTTACGCATCTTCAGAGTAACGAAATAATTATCAAATCTAAAATGGTAGATCAATATCTCACAGAACCTTGATGACGAACATCAATTAACACAATTCTATTTTTGACCACCAGTGGTGGAAAATATCTTTTAAAATCACCAACGCGAGGACTTTGACTTCAAACTGCAAATGTTTTCTATGTCATTTTTAGACCAACCACATACAATTGTTTTGATGGCGTAACCGTTTTTGGAATAAAAATATTTTTTTTTACTACAATCTTACTTGGATCGTCGTCATTTCGGCATATTACAAAATATAAACAGAGTTAACCTGTGATCGGAACTATATATTGACAAATGTCTGCTAAAAATAACCACTGCTCGCAGGGTGGACTTTATTTGCAAGTGACCTTTTCACGTCGGTTCATTTTTTTCATGCCAAGTGCATTAAATTCTTGTTTGATTATTTACTGTACATTGATATTGTGACTGAGCTACCATTTGAGACAGGACTGAGCTACCATTTGAGACAGGAGCTTTTATACTGACATCTCAAAACATCATTGAAAAAAGCTATACCTCGATATTACGACCACCTGTAGAACAGATATATCCATCTTAATATTATTAGGGCGGTCTCATTGAAATTTAGAAGAAATATTTAAATCCGGCCTGAAAAAGTTGCTACAGTAAGGTGATCAAAATGTTAAGTTTGCACATAACACACGGAAATGTACCATGTTCAGGTGATAGGGTGTCCAACTTCTTTTTAACACTCACTCATCTGTCAAAGATGCGATAAAATGATGATCAAATTATCAATACAGCGATGTTTACCTTCTTTGTTTTCGGTAAACGAACCCTTCCAATCGAAAAAAGAAGGCATTTTCCCCATTCCCGACCTAAAACTTCCCAATTTTGGCACCACATTGCGCATTTTCCCCATTTGGACCGAACCCGGAACCTTCACCAAAATTACAACACAAATCACTGCAGGATTATCAGCCCATCTTTTTTGTTTTGGTATTGTTGTAGTAGGTCAATAGGAAAAGCGATTGGATCTCACATGTGGCGATGTCACAGTAGCGAGGCGGATTATATCCTCACATGATCTCAAACAATTCATACAAACGTGTTTACAATCTCCAAATTAAATTCAAAAGCTTATAAAATGCACAGTAACAAGCCACATTTATCAATACATACGATGTAGCTGATTTTAAGATAATCGTGTCCATTTTTTTCAATATCTCAACCCCTAGAAAATTAACGGGCTTCTATAAACTGAAAACCCATTTCAAGTTGCAAAAACTGATTAATTCTACAACTTAAGGTGAGATTTCAACCAGTCTCCAAATTTTATTCATTGTTTATCTATTCCCCGGATAAGTTACGAACCCAGAAAAATGGTTTGTACTTTTGATTACTCTGACTCTTAAAGCGACGTAGTTATCAGAACTTACTATCGGCACAAAAAATACCATTGACTAAATGATTAAATTACCGACAATTAACGTGATTCGTCACGGAAAACAACGAAATTTTACGGACTTTACCGAATTATTTAAGGACCTAAATGCTTTAAACCAACCCCAAACATGCACGGCTTACAACTAATCAATCTTCCGATATCTTTCAAGCCTGTCCTCTTGAGGGCCCTGCACAGCTGTGTCTCTTTTAATTCATATATATATATATATATATATATGTGTGTGTGTGTGTGTGTGCGGAAACCAGGTGTATTGTAAGTCCAAAATCCCCTCTGGAACCCCAGACGCCCCATAAATAAACATCGTTATATCCTGACTTGGAATTTAAAACAACATAAAAACGTTCAATCTATTTGAGTTACTTCAATAAAAATCCGACACA
Source organism: Lutraria rhynchaena (assembly GCA_008271625.1). Taxonomy (NCBI): domain Eukaryota; kingdom Metazoa; phylum Mollusca; class Bivalvia; order Venerida; family Mactridae; genus Lutraria; species Lutraria rhynchaena. Next base: position 403,124 of record VIBL01000150.1, read on the forward strand.
TGACGGATAATGAACATTTATCATGAAGACACATGTATACAGCTAACAGCCAGACTAAATTAGTTTAGGTATTCATTCAATCAATCACCGTCATCAATCACTGTGATGATTTGGTTAATATTAACGACTAGCGTATGAAGCTTTCACTTAATTACAAGTCGTACATTAAAGAGAGGACAGCGGCTTTCTTAGCCTTTAATGTCTATGACATTCTAACGATAATGGTATAATTATACAACAATGAATGTTATATTAATTATAATAAAGATAATATATTAATACTTATTACGATTAAATACAATAAACTGATCATAAGACATATAGTAAATATAATATCATAATTTCGACAGGAGCAGTAAATGCAAGAAGTTTATGATCAGTAAAATCTAAATACCATATTTATATACGTCCGTCCGTCCGTTCGTTCGTTCGTTCGTTCGTTCGTTCGTTCGTTCGTTCGTTCATTCATTCATTCATTCATTTTTCCAGGCTGGTAACTCGCCGACGTGTTCAGGATTTGATTTCCGTAAACTTTACGGTGATTTGTCCCGAAAACTTCTGAATACTCCGGTGGAAGAAATATTTTCTGACGTCATTTCCGGTGCGAAAGCAAAGATCACCCCGGACAAAGCCACTGGAAATGTTTCGCCGTCAACCGTCCACCCAGCGTTTCCCACGTACGGACCATCTTCGGCGTCACCGCTGTCTCTCCGTGGAAATCACTGTGAACAAAGTGCGTCACTGGCCAGTCCGCTGGCACTGTACTCTTCTTACCCGAATCCTGTGTTCAGTATTCCAGACAGTGATTCTCTTTCATTGAACAATGTAAAAGAAGAAAGGCTCGCCTTAGAAGCAGGTGGGCGAGCTATCCAAGATCATTTGGATAACTTCGATGACATGGTAAGTGTTACAATAGAAACTTACGTTCTGTTTCTTCACTTCCATTTGTAAGGTGGTTGTCCGTGAAATAAGTCACGAATATAATTTTCTTTCTATATTCAGTGTATTTAAATAACAACAAAATAGCAAGATGCCAACATATCGGCTGAATATATGATACAGCGTCTTATTCGAAGATATGTAAAATAGTATTTTAATCGCACAATGAGCAAATTTGACAACCTGAATATAAATAAAAAGCATCAATATATGCCTCCTGAACTTATTTACAAAACTGGATGTAAATTTAAGAGGCGGTCTTATAAATATAATAAAAATAGACTACCCATAAATTTTAATGTAAATGTGCATAAATGTACAGTAGAATTTCGATTATCCGAAATATTTTTCGAATAATTCATGGTTTCGGACAATCCGGGGTAAAGGAAATCTATGAAAATAAAGGGAGATCAATCCAAAATCTATGACGCGCATTTAAAATATATATTAAGAACAAGTTGTATGTGATATAATTCGTGTTTTATTACAGTACATTTCAAAGTATATATGCACTTATTTATCGTAAATGGTATATAATTATTAATAGTATATCATCGGTCAACTGAATCTGTCTGTGAAACTAGGCATATGAAAACGGTAGCACATTTTAACGAAACGCATGTATTTTATCATGAAATCCCCCAGTTGCCAGGTACTTCACCGAAATCTTTGCACTTTAAAAATACCTTTGTTTAGAATTTCACTCAGTACTTGATTCCGTTCACTTTCAGGAAAATATAGACATACAGAAATTAGTTGAAGAGTTCAGAGTTACATTAGAGCGTTATGGAGTCTCTCAACGTTTCGCCGCTCGGTTCATTATGCAAGACACTAGTCAAGGAAATCTAAGTTTCCTAATGGAAAAGGGACGCAATAAAAAGTGGGCGGAACTTTCTGCACGGGGAAAGTTGCCGTATATTAAAATGAAGGCGTGGCTTGCGAGCAAAGAACATCAAATGATGACGTTGAATATGCTGAAATATTCCCAAGGTATGAAACGGCTTGATTTTTCAGTGTCCAAAGTGATTTGCAAATGATATACATGCGTTAGTTTTCAAGATTTTTGGACCCATAGCAATTTCGAAACATTTATCTATATAAAAAATCCAAACATCATTATTTCAATCCCGTTAGAATATTACCGAATGGTGTTGGTTCCTGTTTAGATTTTGTCTGTAGTAACATGTTGAATACCAAGAATACAAAGTCTGGCTCAGTCAGTTGATGCTTGATTTAGCTAATGCTTTGCCTAAAACTCTGAATTGAATTTTATAGACTGGTTTGTGCTGGTACTTGTATAAAGTAATTATTTCTGGGAATGTCATATGCTAAAGAGGACAGGTGATAATAAATAATTATAATAATATGAGGTTTTGCCTAGGAAAATTTTATTATTTCTCTTTGTACAGAGGTTAGGAAGAGCAGCCCACGAGAAAACTTCAACAGACGAGAGCGGTTTTCAATGTTTCAGCTTAACATACTGTGTCGCATGTTTGAAGAAAATCCTAATCCACCAATGAACATCCGTACCTGCGTCGCTGAGCGCTTGGGAATCCCTCTGGATCGGGTAAACGTTTGGTTTCAGAATCAGCGCGCGCGGGGTTTTCCTGCTCGAAAGAACCTGCAGCTGCAGGCTATGTATGAAACGGGACAAGATTCCTCCAAAGTGTTTGATATGGACGATGAATATACAAAATTTCGGGACAGTTTATTATCGCCAGTTGATAGCCCACTATTAATGACACAATCTGCAAATGTTTCCCCGCCTCAGTCTTCAGTGGATTCACCGTTTGTACAGAAGTCGGCGAACAGTTCTTCTCTATTTAGTCCCACCGCGCTGTCGTTTCCGACAGATTTGCAAACAAACGAAGCACCTCTTGACCTATCTGCCTCAAATGGAATTGAATGCAAAAATAGAAACACATCAGGTCAAGGCCATCATATGACACATGACCCTATGACGTCAACAAATGTTCCGATTCATAGTGATGTAGGTGTAAGTGCAATAAAATGTGAAATAACACCGAAAGTCGGGGCTGCAAAACGGAAACGCGGATATATACCTCAACAAATAATCCAAAGAAAAAGTAGTGCAGATTCTGACCAGGAAGCAATAATTTCACCAAAAAGACTGAAAACGGAGAATACTCTAACGTGTGAAATGAAATATAATTACCTCTTACACGCCGAAGATTTGCAAACGGGACAAGAAACAGATTGCAAAGAGTATAATGAAATTCCGACTGATGCTTGCTCACAGGATGTTAAAGTCTCTAACTCTCCCGGAAGTAAATCAAATTCTTCCGAGTGTGAAACATCATTAATGCTTAACGGTGAAGGTTCAAATCAAAGTGCTGAAGGTCCTAATATAACAAATGTTGACAATGGTGTTAAAAAGGTCGACTCTATGGAAGTTTTTAAAATGTTGTGTGCAAGCATTGCCATAAAGAAAGACAATTCTTCCATCATTGACGTCAAAGAACCTGATTTGGATTAGTCTCCTATTGTGCTTAAATATGTAATATTGACTAGAATTAAGATTTTTCGTGTCTTCACATTCACGATGAAAACGTTTATTTTACGCAATGAAATATACAGTACTTGAATTAATTTGTATTATATTTTCTTATTTGTTAAATGTTAACAAAATTAGAATTCGTGAATGGTAATGAACCCTTAAGAGTTATTATAAACTTCCAATATTATGTTTTCTGAAGCCAATCTGGAGTTGCGTCCCTTAATTTTTCCTTTATGCCTCTAAGGAAAATGTCATTTTATCTAAATACATATACATGTATATACAAAACAAATGTACATGTATATACAAAACAAATGTACATGTATATACAAAACAAATGTACATGTATATACAAAACAAATGTACATGTATATACAAAACAAATGTACATGTATTATTTTAAATACAGTGTTTTATCTTATTAATGACTCAAATGTGTCTCCGTATTTCTGTTTGTTTTTATATTTTGTGTATATGTCCATTAGTGATTAAATTAAATTAAATTAAGTCTAATATCAAAATAAGACACACTCGCAAAGTGCAACCTCTCCAGAGTGGCCCTCTCTTGAGCAACAACCTCCCTTCACCAACTGCATGATTTTTCCCGTTGTACGATTTAACTATTAATTCAACCTCTTTAGAGAAACAACCTCTCAACAACAACATAATTTTGCTTCTCTCAAAGGATATTGCTGACGAGACGATGCACTGTACTTTTTATAACTCTAAGGTCATTATAAATGACACAAACACAATATTTTATTTAATGGTATGAATTGACAAAATCCTCTCTGATCTGAACTAAAATATTGATTGTTGTTTCACAGACTCGTTAAAACAGTTGACCTTAGGGTTACTCTACGAATACTTTTAACCCTTGCAAAAGGGAAGAAAATATTTTGGGACAAATCGTTCCTCCAAAGTACGTAAGATAAGTTAATATATATAGAAATTAAAAGTTTTTTTCGAACTACCTACCCCATTTGTGAATCAAGTAACCCTAAACAGGTTTTTTGCCTAATCAGCATTTTTAATTTTAGCAATTATTCTTCCACTTACAAATATACTTGTATAGACACGTTTTCATATATTTATTGTTTCTTATGTTTCATTAACAGCTTCTAATGATACTCGTTATTTGATTGAAGTATTTATTATTTCATGATTTTCCAGTAAGAGCTGTCATAGCTAATCTATATCTGTATAAAAAATGCTATTAGAACTTACCAATCAGAGTCCAGCGACCCAATCTTACAACACAGTTTATTATGATTTCTGACTGAGGGGAGACAACTCAATATTAGATTTAATGATACAGTTGTCTCTCTTTAAAGTAACATTCGGAAATATCTACACAATTCATTATATAATCAAACCTATGGACAAAGGCTACAAAACAGAAGAGATGTGAACTTTTTGCACTGTTGACCTATGCTCAGATTTATTTAGTCTACACTAGCAATAAATGTATAACAATGTTTTTTCCACTGGCATTTGGCACACCTCGGCCGATTCCGTACCTCTAGTAGAGTCGGACAATGGGTACTGCATGATTTTAATGTAGTCATTGACTCAGGTTTATTTGTACATGTATGCAGATTCATGTATTGCTCATTAATATATGTTGTACATATTGAAAATAAATGAATGTATAATTATTTTTTTATTCTTGCTTTATACTGCGAAAAAACAACGCTTACACATTCAGCCATCAGTGATTACCTCCCTTAGCTTTTTGTTGGTTTTACTAGTGACAATATGGTATAAGTGCAATCAGAAGAGTTCCGAATGTAGTTACCAATAGATGTCTAAGAACAGAACAGAATAGAGCTTTACTTAAAACTTGTACATTATGTGCACATTAAAATTAATTAGAATTTATCACAGACATTACACTAAACATTTATTACAAAGTATATAGTTACACATACAGATATATACATATATACCATGACAAAAACTACATAATTACAAATAATTAACAAAACAGAATAGAGAATTACATACACTATAATCTTATTGATGTTGTGTTTCTTTTTCCAAAATGCTACTTTGATAAAAAAAGATTCAATCCAATATACATATACAAACTTATTTTCCGGGTTTTGCACGTGTTTTCATCGGCACTTTGGTTCTATCCCGGCGGATACCACTTTTTTACCTGTTGAGGTAAGTGGGATTAACAATAGTTTGTGTATTTTTTTCTGCACTTAATCCAATAAATGCGCAAAAGTGGAGAGTCGATGAGTTTTGAATTTATAAATAAGAATTTTATTTTTAAAATGAATGTCTATTTAAACCGTTCAACGGTCAGACTGTCAATATTTGCTGTCAAAATTTGGCTCACTGTTGACTTGATAATGACCTGAGGTCAAGGCGGTATATAAATGACAGTTAATTCCATTAATAATCTTAGCTTTAAAATAATGCTATGAGTAATGTTTAAATGACATTTAGGACAGATTGGTGGTGATAAAACAATTTTCGGAGGAATAAGGCTGCATAAAATCAAGCTAAGGCGTAATTTTTAAACCGATAATTACTGTCGGAACATTTCTTTATGATGAAGATTTTTATGAAAGGACATTTGATGCACTGGCTATAGATCCGTTTTCCATCTTGTGAAAAAATATGACAGAGGTACGCGTAACTAAAATGGTGCCACTAAAACGACCACTGTGACGGAAAATGTTCTATATCCGCCAGAAAGGGAGAAATCGTCGCTTTATTAGAACATTCGTGTACTTTTTATGTAATTAACTTTGGCTAAGGATTGTTTTACACATACATATACAAGTATTACACATTTTTTTAAAGAAAACATTAACCCATGTAAGTATTTAAAAACAAACATAGATTATCGTACCAATATGACTTATATTATGTAATACATGTATAATTGGTTTGTTATTAAATCACCCTAGCGCAGTTGAGATAGAAAGCGCCAAATGGCAAGAACTGTTTTGGCGTTTTAGTTGTAACGACGTCACGTCACTTCCTGTTTGTGACTGTAAGTAAAGATCACTGTATCATTAACGCCATTAAAATCCTGGATCAATTGTCTCATGAATTCTCATTTGCACCGTAAAATGTTCTAAAAAGTATGTTAAGGTTTCACGCAGATTTGGGTATGCTGTCGTTCCCTCGTGTATACGACCTGATTAAACTTGTCCATACTGGATGTAACAAATAAAGTTTACATTAAATGGTTGATGCGTATTTTGTAACCGCCAATAAAAGTTCAAAATCAAGATCCCTAAAACTTAAACACTGACACTCTGTCAACGTTCCGGGACAAAGACAATCTGTAATTATGAGCAGAGACGTGACTTTGTTTACGTCACAGAACGTTTGAAGACATTACCATAGTTACGACCGGAAGTACATAAAGAAACAAGATGAATCATAAAGCTTACATACTTTACTGTTTTTATTGATAGAAATATTTATGACGGACATTTTTGTTGCGGCTAATGGGTCCACGTGGAAAATGGACGGTATGTGTAATTATGTGTTAGTTATTGTAAATTTTGTTAAGCCATGTTTTTTGTTTTAATGTTATGCTTTTACCAAATACAGACATCCGACCAATATACCAGTGCTTATATCATTTGGTATATATTTTACAAAATTTGATACAGAACCACACATGTAGATGGAAGGAGACATACATGTACATATATGTGCCATTTAATGAATAAAAAGTAATGAAAGAACTTAATGTAAAAAGAAAATACATGCTGACGACATATCTCAACGAATCTAAATATAATTTTACTAGGTTTATATGGAATTCTATGAGGGTTCTTATTACCGATCTGATAAACTCGACCAAGCACGATCAAGCGATTGGGGACTGGTCTGGCTAGCTCGGCATGAAGGTCGTAGTGGTCTATATCTCTCCAGCTTCCTTTCCGAAAAGTTTTGACAAATCAAGCATAAAAAAGTAATCTGGTCTTAGTCAGGTACAGGTCAAGTTTACCAAGAAACAATTATGTAGATATCTAGTTTGATCAGGATGAACAATATCGATTAGTACCCGACCATTTCTACCTCTACTCGATAAATGCAAGATCGCTTGAGCCCAATCCATGTTCAATCTGTTGACACGAATGACAGAGCTTTTAAAGCCGAGATTGGGACGAACTTGCCAATGGTGTTTTACCCACTCGAAAACGTTCATCAGCTCTGCATATGTGGCCCCAGTTACAGGATGATACGGGATGACATTCAGTGGTCGCTTCGCCCTCCATCGTCCACCACAACATTGTTGTTGTCTACGCGTTCTTGTGGGGGTTTTATCGATCTCTTCTCTTCAAGTTACAATCATGTCCCTGTCTCCTTGGTGTTCTAATCACCTGGCCGATAACTAGCATTATCTTCATCTTAAATAGAACAAAAACATTTACTCTCTATCAGCATTGTAATATTTTATTCAGAAAATAGAATCAACACAATAATTTATTGTCAATGGAGGAGAGGAAAAAAAACTTATGGCTTTTTCTTACAGACCCGGTTACCGACTTTGATGTATCTGAGATTGTCAGCTTGCCAGTTAGACGATACAAGCATGAAGACACAGAATACACGATGGTCGCGTGCGCTTACCTTACTTACCCCCTAAATGTGTTCTATAGTTTACAAGTCAAGAATTCTAGAGGTAAGCACTTAGATTACTCTCTGACACAGATTTGTCGCTGATGTACAATCATTGATATACGAATCAGCATGTACAGTAAAACCCCTGAAAACCGGAATTCTCTGAAAATGGAACTTTTACCTTTGGTCTAGTCCAGAAGGGGTCCGGTTTTAAGGGGCTGTACTGTAATTCATTATATATCGGGTTTTGTGTTAAGTTTCCGTTCACCAAAAACATAAAACCTGACATTGTATGATTGTATTGTGCAATAAGAACAGACTTACATTGACCTTAATCTATGTTTACCACAGTATCATACAATGTAAGATATCACTATCCTTATAAACGTGACATAATTATTTGTCTAATTATGTGTATGTCTTTTTTAGAAGTTCGTGTCATTTGGTCAAATAAAAGTTTAATGAAAGTTTTTGCCTAAGCACATTTAAATACGGAGGAAAATCAGGACAAATTTCATTCAATTCTTAAGTACAGAGACGACAAATTGTCGAAAACGCGCAGAAAAATACATGATTAAATGTCGTGTTACATACATTGTGATGATCAAACAACAATAAAGCCAGTTTCTTTTTAAGCACATTGAAAATGTTCATCATTACACAGGTACAGTGTTTCCAGCAACTTCATACAGACATGTTCGGATGTTAAAAAAGATAATGGCCCAAGAACCGATAGATCTGGCTCGATATGTCGGTATAGAACGTAAACTTCACCGGATGCTTGTACAGAAAAAACTCGAGATTTACCAAAGGGAGAAAACCCAGAGTAAGTAAATTTTGTCTTAAAACAAGCATCTAAAAGTGTGACACAGAGTTGTCGTTCGTTCCACTCAACACTATCAAACGTATATGTAGCGAGAACGTAATCTCTGGTAGATAATTAATGGTGAATTTTTACCGCTATATAATTGATAAAGATGTCTGGAACTATCTTTCTACCGAGAAGTTATTTTTACGAACATTTATTAGCGTTTTTTCAAAAGGTGACTGTTTTATTCACAGCATACTCGGATGGTGTTGGTTTAAGTTTATTGAGGCAAACCAAATAAAAATACACGAAGTTGTTTCATTTTTTCCCGAACTTTATATTTTAATTTCTCTGGCAACAGTCAACTAGGTTAAAAGTTGCAAACATTCGCATTTTCGATTTTCCTCGGGTAAAAGAAAAATCGACCGTTAATTGTGTAATTATATCATGTATAAGTTGTTATCTCAAAGTAACATGAACAAAATGTAGATTCATTTGCGGAACACGAAAAGATGGATCAGCATGAACAAGACGAACAAAACTGGCATGAAGTACCTGACACCAATCATCCAAACTCCATGAGTCCTGATGGTGTGGATGAAATAATCCGAGTTTGTCGGGAGAAACAGATTCCTCGGGCTTTAATGAATGCCCAGAATTATGTTCCGGACAAAACAAACAGTTCGAACAAAAAATTGGCTGACACATTGGAGGGTAAGTAGATCATTTGGTGGTATAAATCTACATTCCTCAACAAGTAGTAATTTCTTTAGTATTTTCTAGCATGCTTTTGCGTTTGGTTACGTTCAATGGTCCAGTTTTTGGTCAGTATCTTAACTAACCACATATTCATCTGGAGTCAACTGCACGAATCGGTCAAACACATATTTATCTTCATTGATTTGGTTGTTTGATATTTAGAATGGTGTTACGAAGTGACAAAGATACTAGGACTCGATGAACGGTTTCCGAAGTCACACATGTACATAGTTCCGGTGATACTGAATGTCTTGTATTCATCATGTAACATCACAGACGACAATTCATTCCATTTCATCATTCTTGCCCTTCATTCCGCCTTGGAAAAAATAATCGACAACGAACTTCATAAGTCGGTGAAACAAATGAAACGTGAAAGCAGACATATACAGCGTATGTATTAAGTTTAGTCACTCCTGTCTATTGTTCGTTATTCGTTCCTGTATGTCTCTTTTTAAGCACACTTCCTCACAACCCTATCCCTGGTTTTATTTACACTGATTGTGTGGGGAGTCCACAGTCTGAGAATGAGTTTTTTTCTGTTTCTTTTTAGTCACTGTGAATCTTTATCCATCCATCAGATGTTCCTGTGGTCATTTTGTTTATATAAAATATATTATTGTATTTCGTTTTTGATATATTTGTCTACTAATGTTCAACACCAAAACAAACCACAAAGAAAAAGCCATAACTGATCATTTTTATTCTTCGAAACGCACATGTTCTTTCCGGTTACAAGCATGTGGTGGAAGTGACCACTATTCTGCGCACGTCGGTTTAAATTACAGGTTAGATCCCAATAAAAATGTCACCCGATAGTCTCCCTTGATCTGACATATTGGGTTAGAAACTACTAAATTTGTATAAAGATTAATTTCCCGTAAGAGAGTAATGATAACTAACTACATTTTATAATTGATAAACCCTCTAAGCAATGAATTTTCCATCATTACCCAATGTTCATTTTTGAGTTGACTCCCGTGATGCCAACATTGTTTGTGGGGTAACGAATGGAAAAACTCTTATCTTAGAAGTTTTGTTCACCTTGTAAAATGATAGTTTTAAGTGTTGGACTTAGTTTACGTCACGTTATCATTCTTACCTACAGATCAGGTTCCAGAAAATACCAAGTCCTCATATCGTCCTCACGATACAAGAATACTTGAACACGACTCGTGGGATAAATTGACGGAGTTGATAACTGACGTTGACACCGGATACTTTGATGATGTTGATGATGACGTATTCAGTGGAGGCGTATTAGGAGTTTATAGTAAAAGAAATATCCACAAAAATGTCTAATTATTGGCTTAAAACAGTGTAAGTAAAATATTTTAGATGAAGACTGGTGGAAATTTTGTCCCGAACCGATGAAAGCCTTGAACATATCTTCATTGTACCAATTATATACAAATACACAATGTATGAGGTATGTCCTGTGTCATTGTTTCATCAGATAATCGGATGTTGATAATGTTATTTATGTGCATGCATTTCATTTTCAAAAAGAATATTTCTGATCATAGTAAAGTTTTTGAATATTGTACGTGTATTATCTAGAACATTATTTCGTCTGTGGTATACGGAATTATTAATACATCAGTCTGATATTGACTTAAAACAACTATACACAAACATGGTGTTTTTGTGGACAGTTGATATAACTGTTTCCCTTTATATAAACAAATATTCCGTCAATGATTACTGTAAATGTATTGTTATGAATTAGACAAACTACAGTCAAACAGACTACTCTGTGAATACAGGTCATTCTTTGAAAAATCGTTACTGATTATTTAGAACAAACTGACCTCCAAATAAAGGCCATCTGTCAATAAAGGTCACACTTTGTCTTTCCCAAGGGTGGCCTTTGTTCATAGACTTTACTCTACTTGGTAAATCGGCGGTGTCGACATATAGGCGATATATAGACTGGGACATGTTGTTTTATGATTAGTTAATTAATGAACTAGCAATATGAAACATGTTTACGACATTTTAAGTTCCAACTAATGCGTTAGTTTACTTTGATATTTTAACATTTATCTATAAGTTTCAGGCTGTGTTAATATCTACACGAGAAGATATCAGAATGCAATTGTGCACATCGTGTGTTTCAAAGTATCTTTGAAGAAGAAAAAAAAACAAATAAAAATGAAAATCAGTGAATTATTTGTTATGTAAAATGTCACATATTAAATATTAAATATAAACCGTTGACTAGATTTATTTCATAAACCTGTTTTGATCGCAAGGACATGTATACTTGTTCGTGGATTGTCCCTTTGACGGTCACCGAGAAAGATCAAGTTTTACCGTGTTAGCCGAGTGTTTGGTATATGAACAAGGAGGACAGTGCTCCCTCACGTAACGTCACCTCCAAAGACCGACCCCCCAAGAAACGACGGTAAAAGGCAAATATACACATAATAAAAGTCACCTGTCGTGAATGTATTAATTCCCTCCAAACAACAACGCTTTTTTGCGACTCCGACAAGTGTTGCTCTTCGGTGGGTGCACTGTATATTGTTTGCGATCATCTACAGACGTTAAGCCTTTTGTCCATAGAAACATGACTTTACTAACTAGTCTACTTCTCTAAACATGTGCTAACATTCTTTTGAATAACTTATGAAGATGACATTTCTATCTCAGACTCAAAGCACGTTTTCTCTAGAATGTTATATAACCTTATTGATCCTGTGAAGAGTTACCCGCCTTACAGAACACTGTTCAAAACAAACAGGTTACACAAAAGCGTGCTGTACGTGTTTCTATATTACCCTGAGTAATATATATCAGCGTTAATGTTTACTGTAAATCCTGCGAATTTGTAGTGAACAAGAAAAAAAATCATACTTTAATCTTCACTGACCAAACATTAAACATGATTCGGATATTCGTGAGATCTTATAAATTCAAATACTAATTTCTGAGTTCTGTATGAAATGATGATTATAACAAAATACAAATACATGCAGTGCGTTACATTATCAACGGAAAATGGCTCTTAAAATATCCACGTGTGGAAATGATGCGTTCTACTAAATAAGCTTAGTATGTAATGTGAAACACAAAACAATGAATGCATTATTTGATTGGCATTAAACAAGTTGGCGTAGAAACCGAAGATATCAATGTGAGACATTTAACAAGGATACATCTTAAAAATACACAACCTTGTGTATACCACATATTTATATCCTAGTGACATTTACTGGAAAATAAATAAGTACAGGTAGTGATTATAAATGTTTATACATGTATAATGATAAAATATATACATTTATCTTACCTTGTACAGAATACTTGCTGTTGATTGGTTGAGATGGGTCACGTGCTGACATATTTCCCGTATTTGGTCAGTAGTAATTCATATCCGGTCAGTAATCATAATTTTAAAATAATAATAATAAAAAAACATAAAAGTTTGGTAAATTGATTTATTAATGGTACTCGGTATGATAAATTTGTTACATAGCCTCTTACTGACCCGATACGGTGTGATACAGGGTCTGTAAAAATTGGGCGGGAGCAGTGCGGAACATTGTTAACGGAAGCTATCGTTCGAGCCCAATATTTATTTACTGACCCTGTATCATACCGTATCCAGTCATTAAGAAGACGTGCAACTAATCGCACGTGTTACACATGACTGGGGCCATCTATCTTCTTATCTGTTGATTTTACCATATTTATGTTTACGAGTTGTATTCTTACAGGGTCCACTTCAGCAGTACACGATCAAATGTTCGTACCGTACCACTAGAGGTTCAATGTATATACTTGTAATATGCCACCACTACAGTCTTCATCAGTATCAACAACAGCACGTAGAGTCAAATGACTTCTAACACCATAAAACAACAATGTCATATAATCTTTCGTTAAACGATTGATTTTTTCTTGCAGTCTTCTTTGGCTGAAGGTTGTCATTTCCTTGCAAGTGTAACAACCGTTTATAAAATATGACCTGCTGAACCCTGCAAAATGATCATAGAAACACAATAATAAACAATAAAAGTATGTTATACATGTGAAGTGCAACATCTCCAGAACATCTCTCAACAACAATATAATTTGCTTCTCCCAAAGGGTGTTGCTTTGGAGGGGTTGCACTGTATCTATAATTATTAAACGGACGTCACAATAAACAGAATAAGACTAATAATCGTAGGCATTACGAACAGTAATTGTAATCAGACCTGGGTTCGGGGTTATAAAACTTGAGATCGGTCTCCAAGCTCAAATCTCATACCTTGTCTTTTAATGTTTTAAGTTAAATATGATCAGACAATAATGTTATTGATACATTATTCTGGCAGCATACTTGGCCTCAATATGTATTTAAATATTAATGATCTCCATATTTTCAACTACTTTGAGAATATTTTCTTTTCAAATACTCTGAGAATGGAAATGGAGATTTGAGCTCAGAGACTGTTCTCACGTTTTATAATCTCGGGACCTGTATTATACATGACATGAGTACAGCGACCACCTGGCTATAACTATATGCAGATTAATTTTAGATTTAAGCATTGGTTGCACCTTCTCAACATCTACATGGAGACCATCACGAAATATAACTACTGAGTGTTTCTCCTCACAGTGTCCCTTACTGTAGTTGTATACTTACTGTAGTTGTATACTTACAGTAGTTGTATATTTACAGTAGTTGTATACTTACAGTAGTTGTATACTTACTGTAGTGGTATACTTACAGTAGTTGTATACTTACAGTAGTTGTATACTTACAGTAGTTGTATACTTACAGTATTTGTATATTTACAGTAGTTGTATACTTACAGTAGTTGTATACTTACAGTAGTTGTATATTTACAGTATTTGTATACTTACAGTAGTTGTATATTTACAGTAGTTGTATATTTACAGTATTTGTATACTTACAGTAGTTGTATATTTACAGTATTTGTATATTTACAGTATTTGTATACTTACAGTAGTTGTATACTTACAGTAGTTGTATATTTACAGTAGTTGTATACTTAAAGTAGTTGTATACTTACAGTAGTTGTATATTTACAGTAGTTGTATACTTACAGTAGTTGTATACTTACTGTAGTGGTATACTTACAGTAGTTGTATACTTACAGTAGTTGTATACTTACAGTAGTTGTATATTTACAGTATTTGTATACTTACAGTAGTTGTATATTTACAGTAGTTGTATACTTACAGTAGTTGTATATTTACAGTAGTTGTATATTTACAGTAGTTGTATATTTACAGTAGTTGTATACTTACAGTAGTTGTATATTTACAGTAGTTGTATACTTACAGTAGTTGTATACTTACAGTAGTTGTATACTTACAGTAGTTGTATATTTACAGTAGTTGTATACTTACAGTAGTTGTATATTTACAGTAGTTGTATACTTACAGTAGTTGTATACTTACAGTAGTTGTATACTTACAGTGGATATGTTTACTTTGCCATTGTTCCTGTGACATGTAATGTTGCAGAAATTTGTTCACGGTCTGTTTGAGGACATTCCGAATGTTTTTAGTAAAGTTACGCAGCAAATCTTGTTCTGGGTTATAATAGTCTGAGTACATGTATTTGTTAAAAGCACAATCCAAAATACGTGCTATAGCTTCAAAGTAGGAGACTGGAAACCTCCCCTCTCTACCGAGTGTCCTGAAAAATTTTATACACCAACCTGAAAGAAAAGAATGTTTGCAACAGCATAACGGATACTGTGTCAAATGAACACATACGATAACAATGGTTACTCTGTACTTCATAGAGTTATCTTGGCTCGCTATTTTAAGGATAAAACTGAGAGGTGGACAGCTTAGAGTCTTGGTTCTGGGTTGTGATTATATCATGACACCAGAATCACAACAGTTTGTTATAATAAGATGCACCAGATAATTGCTTAGAATTTGGTTTTCTTAAACATGGATTCCGCGAGTTCTATCAGAAAAAAATCAAGCTTAGCTTTTCATTAACTTCATGTAACATCACATAAACAAATTAACCACGTTATGTTTAACAGGTGTAAATATCTACAATTGCGTAAACATTGGCTAACTTCAACCACTGGATTAAATCAGAGTTTTAGTTAAAAATTTTGTTAAATGTTCGGTTAGCTAATGTAGAAAATTTTTCTTTAAATTTAACTAAATGTTGTTTTTGTTAAAGCTCAAATAAATCTAACCCAAGTCTAAGATGCTGGTTAAATCTCAACATATACGGTAACTATTACCGCAATAGCAGCCCTTTTTAAATGCTTAAATGTTTTAATGGTTAGTAAGCCAAAATGGTTAAATTTAACCCTAGGTTAAATTAACTATTTGGTTGAAGTTAACCAATGTTTATACAATTGGGCGCCGTTAGTTATATCAGAGACTCTACATTACATTAATGTAGAGTCTATGGTTATTTTACTCTTGATTTATTGAGAAGCCGTACAATCTCCATGTATTAGCATTTAATCATTATGTATAAAACATTATATAGCACAACCTCTCCAAAGCAACACTCTTTGCGAGAAGCAAAATCATGTTGTCGTTGAGAAGTTGTTGCTCTAGAGAGATTAAATTAATAGTTAAACCGTACAGTGGGAAAAATCATGCTGTTTTTGAAGGGAGGTTGTAGTTCAAGAGAGGGCCACTCTGGAGAGTTGCATTGTAAAACAAATTTCATCAACTTAAGGAAAAGTCTTTTGAAAACAAGATACCTTCCAATTGGTCGGCCATTTTATATTTCATGTCTCTGTTTAATGTACTTTGACTTTCTATGCCAGAACAAACCATTTCGTGTGTAACATCGGACTGCATAGAATCTGTGATGTCAAATTCAAATGATTCTTGTTTTCTTCTTCCACCACTTCTCACAGCTTTAAAAGACCCGAAATCTTCTACAATAAGTGTTTGTAGAACTTTATAAGTATCATTACTATACTGGTTACTTTATAAAAACATTGACGAACGATGCTCTAACATACATTGGCATCATTATTTTATTCATGATCATATTACTGATGTCTTCCTTAAAATATGTCTGGTGTAGACACTGGTTATAAGAAGACATTACCATCATATGCAGGTAGGAACTTGATACATAACAGGAATAAGCACTGTGTGATTAAAAGAGACATCTTTCATGTATACATCATTGGACTTGAATTTTGCCAACATAGACATGGTGTTAACCATCATGAAGTTATGAGACTTGGCACAAAAGTAAATTTGAAATAGGAATACAGAGGGATGTCAAACTGACACAGAGACGGATGTCAAACAGACAAAGAGAGGAATGTCAAACTGAAACAGAGAAGGGATGTCAAACTGACACATAGGGGAATGTCAAACTGACACAGAGAGGAATGTCAAATAGATACTGAGATGGGTGCAAAATTGACAAAGAGGGATGTTAAATTTACACAGAGGGAGATGACAAATTGACCCAGAGGAGGATGTTGATTGACACAGAGAGGGATAAGGTATATTAAGATGGGTGACATCTAACCAAGTGAAATAGCATTCTTTGAAGTTAGTTGATAAATGATAATTTCATGAAGATCTACATAAATTGTCTTGCTAGTATGGTACTGAGCTTCAAGTAATGGTAGAAACATTAGAGAAGTGAACATGTTAGTTATACCATTCTATGAATAGATCTGTGGGAAGTGTGTGGGGAATATTTGCATAGAAAGAACAGTTCATTAATGTGGAATTTATTGAAAATATGTAAATTTATGAGATATGGAAAGAGTGTTAATTATCTACTTATGGTTAGCCACTCCATGCGGACGACTGACTGTGAAAATCTCTTTACTGAACATACAAAAAAAAACCCGATACTTTGTTCACACGGAAATGTACATTAGGTAAGCATGAACATTTCTGTAAAGTTAAACTAAAGTTTACTTGACTCAATTTAAGAGGCATACATGAACCATCAACAGGAGGCACTTTTTATGGAATGGATTGTGTCAGTTGCATCAGCAAGAATTTGACTTTATTAATCAGAATTCTCACTAATGATTGTATTCAATGTTTGGTATCTCGGATCACCAGTTGGTACTTATGATGATGTAAAGGAAATATGTCCTGTAGAAAACCCCAGTGTTTTTTTGTTCATGGCCGTTCATAGTGTACCAGCATTCATCAATGTTGTAATATAGAAATATCCAATTTATCACCTGATAAATTATGTACAGAAACAAAAGTTTCTTAGATTTTAGATGTCTTATATGAGACCAAGTGTCTAATGGAAGATCGACTTAACTTACCGTGTGTCTTCTCTAGTTCGTACATCTCCAGTTTTTTCTCTACAACCATACGATGAAGTTTGCTCTTTATTTTTTCATGCTGTACCGTGTTGATTGGTCTTTTAATCATTATTCTTTTCAATATACGAAAATCTCGGTCAGACACACGACGATATTCCGCATCTGAAAAATAATGTGAACTGTACAAAGCAACAACCTTTGGGCGAAGCAAAATTATGCTGTTTTTAAGATGTTATTGCTCTAGAAAGATTAAATTGATAGTTAAATCATATTAGGGGAAAAATGCAGTTCGATGGAGGTTGTTGCTTAAGATAGGGCCGCTCTGGAGAGGTTGCACTATAACACAAATATTAGCGCGTTCAGTAGCCTCCGTGGTTTTGGTTTCTGACTGGTAATTACTAGCCCCTCACCTCTGTAAATTCGAATCCTACTCGGGACCAGAAAGAAAACCACATTTGAGACTAACGGAATGCCAGTGGTTCCACACAGGCGTGCACCTGGGGTCTTTGACAAGGAAAGTCGCTAAATGACTCCGGTTGTTGATGCGACGTTAAACCACAGAGAGAATGATAAAAGAAGCCCACGGTCATACAGTTACGCTCCAAACGGTTGGTTTGAGTAGTTGTAAAATCGTTTATCAACAGTATTAACTCGCTGATCTAATCAGAGTCACCATGTTATATCTCAATAGGAACGTGTTCACCTACAATACAATAGTTAAAAGAGAGACTTCTGATCGTTTGTTTCTACAGAGAATTTTGTCCGGAGGGGGGAATAAAATATCAGAAGTATCCAAACTAAAAGAATCTGGATTGTTACAACTACAATATATTTATAACGAGCAAAAAAATATGAATTCAATAATCATGTACCCGACGCTAATGAATGATACATTTATTAATCGATAAAGTTGAAACACTTTTAAAACTGCATCAAATCTGCGAGACTACTTCACTAAGTCAGATGTGTGTACGTGAATGTGAAAATGTACTATCTATAATATTAATAATTCATACTTCGAAGTGAGAATTCACCTTATCTGTAGTTTCGTAAAGTTTACCTTTTTGATGGGAAACTCGTATACGATAGAAAATCTTGAGTGGATATGTCAGATAAGCGCACGCTAGTATCGTATAATGCGTGTCTTCATGCATGCATCGTCTGATTGGCACACTGACAAAATTACATTCTTCAAAATCAGCCACCGGCTGTGTAAAAAACAACAACAACATTTTTGAATGAACTTTGTATCTTCTTTGACGTTGTAGCCAGTTTAGTTTGCTTTATGTTATGTTTCTCCTGCTCTTACGCCAAATAATATGTGACGTAACGTACGGCAATGTTTTCATTCGTTACGTCACTTCCGTTATATAAATAGATTCAATTCATAGTCTTGAAGCGGCATCGGTGGCTTTTACGTTTGGAATTATGTAAGCAATGGTAGGCCTACAGCGTTAGTTATGACTGTTGCTATGCAGAAATTGTTTTGTGTATTAAATGAATTAGAACAGAATAATGCCTAATTTGTATAATGTAATTTTATATCATCTGAGAATGATAACATTTACACATATTGGTTAATGGTAACCCACGTGGACAACAATTAGTGTGTTATTGGTATATTCCGTGAAATTAAGCAGCTCTATAATTCCCTCAAGGATCTGACAATTTTTAATGAAGGTCTACAGTTAGAGATATTACGATTTATTAACTCAGTAAACATTTTACAAATAACCCAACTTGTTGCATCTAACTAATTTCTGTGACATGTTTAGGTCTACTGAGCGTAAAACGTCTGTACAATCATCTTCACTTACATTAAAAACATGTTTAATAAAAAAGCCGACAACGATTAAAACAATTTTCATTTCGTTAGATAATAAGGCCCACCATATTCTCGAAAAATAAATAATATACAAAACAATTGACACTTACCTGACATTATACTCACAGACAGACATATTTGGTGTAAAAATGTCCTCACTATAAAATATTAAAAGTTTAAAATTGAAATAGATGTTTCTGATTCTGATATTTTCCTGTTTGTACTGAGGTAAGGACGTCGAACGCAATCAACGTTGTAACGTCATCATGTAATTATACTATATATATAAACAGAGGATAGAGTCGTGTGAACATGCAAGGAATCTCTGTATACTTAGACAATTATACTAAAATATCAATACAATTGTTCTACTACCGAAAGTATATGATAATCTGTGTATAAAAAAGAACTACAAACACAAGCGTGCATTAACATATGACTATACACACAAGCGTGCATTAACATATGACTATACACACAAGCGTGCATTAACATATGACTACAAACACAAGCGTGCATTAACAGATGACTACACACACAAGCGTGCATTAACAGATGACTATACACACAAGCGTGCATTAACATATGACTACAAACACAAGCGTGCATTAACATATGACTACAAACACAAGCGTGCATTAACAGATGACTACACACACAAGCGTGCATTAACAGATGACTATACACACAAGCGTGCATTAACATATGACTACAAACACAAGCGTGCATTAACATATGACTATACACACAAGCGTGCATTAACATATGACTACAAACACAAGCGTGCATTAACATATGACTACAAACACAAGCGTGCATTAACATATGACTACACACACAAGCGTGCATTAACATATGACTATACACACAAGCGTGCATTAACAGATGACTACAAACACAAGCGTGCATTAACAGATGACTACACACACAAGCGTGCATTAACATATGACTATACACACAAGCGTGCATTAACAGATGACTACACACACAAGCGTGCATTAACAGATGACTATACACACAAGCGTGCATTAACATATGACTACACACACAAGCGTGCATTAACATATGACTATACACACAAGCGTGCATTAACAGATGACTACAAACACAAGCGTGCATTAACAGATGACTATACACACAAGCAATCATTAACATATGACTATACACACAAGCGTGCATTAACAGATGACTACAAACACAAGCGTGCATTAACAGATGACTACACACACAAGCGTGCATTAAAATATGACTATACACACAAGCGTGCATTAACATAAGACCACACACACACACAAGCGTGCATTAACAGATGACTACACACACAAGCGTGCATTAACAGATGACTATACACACAAGCGTGCATTAACATAAGACCACACACACACACAAGCGTGCATTAACAGATAACTACACACACAAGCGTGCATTAACAGATAACTACAAACACAAGCGTGCATTAACAGATGACTACACACACAAGCGTGCATTAACAGATGACTACACACACAAGCGTGCATTAACAGATGACTATACACACACACAAGCGTGCATTAACAGATGACTATACACACAAGCGTGCATTAACAGATGACTATACACACAAGCGTGCATTAACAGATGACTACAAACACAAGCGTGCATTAACAGATGACTACACACACAAGCGTGCATTAACAGATGACTATACACACACACAAGCGTGCATTAACAGATGACCACACACACAAGCGTGCATTAACAGATGACTATACACACAATAATTCGTGAACAAATGAACCCAAATAAATCTGTACAACGAAACATAAGTCCATATATACACAACCGTAAACAAACCATTATTTGGAAAAAACCGTCTCTGATTATTTAGAACAAACTGACCTCCGAATAAAGGCCACATTTTGTCTTTCCCAAGGGTGGCTTTTATTGACAGGTTAGAGTTTAAATGATATAACCTATATATTCCTAACACTCAAATCCCCTTCATTCTTTTCGCATCCACTAATGTACCTTGATATGTAAAGTATAAGTTACGATAGTACGGGCTATAAACATAATAGTGTGTTTATTGGGATAATGACACCCAGGGACTACATGCTTCGGCCAGATTGGACAACTGAATTGTCATAAATAAATCATAATGGGTTCGATTTGTACCCAATAAATTGTCATCACAGAATCAGTGTGGTAAATTGATATTGTATAATCTTAACCATGATACCAGCTTTCTAACCATTAAACACGGATTATTCTGTAATAAGTATGTTTTGTAAATAATATAGAATCACTAGGGGAAAGAATAAACGTTGACAATTTAAGATCAGTCGAGTGGAAACAAATAAGAATGTTTAATTCATATGTCGCGATTTGAAACAACTTAACTATTTCCAAATGGGACACATCAAAAGAACAAGCGACGTCTGCTAACTATACGCTGATTAACATTCAAATTTGATTCCATTAGTGAAACGAGTGGTGGACGCTAATGATGTGATACTGGATAAATATGACATACATGTTTGGAAGTTTTTATGTCTTTATTACTGTTATTTGTATAGTTTTCGCAAAACAAAGACAAACAAAATATGAGAGAATGTCTGGTTATAATGTGAATATACCATGTGCCGTCCAGGGAAGTTCTGGTATCAGTATTGGTGTAAAATCTGATGATATTTCTGGCCAGTGTACGCTCGTACAATACCCATGGTCTGAGGCATACTCATCACACAATACTTATTTGAAGAAAAAGACAGCCATAGAGTTAGATAAGGTAGTGTATAATGAGAGTTTTGTTAGTCAATCTCTTACTTTACTATGTTCGTTGACAACATTGTTGTCTATTTACTACCATCGAATTAATTTGTAAAACAATTTTTACACAATTTGTGCAAACCTTCGTATTGAGAACTTTAGAATTCTTAGGATCGCTGTGTACATGTGAGTGTATTCTCCTCCAATAAAAATTCATGTATGTCACGCTGTTTATTCCACAGGATGATTGGTTTGTAATACCCCATATCGGCTTCGTGCTGTATGCTACGGGACTGCCGGGATTATTTGGTGTGGGTGCAAGATTAGAAGTTCACTTCCAGCTACCCACAAATTCATACTGGACAAGGTGTGAACTTCTATATTCTAATATCTTAGTAATTTTTGTCCTTACCAGGGCTGTTCAAAATAGCGGAGATTCTTGTGCCATTTTTATTGTTACTTGCATATTATGTCATTTTTATAACCCTCGAAACCGTGATTTAGAGCGCATTATTTATGTCAAAAGTAAAACAATCCATACTTACGTCTTCAATTAAGTAGGTATCATTTATATACCAGTGTGTTCATAGATATAACACATTTGTGTCAAGTGATGTTGACCTGGATTTAATCATCTTTCATCAGACAGTCGTAAGTTTCCTTTTTTAATGAGCAGTAAATATTTTTCAGTTTCCATTTCGTCATGCTAAGTGGAGAAATAGATCCTGATGATTCCACTTCGTATAGTCTTTTAACTAGTATATTCTTTGCGCACGTGCAGCTGTTTCAAGGCGGGGCTGTATTAATGGACGCATTTGATGGGACCGGATATGAGGGATTTACAACAGTCGATTCTTCACCGTTTGTTGATGGTGTGACTCATGTTATAGCGTTTGTCGCCTTGGAAATCCACATGGAGGTATACACGTACCATAGTGTCCAGTAGTTGTCCAGCAAAAGCATCTTCGTGAGATTTCTGTATTTGAGATATCTGCATTATTAATTTATAAGAATTATTATCGTCTTTAATAAAAACAGTTCTCAGCATACATTTAATTTCTAGGTAATAAAGTCATTAACATAATTATAGCTCTGGTACAAGATTTTCAGACAACGGCAGCCTTTCCTAGGTTGATATAGGTCGAACACTTCACGTCTTATGCAAGAAAACGATGTCGAGTGTAGCTTGTCTGGTATCACTGTGTAAGTTTGTCATCCATTCGCAGAATTCAGTCCAATTTTATTTCAAACTTCAGATCCTTATAGACAACGATGCCTCATTAAAAAGAGTGTTACCTTTTGTCGGCCCACCCGAGACATGCCGTACATTTGGCATAGAGGTTTACAATCAGTCAACGCCGGTGATAAAGAAGATTGAGTTTCGAGATAATTGATTTATTTCTCTTTTTATGTGTTTATTTTATGTTCGTGAAAAGAGACATGTATGAATATTGTGTTGATCATTTATTGCACGTTCTTAGAGTTGAGCAAGTTGCACAAGTTCCGTTTTTTACTGCAGTTCTGTGTGATTTGACTTAAAAGTTGCTTCCTTGTCATTACCTGATGTACAATCAGCTAAATCAGCCATACTTTGATATTAGCTCATCACTGGCCTGGTTATGACAAATGTAAAAGAGAGGTGTGGAAGTGAGATTTAAATGCGACATGACCTTATTCGTGTTTTTTATTATGTGTTTTTTTTTCTCGCTTGTTAATAAGAATAGTTACTACTGCTTATATTGGTACATGTATTTTCATTACACACAATTTTGGTCAATTGGTAAGCGATAGATGTTTTCATCCGATTCAGTAATTTCGTTCTTATTCTATCATCATTTCTAAATGCCTGTAATAGGCTTAAAAAAGAAAACAAAACAAAACAGGAAATTCATCAGTGTTACGTTAGATTGATTCACGAGCAAAATATTGTCAGAATTTGTGTTTAAAAATCTTATTGAATATTGATGTTAATTATTATGCATATGCGTATTTTGTCACAGAGAATATTTTATTTACTGCTTATTTCAAATAAATTTGTTTCAGCTAAAAGATGTTAATTAATGTATCTAATTCTTTGAGAAACGTTTCCATAATTTGTGTCTATCTAAACCTTCAGTATTGTGGGCAGTTTTTGTTCAAAGGTTTCCAAGCCGGCCAACATTGGTATGAGCACAGATTCGCCTTACTTCAAGAAGCGTTGAAATCTATGCCAGAATAATGAGTGCTCCGCAGATCTCTTATTATATTCACAATCGCGTATGAATACATAGATCTATTAATACAACAGAAGATGATGAGTGTATTTCTTAATTTTGACAGAGACAATGGTATACCGGAAATTCTACCAAAGATTCGTCTTACTGCGGGAAAAGTTAACGCCTGAAATCTGTACTGGAACAACGAGTATCTGATGTAACATTACTATAGAAGACAGAGCGGGAACTAATTACCACTATTTTATTCTTGGAACTTCATGGCGTAAATCTGCAAAATATTATAAGTCCTTTATTTACTTAACATTTGTCACCCAGGATTTGTGTTCCTGCAATTTTTATCTATTGCGACCATTACGAAACATGTCGAAACCTTTGAGTCCCACCATTGCTTTGAATAATATATACACATATAATGATTATTATGCATTATGCATTTTAAAGTTTGTACAGTAAAATAAGTTAACGACACATTGACAAATCAGTTACATGTATAAAGTCATACATTTGGACACATTTAGTGTTATCTTGTAGAAAACATTCATTGACATAAATATCCTCATAACGAACAAAACTTGCGTACATGCTTTAAAACATAACGACGCTCCACCATTTTCATGATAAAGTAGACTCGAAAAGTATACATTAATGTTTGTATGATTACGTTAAGTATATATTACAAGATATACGACGAACAGCAGCAGGTGCTTGTTTTCCTCAATTTCCCGAACTAAATTTGTTAAAACAGTTAAAAGAGCATATTTATAAATGGCATCAATATCATATCAATGAAAATGCAGCAGACAAAGTGATCGTGATTTAATCAGTGAAGGATTTTTATTAAAGATATGAAATGTTGATTAAGGGCGTGTTACATCTATAACATAATGAATTATGAATACCTTTTAATTGAAATTTGAAACATCAAGTAGAATTTAATACTGACTGTGTTAAAAATAAAATAGTTTCCAACATCATGATATAAACATTTGTGAC
Source organism: Lutraria rhynchaena (assembly GCA_008271625.1). Lineage (NCBI taxonomy): Eukaryota > Metazoa > Mollusca > Bivalvia > Venerida > Mactridae > Lutraria > Lutraria rhynchaena. The sequence continues at coordinate 428,793 of VIBL01000150.1, forward strand.
GGTCATAGTGGATATGTCTGTGTACTAGACAATCATGGTAGGTGTGTCTATGTACTAGACGATCATAATGGGTGTGTCTATGCACTAGACAATCATAATGGGTGTGTCTATGCACTAGACAATTATAATGGGTGTGTCTTTGCACTAGACAATCAAGGTAGGTGTGTCTTTATGTACTGGGCAATCATAATTGGTGTGTCTATGCACTAGACAATCATAATGGGTGTCCATGTACTAAACAATCATGGTAGGTATGTCTATGTATTAGACAATCATAATTGGTGTGTCTATGTATTAGACAATCAAAATGGGTGTATCTATGTATTAGACAATCATAATGGGTGTGTCTATGTATTAGACAATCATAATGGGTGTGTTTATGTACTAGACAATCATGGTGGGTGTGATCGTGTATCAGACAGTCGTAGTATGGCTATTTGTACATACTCTTCGTGTATTTAACTCGCTTGCATCGAACTGGCAAACATATACATAACATTGTCCACAAACTCTCTGGGTGCCCGTCTAAAGGAGGTTAACCAGTCTTTGACACGTGAAATGATCATTATGACTCGCTCTTTATCCAGAAGGTATTTTGACAACAGCTAAATTGTTTTCATACACCATCATGGGTATAAAACACAACACTTAAGACTTTTTATCAACATGTTTTCAGGTGGATAAGTTTAAGGTTTTATATCCATACTGTCCAACATTGTTATCTCAAAGAGGAGCGGACGGATTTCGGGAAACCTTATATTTTTTTGTATAGTTTCCATGATTGAAAATGATTCACCGTGAGATTTTTCCAAAACAATGACAATACTGTGAGTTATTGTCCCTTTTAATTTACATTTAAGTCTATAGGAGTGGCCATTTTTTATAAGATTAAAGAGAAGGAAGATCCATTTCAATGAAAACTCACGGTAAAAGATGCAAAAAACGCACCACCAATCTAATTAGTAAAGAAAAATATAGTCACCGTGTAATATTTTCAGAAATTAATATTTTTCTGTTTTTCAACAAGGGCAATAACTCTTATACAATTTTCAAAATGTATTGTGAAATAAATTGAATTATCTAAGATAACTCTCAAAGAAATAGCGATAGTTGGACAATACTATTTTATAATATTACCTTTTTTGAGTTGCGTTTGATAGTTATTTTCACTGGGATTTAACGCCGTTTTTGAACAATTTTTCAGTTATGTACGGCGACCGGTTCAACTAACCAGTTTTCCTGGACTGTATTCTAACCAGTATTAACTTACCCTTCCACAAGGAGCCGGTAACTTCTCCACATTTGGAGGATTTTTTGTCAATTTTTCATAGAAGGGTATGGATTGCCGCGACCTGGATTCGAACCCGGATTTCCGGGTTAGAAGTTGCATTGGATAGACGTAAAGGAATTACAGTATTATGGATATAACAGCTTATATAAAATTAATCTTGGCCAATATTATAATAATACGGTTATTATTGTATATCTAAATATACTGTATTGACTTTCATTTACATTACAATCGTATGAAATAACATCACTTGAGCAAATATGTCTACAAATGTATCACAAATGGGTGTTACTTTACTTATATCTCCGTATGACATTGTGCTAAATGCATTTTGCATTGTTCCCGACAATTACACAATAATTCGGGCCTCTAAACTTATTACATTTTATATTATGGACGGAGTAGTGACAAGTCACGGTGAACATACGTGTAAATAACATGCGCAAAATATCAAAATGCCACAATAATTCACGTAATCTTTACATGTTCAACTTCATCATTATTATAATTGTCATTGTAAATATACAATATACGAATAGTATTTATTACCATATAGAAATAAACAGGTCAAATTGTAAGTTAACAAGTCAAATTATAAGTTGACCCTTCTTCTGTGTGATACTCACGTTTCAAAATAGTACAACTACATGATAAATTGGCACGCGACGGTAGATTTATACAACCCTAAGATATGAGATATGACAGAGATATGAATAAATCTCACATAGACCATTTAAGTGTTATCTAAACTAAACAATTACAACTTGATCACAATACTTAAGCTACGTTATCACATATTATTATACATAATTATAACAATAAGTGACAGTGAACATCGTGAAGAAATTAATGCGTAATTAAAACCCAGTCAGACATTTGTATATACGGACATCGTGGGATTCTGATTATTGGGATCCGTTTGTTAGAAGTCACGACCTTATTACAGTATATAAAATAATTTTATAATAATCGTTAAAAATAACAAGTTGATGAAACGTATTTACGTAACACATTTGGAGACATATGGGTCACACAAGTCAGACATTTGTGTGAGGACCTACTAAGGACGAGTGTTTGTGTAACTGTGTAATTCAACCACCTGTCAGAGATGGAGCGGACATATCAGGTTCTGTTAGCATGCTCCTCGTGTTTGATTGGAATACTAGCAGGGATCTATATTATACGTGTAGCTCTCAGAACCATGTATGTACAGCTTGAACTTAAAACATTTGAATATCTTACAATCATTATTATAATACAGTGCAACCTCTCCAGAGCAACACCCTTTAGGAGAAGAAAAAATATATTGTTGTTGAGAGGTTGTTGCTCTAGAGAGGTTAGATTAATAGTTGAATGGTACAGTGGGAAAAAATCATGCTGTTGTTGAAGGGAGGTTGTTGCTTAAGAGGACCGCTCTGGAGAGGTTGCACTGTAATTACGGCTCTGCAAAGTTTTATTACCCTTGGATGAAATTAATTTATCGGAAGAGCCATTTTTATACATTTTTAATTAACTAAAAATGTCGCAATTATTGACTTTAATCTCTGACTTTTTTTTCAGTTTGACTCGTCAATATTAGAGTAAACAAAACATGAAGTCAATATTACAAACTTTAAAGTTGTATGGACTAATTTTGAAAATTAAAATTTCCACCTTAAATACGAACAATAAAATCTTAATCTTGGTGATTTCAACTAAAAACCAAGATTGTTTGTTTATTGATTATTTGTTTGAGAATTTTTATGGAAATAGAAGCGCTTCAGTTTAGATTTTTTAAAGCATAATACACATGTATGCGTACTGAGAATGTACTTCAAACTACTTCGAAAAATGAATCCACTATGAAATGGATCCCGTGTTCAATGATATGTTTCAGTAAAGAGATTTGAAATTTGAAACATTCAGTAAATAAAGTGAAAAACACAGATACGAGAATTTGATAAGATATAGCTCGGAAGAGTGACGATAAGAGTCCATTAACACTTTAGAACCGTGTTAGTGAGGCCGTAAAATTCATAAAGTTGCTCCGTTGGAAATATCAGCATTGAAGGAGGAAATTAAGATTTTAAGAGTAGAAATTCCAAGATAAAAAATGACAGTCAGAACTATTAAAACTAACACTAGACTGAAATTAGCGCAATAATATACACTAGACTGAAATTAGCGCAATAATATACACTAGACTGAAATTAGCGCAATAATATACACTAGACTGAAATTAGCGCAATAATATACACTAGACTGAAATTAGCGCATTAATATACACTAGACTGAAATTAGCGCAATAATACACACTAGACTGAAATTAGCGCAATAATATACACTAGACTGAAATTAGCGCAATAATATCGTATTTTCATTTTCTGTACTTATCGAATAATTTTCAAAAAATACATATACAACACATTTCTGTATTTTACTGACTCCAAATATTTATTCGAAGAAACATTCACACATTTTATTCTAACTGCATTAGCTGATTTTCTCGGGACTATGTTTTTTGGCGAAGTTTTGGCGTTAATGAGTGAGAGGGCTATAATGCATTTATTCTGCGCAACCCCAAAGGAGGGTGATAAAAATCACCTTCCAAAAAATACATGTCATTAAAACGCTTCCACTAGTGATGTATGGAGTACGACTGGGCCCACTAGGAATTAAGATTAATATTTCATATGAAAATAAATCGTTGCCTTTAGGGGCTTATAAATGCATAATTGTCAAATAATTTTCCGCTACTAATACGGTAAAGCTTCAATAGTGAGACCACTTTTGGGACCCGAAAAATCGGTAGTAATAACAGAGGTCTCATTACCAAGTTGAATTATAGGGGAGGTATCGGAAGCCGTCCCGAAAGTCAGTGTTCGTTATAACTAGATGGTCGTAAAATTGAAGTTGTCGCAATGTGAGGATTTACTGTACTGTAAATAATATTACATAGAAGACTTGGTGTAATAGTCTGTTTTGACGCTTGTCATGTCGAAATTAAATCCAACACTCTCATATCAAAGATTCACTCGCATTACTGGCATTGAAAGTTTTTTTTTCTGCAAAACGTACGAATACAAAGTCTCATATTTGAAAACATCCCCGTTGTGTTTCCGTGGTATCAAATTTTAAATTTGTTATAACATCACGGATGTTGTTGTTTTTTTCAGTAGACGAACGTCTGACAGAGACCAAACACACGATGATGACATCAGCAGCGATAGCTTCCAGAACGTTCGCCATGACAACCGGAAGCTGGGATCATCACGTGGCACGGATGATCGGTATACTAGTCTACCAAACAGAAAGAAAGAAAGTGTTGTGGAAGATACACGTCTAATATCCAAGAATAGACGTCAAGAAAGCAATGATGACCAAGTCTACCATACTTTGTCTGCTTACAAGAACGTGAGGCGTGAAGTAGAACCACCAGAAGACTATCCTAGGACACCAGTGATATCACGTCAGGCTTCCGTTCCTGTATGTCCTGTTACAATACCACAAGTGGACTATTCTGATGAGGAACCACTAGAAGATTATTCTACTACGCAAAGGTTAACCACCAACACGTCTGATAAACTCCCACCAACAAGACCTCATATTGTGAAGCGATCAACGAGCCTTCCTGTGATGAACCATGGTGAACGCAATCTAGCAACAATACAATCTGAGCGGCGTCACGTGACAGGATATTCCAACTTTCATGCAGGAAGGATACAACCAATCATAGAACGTGTGACTGACTCTCACACACAGACAGCATATTCTGTTACAGATCAACAATATGATCATCATGTTACGATCAACATTTACAATCATCGTCAAAAATCATTTCCTGACTCTACAATCTGCCACCAGGAGAAGAATCAACGTCCATCAATACCAGACTCGCCTCGCCCAGATTATCATTGATACATTAAGCGTCATACACGTAAGATAAATAGTAGTGCAAGTCCACATACTGACAAGTTTTTATGCTCAATACCAGTATCATCTTCATGATATATATGTATATAAGTATATATATAAGTGATATATACCATTTAATCATTCGTATATATACATTCTTGTATATCTGTAAATATTAGAACTATGTCACGGATGATATACTGAGTGGTTGATCTTATAAGTCATTACCTCACAACAAAAATAATAACAGAGAAATAAGTTCAACCTTGATACGAAAATCAACTTCATCTCCGCTTTAGCCTTCAAGAATAATAATAAAAAATCCCTAACTACCAACCATATTTTCAATGAGCATGTAACCAGGAACAATTTTTTTACACCTGAGAAAATTGATAAATGAGTACTCAGTTTACCCAGTGCTAGTAGTTTTCCTTAGTGTCAACCTCAACAGACATATCTAACAGAATGAAACAAGAGAAGCACACAAACTGCTGGTGAACGTGTCAGAATGTTAATTGGATCCATCAACCCTGAAATGTGGCTGACAATTCATCTATTTATATTTCATTCATTTTTATTTTATTTCTCAGATTATTTCACTGTATTTTCTTGTACATACCACATAATATACGTGTAAATGTTTGTATATATTCTGTATCAATGTGTTTTATGTATTATGTCAAATATATAATAATCAGTCTTATTCTTCGCGTAAATATCATACACACTTTTAGTAAACATTTATCTAACATCGACAGTTGTTAAAGACATGTTTCAATTTGTTAATTCTTTATTGACAGTATTTTAATGCTAAATTGTTATTTTAGTTTTAAAATAATTCATAGTGTTGAAGTTCTAACATTTCATCAGAATTTACATTTGTACATATTTTTTTGTGATTACTTGTGTAACAGTGTTGTATATATAATATTATATGTGCTTACAGTAGTTTATAAGCCTGTCTGCCCCATTAGCTCAGTTGTTAGAGCAGTCGACTTGCAAGCAGAAGGTTGCAGGTTCAAGCCCCGTATAGAGAACTTTATTTTCTGCCTCCTATTACACTTGATTGGAAGATTTTCTGAGAACTATCTTTAATTCATTTATATTTACATTTATATTAATAAGAACTCAGTAACATTCTAGGATAAATAACTCTACCCTATATGTACACCCTGCAGGTGAGCATGATACAAAATTAGGTAGATATCAATCTTTTTTAAACCTATATCCAATTTCACTTGGTTGTATTTTGTTGCCAATTAAATTTTCCTCCTAACCTTTTACAGGCCACAGAAACAAGTGTTAAGTTAAAGTAAATAAATTGTGTTTATACACCGATATAAAGTCATACACAAAACTGAATGGTAAATCTCACTGCTTTAGTATTACATGTACATCGCACCTGTCATGTCACACACCTGGGTTCAAGGTTATAAAACTTGAGATTGGTCTCTGAGCTCAAATCTCATATCTTGTCTTTTAATGTTTTTAAGTAAATCATGATCAGACAATAATGATATTATTGATACATTATTCTGACAGCATAATTGACCTAAATATGTGTTTAAACATTAATGATCTCCATCTTTTCAACCATAATACTTTGAGACTGTTCTCAAGTTTTATAACCTCAGGTGTTGTTTCATGTAACAATCGATGTCTGGTTTAACACAAGTGTGTAAATTTGTATAATTATTTTATGCATATTGTATTCCCTATAAAATACCCCTAACATTGTGAAAACACCAGGTCCATGTATGCAGACTGTAAGTACAGCTGAATATTGAGGACAAAAATGAATTTTATGTTCAATGGGAATTACTCAGTGACCTAAGTTTGTTTAATCAGCTCATTATAAGTGTAATCTTATCTCATATTTGATCCCTGAACTTTATCATAATTTATTGTTTCTTTCAAATTGAAACAGTATTGTTTAACTGTTAATTATCACAATTAAGACATACAAATATCTAGAGATGGATGTACATTTATAAACAATTATTTAAAACATGCATAAAAACGTCATTGTAATACTGTTATAAACCTTGTTGCTATCCGCCATCTTGTCGTCAAACTATTGCTGTCAGATACAAAGGTATATACCGATTTGTACTGAAAATCACGATGTTACTATGCATTTTTTTTTTAAATAAGTACAGTCAAACCTGTGTTTGTCTGAATAAAGGCCACCTGTCAATAGAGACCACATTTTGTCTTTCCCAAGGTTGGCCTTTGATAACAGGTTTAACTGTAGTTATTCCATCGATGATAAGTAAAATGAGTAATAGAATTTTCAACGGGATCATCAAAATGAAGGTCAGTCTTCATGTTTAATAGAGGATACATTATTATGGAGCAGATAGAACAAAATTAAGGGGTCAATATTAACATCTTTATTTTATAAAATAATCATTACAATGTCACCTATATAACATTATTACACTCCATACCAACTTAAGTCTGAGGAAACTATTTTACTAAGCTGAAGGTCAGATATTGTATCCTGCCTTTCCTGTGGCGTTTTCACTTCATCTGTTTCCATATCTACCTCCAGTCCAGAATCTTGTGACATAGTCTGAGTGTCAAGCTTCTCATCTGCAGAATCAGCATCATCATCATCATCACTATCATCAGTTTTTGTGCCACTGGTAAAACAAAAATCATCAATTAGGATGAAATAAAGCCACTTTAGAAAATTATATTTTTATTTATATAATTTGTGACAGACTTGTTTGCTGTTATATTACCATCATTCATATCTCCTTCCTGGTTTGTTACCATTCTGTGTACACTACACAACACAGGGTTATATTTTTTCATCATTTTTCAACAATTTTTCAGTTGTAAACGGCAACTGGTTCAACTAACCAGTTTTCCTGACTGTATACGAACCAGTACTAAAATACCCTTGCACCAGGAGCTGGCAACTTCTCCACATAGAGGAAAATTGAAATTTTTGTCAAATTTTCATAAGTGTATGACGTGCCATGACTGGGATTTGAACCCATATCACTGGGTTACAAGTCCAGCATACTAACCACTGAATGGTTATATTTATACATCATTTTTACCTCGACCATTCACATTTGTATTTACATTTTGGTCTTATGGGATCAGCATCAGTACATGTACTGGACTTGTAACTTGTACATAAAAAAAACAATTTCAGCAAAGATCATTAACATTATACATGTTAGAACACTGTTACAGCATGCTGTCAGGACATAATATGACTTACCCTCCACTCTGTGCTGAGATCAGTAACGATTGAATAAAAGGACGACATAATGACATCACAGATGGTTGTACATGAGCGGCTGAACTTAACATCTATAATACAAAATATATATCACAGACATGTAGAAAACATGAGAAATACAAACACATGTTTTATTTATAATACAAGAGATTAGTAAAATTAGGTGTTAATTGCTATGAAACTTATTTAACCCTTTGCCTCATAATATCACATTTCCCCACATCTGAAGCAGACGACTTTTGAAAACATTGTGGCAAAAGAAGCCATTGCTCGTTATAAGTAATGGCTTCCTTTGCCCCAATGTTTCCACTCTGTCAGAGAGAAATAACCCAATTTTCTAAAATAAATTGATGTTTTGTATATTTACTTTGAATTTGGAAGATATGCTTATGAGGCAAAGGGTTTAAAACAATGCTTTACAGTCTTTTATACTGTAATTATCAATCACAACGTTTTCATGTTAAAGACGAATCCCACAGCTGTTTCTGTGCATCTTTTCGCCCATTTGACCTTTCTTGTCAAAATGATTAAATTGACACCTGGTCTGGAATTCTGGGCTCTTAAGTATTGAATTTCAGTCCTTACTTAGTGATTTGTAGCTTATGCTACAAAATATTAGGTTCTTTGCTATTGACTATTCAACTAAATTCTCTAGATGTTCATAAATTTAATTTGGTAACTGGTGCAATAAATCCCTAAATCAAATCTAAAACCTGGTTATAGAAAATATCCAAATGGTCAAAATATCATTTATTTCAATAAATTTTACTGCTTGCAACTATCTTTATTACATGTAATACTGTTCAGGAATTTATTCTGTCTAAAGCCATGAAATAAACAAAAAATGTGAAAATTAGGCATTTTCCTATAAAGGGGGGTAATGCATTTTTACTTATATTTCCAAAAAAATGACCGGCTTGATATACTTATTTTTGTAGGTATGACCAAACACTACTTGTATACCAAAAATGAAAAACATTTTTCCGCTAGGATGTTTGTTATTTTTAGAAACATTATGCAAGTAGAACATTTTCCAGTGCTTTTGAAATGATATTTTATGTAGAATTTCAAGACCAGTACTAGATATTTTCATATCCACTTTCTTTTTGTACTGAAAAAATCCTAAATTACATAATAAACTCTTATTTATGTATTTCTGGTCATTTTGAACACATTTTCTGTGAGGCATTTAAGTCATACTTCATTTCTGTAATTTTAGACAAGAGTAGTCTCCCTTGTGCACTGAAAACTTAACTCGCCTGGCAACCTATGATTTTTAAATCAGATGTTTACTTCTTATACTTCTTAGTATCAATACATTAAAAAGAATCTCTCCGTGAGAAAAAACTATGGGATTCGTCTTTAATACCTCTAAAATCAGCACACATTGTGATAATCCAAACTATAGGGGTATAGAAGAAAATTCAATTATGTTTTAATTAAAAATGAATTGCTAACATAAGAGTGACATAAAGAAATCGACAAAACTTATGTTCTAGAACCAGCATTTTCATAGTTAACAAAAACTTTCGTTTTTGACAGGAGCAACGTGTAAATCTGTCAACTAATCATCAACTTATGATATCCATAACAACTGTGAGATGTTCATTAAAGACCAAACAAACTGTTAAATACAAATGAATAAATAAATAAATAAAAATGTCAAAAAGAGTTAAAATTTCAAAATACCTCTCGAGTGAATTTTTCATTGGGAAGCTGATCGACTCTATTTTGTGTATCACGCTGATTATTTTTGTTGCTATGACGACCAACAAGAAGACTTAATGCAGACTGTGGTAGATTCTGTTTTAAAGTCACCTGAAAGATTTATGATCATATAAAAACATGATAACACAAAATATATCAACATTAACATAGTTGTTACAGCTTTCACAGATGAATTAAAGAAAGTAAATAATTTGTTTATACAATGTTCCATTAATTCACTACAATTGTAAAGATCTTTTGTTTAGTGTCTTACCTTCTGCTCAATAATGCTGTATGAAGGTTATATATTACATGAAAACGTGAGATCACCCATAAAAATATACAAAACAGACATTTCTAACATTTGATGCATAAAACGCAATATTGTTAAAAATATGTAGTGTTCCCTCCCTATAAGTAACCCCTCGAGAACGGTTCCCTCTCTGAAACAGCGTTTCATTTCCCTCCCCAGCAATTTCAATTACAACTCTTTATAACAATAAATGACAGTCAAAAATCTGTACCAATACGACAGAATACCTCTCCCAGGCGACATCAGTAAAGTCGGAAATTAACGAATCATAATTTATTAACGAATTCATCATGGTCTTCGAATCTTACCTTAAGTGTTTAACCTTAGAGGAACCAGGAATGTGCAATTGCCTTAAGCATATATAAAATTGTACGCATTTTAAGTAAAAAGTAAACAGAGGCGACTGAATAAAGACTAGTGTATGGACCGCACTTTGCCTTTGATCTGTATCGATTGTTTTACACAGGATGATTATGCATTGTTTATTTCAAAGAGCACATATTCTCATGACTCATCAATTATGTTAGTGATAATTTTAATTGCCATAATTAAGAATGCCTGGTTCATTTCAATACAATAACACGATACGAAACTGAATTTCAATCAATGAATTAGTTCACAACTGTTTTGGAGTGGAAACAAACTGAAGAAGAAAGTCATTTTAACATTCCTTTCGTGCTTTTATCTTGCGCAAAGTCATTGTGCAGATACAAGGTTTTTGTACGTTGTAAATATTGAATAAATCCAGAATGGCTACCTCTCTAAAACAACCAATTTGTTTGTCCCCGCAAAATGTTGCTCAAGAGAGGGAACACTGTACACAAATAAATATAAAACTTAAGCATATACGTGAAGCGTATTGAGTTAAATCTACGAGTCACTTGGCTTATCAGTTACCTGATTGTTGCCTCTTTGATAGTAGTTTAGATTACTGTAAAAATAGTCACAGAGTAATTAATTTGTATAAAACCATCTCTGTATTGGAGTTCTAGTTTAGGTGTAATAATATAACTTAACAAAAAACACTACAATACATACTGCATCTTTCTCTTTCCTCACAGATTTTGAATCTTTCTCCAAAGATACACACAGTAACTCCTGATCTTTGTTAATGAAATATAACTCTGATTTATTCTGCCAGGACAGAGTTGTCTTCTCGTAACAACTCTTCTTGTGATGAGGGACAAATGTCGCAGACAGCACACTGGTGGTACTGACACTACTGGCTGAGAACACAGGATACGGACTGCTTGGCCTGAACACGATTACTGTAACAGTGAAGTGATAGTGAACTGATTAAAATTGAGTCAATATAGCAAAACATAACATTACAGAATGAGTACAGTGGAAACATACACATTTCATTTCTAAAATGAAAGCAATTCTAAAATGTTAAAACATTTTTCAGAGCCATTAATACACAGTTAAGCCATTTTGAAGCATCAAAAATACAAAACACTGTACTTACATTCCTTTAAATGAGTAAAGGCTGCCATAGAGTCTGTACAGGGATCTTTTGTTAGGCACACAATATTAACATCAGTGCTCCAAATCACTGAAATAAATAGTTACAATAATCTCAAATACAAAAAGGAAACTATTCACAAAATAAATTTGAAACTACACAAAATTCATAATGTGCAAATTATGTCAGCTAAGAAATAATGTTTTATTTCACCGAGTCTTAAATCTGAAAGATTGAAATAGGTTTAAGTTAGCTCAATAAGCTACATGAAGTGACATACAAACATACAATCACTGTTGTACAATAACTTAACCCTATGCCTCATACGCATATGTTGGACTCTGCCAAATTCAAAGCAAAGATATAAACATAAATTTATTCAAGAAAATTGGGTTACTTCTCTCTGATAGAGTGGAAAACATTGTGGCAAAAAACCCACAGTTCTAACCTGTACATGTGATTAGATTCCACACTGTGAGTACATTGTCTGTGGTACTAACCAGATAATGACTACACTCATACTGACCAAACTTCACATGTCTGAAATATACACGTACAATATACATATATAGATAGATGGAACATCTAAACATTTTTACAATTCACTTTTTTTCACTTGGTTTTACACCATTTTTCAACAATTTTTCAGTTATATACGGAGGATGGTTCACCTGATCAGTTTTCCAGGACTGTATACTAACCAGTACTAACTTACCCTTCCACAAGCAGCTGGCAACTTCTCCATGTATGGAGGAAAATCGACATTCTAGTCTAATTTTTGTAGAAGGGTAAAACTTGTTGCTACTGGGATTTGTGCCCAGATCGCTGGGTAATAAGTCCTGTACACAAACCACTGGACCATGGTTATGGCTTTACAGTTCCAGCACAAATTAATTTTCAAAGAATTTCCCTCAAGTTACAAAGAGAGAAAGACGAAAATCTTTACAAAATTAACCAATCTAGGAGTTTTAAATTCAACATCAGACACTGCATGTTTACAGCATGTTCATGTTTTCTGATTATAGAATATTATGTTTCCAACTTTAATATTTTCAAGCCAAATTTTCAATGTCAAAATATGAACTTGCATTGTTTTAAAATAACAAATACATGTCTACCTTCAAAAAACAATATTTAATAAGACATGTGAAAATTAGGAGTTTGGCCAGTGTGACCTTCATTCTCTAGGACAAATGCCAAGGTCAAAACTTTGAGGTGGCAGATATTTCTTCAAATAGCAAGGACAACTAACAATGTCATAATTCATAACAAGAGCTAAAAAATATATTTGACATATTAATTATATCACACAGAACATAAAGTACACCAACTTGATTGGATCCTGACTTAATGCATTAGATAATGTTCTTTTCAGTAAGTTGTTTTCTGGGTTCCATAATGTCACATTTGGACCAAATCCCACAGCAAGCAAAGATCCATCATCAGAAAAGTCTGCCTGACCAGCAGGTAAATTACGATAAAAACCTACAGCCTCACATGTCCACTTCTCATTCGTCCCTAGGATAAAGTTCAATAAAATAAAGTACTGACACTGAGGATCTGAATTAACTAGTTCATTGGTATGTTATACATATATCCAGCTACATGACAATAAAAAAACTTACAATACACCCAGCTATCAAAGCCCACGAGAAATTAACCAGTAAATCTGAGTAAATCAAGACAGTTTTTAGTCCTTGGAAGGAATTTCTTCACAGTTTGAATACATGCTGCTCTGGAACCTCACCTTCAGGTAATTTAATTGTTTTACTAAAAAAACTGTATGCTCCCAAACATGTGTTAAAATCACCTGTGTACCAAGTCTGTCCATATACAAATGACCATATGTTACAGTATTCTCTACTTTTAAATACTCAACAAATAAATTAAATAAGGACAACATTAAGACACTCACAAATTATGAAAAGTAAAACATCTAAATGTTTGTACATTCAATATAATGTCTTGCTTTTATCATTCAAATTGAGATTTAATAGACTGACTTAGTTCATGTTTGGTGACAAATTAAACATACTGTAAATATCTGTGTCATCCACCAAGTTCCAAATTTTAAACTTCTCGTCGTTACTTGATGTCACAGCTAAATGCTGCATTCCTAATGAGGACTGTTCATGAAAAGGTCGAAACTTCAATGCATTTACACTACCATCATGAGGTGTCTCAACACTTGTGTTCAATACAAAACTAAAATACAAATAAATATTATAATTAAATACTTGGCTAGCTAAAATCACAGAGTATCAATTGAACGTACAGTTGAACTTCATCACACAACTCTGATTCTCTCACAGGATGTTATCACTGTCACAACAACATCTTTTAAGTCCTATTTAAATAATGTAGTAGTACTGTATATAATATCAATATAAATCAATTGTTTTGATAGTACTAGCCCAATTAGCTCAGGTGGTAGAGCATCTGACTTGCAAGCAAGAGGTTGTGGGTTCAAGCCCCACATCGTGTACTTTGGTTTTCCTCTTCCTATGATACAAGAGTAATACACATGTCACCAGTCATATGTAATAGACTAGTAAAAATTGATGACACAAACTACAACCTCACTATAAATTTCCGAGAATCTTTGACATATTAACAATTAAAAGTAAGAATTTAAAACAGAACTTCACCTTTGTTTTTCATCATTAAAGAACCAGAATTTAAGCCTCATCTCAGGGGTCATAATTCCATCATTCCAGTATTCTACAGTAGCTAACCACGTACCAGTGCTGTTAAAAGCCATTTGTACAACATCTGTCACAGCCAATGGACTATCAACACTTTCTGATGATATATAGTTCTGACACACAATGTCCAACTAGTAAATATAACACACACTATATTAATACAGTTATAAAACAAGCAACAACTGATTCTATCTAATGAAATGTTTGACTGTTCACTCCCTTTAACCTTTTGCCTCATAACACCGCATTTCTCCACATCTGAAGCTAACAACTTTTAAAACACTGTGGCAAAAGAAGCCATTGCTGGTAATGAGTAAGGACTTCTTTTGCCACAATGTTTTCAACTCCGTCAGAGAGAAATAAACCAATTCTCTTAAATAAATTGATGTTTTGTGCATTACCTTTGATTTTGGAATTTGGAAGAGTCCAAAGTATGCTTATGAGGCAAAGGGTTAATAATTCAATTCTTTAAACCAAAATTTTATTCCACATTGAAGTTTTAATTAAATTAATATAAACACAGAAAGGAACCCTCCATACAGAATCTTAACGCATGTGTTCTATATCATCTGTATGATATTAAGAGTCAAATAAATAATAAAAGGTAAGTGAAATAACCAGGATGTAATAGTCAGATAAAGTTTTGGGTGAAAAGCATCAAAACTGATACTAAATCTTGATCATTTACAAGGAAAAGAATTTCTATCAGATTATAATTAATGACCTGGATATAATTCTCTTCAATGAACAAAGCCTTACATGGAATACAGACACAGTCTAGGAACATACCAGTCATCAAAATGACAGGTATGAAGAAGATACAAAATATTATCCAAAATTCAGATCAGAACTTTGCTGTCAGTCAAGACTTGAAGACTGACAGTTTTCACTCAGAGGAAAGCATCAATTATCAACACACAGTCAAAATACAATGGATTCAATTATGGGCACCAACTAACAAAAATGTTATATATTAAACATAGAATTACAGTTTTAACAAAATTCCTTACATTAAATAGCTGTTTGTCTTCATGTACAGAATAGAACTGAACATGTCCTGGTTTTCCATTCAGTACCAACGCTTTAGACTTTGGATCAAATTTCATACCAGCAGGGAAGGGTTCTGTAACTTTATTCTGTATGTAACATCTGGTTAATCCCTGGTATATATTCTGTATAACGAGATTGCTTGTGATCACTTGAACAACTGGAAATAAAACGATAAAATATGTCTACATGACAAACATTTCAACTTTCTACCATCTGTGCTAGTACAATGTGTGATAAGCCTATCATGGAATTAAAGAATCTAATAGAAAATAAGGTACCGCAGAAAAGTCTTATACATGTACATCTGGGATAACTTTCCTAATATAACTGATTTACAAGTCTTAATATGTAAATATAGCATTATAAACCAGAATTAATACATAGTAGACAACCAATAACAATTAATGATAATTAAAACCAACATATGTGTATAAATGACAGAATGGTAGGCTTTACAAGAAATAAAAATGTAGTCATTAAACAGAAACCTGTCAACATTAACCTCTGCTATCAAGACTTGATAAAAAATAACAACTTTAAAATTTTAAGTCTCAGGTCAATTTCTTTGATCAGACGACCTCGACTTATTGCTTAAAAAGTATGCTGAGCAAATAATTTTATGTCTAACCAATTTACAAACTGTTTACAAACTGTTCTCTACTAAATCTACATAATTTATCATAAAACTATTATAGACATCGGAAGTATCCAAAACAAACAGCAAAAAGACTTTTCATTCTAATAATTCAATCATAGTAAGTGTACTTCACATTTACAGAAAATAAATCAGCAGACATAACAACATTTCTGAATGTTAGAGAAACTGAATCCAGATTCTTATTCAACAAATCTAAGCCAGATTCAGACATGATCATGAAGTAGTAACAGTGATATTAATAAACAGATCATCGTGTTTTCTCTGTTCTTTAATTGTTTTCTTCTTAAACTAAAACTGAGTCATACCATTATCATCCTGACAGACTGCGTAGAATAAATTATCCCTAGAACACACAATGTGATTGAGGGGAGCTCCTAATCGAGGTAGGAAATCTTTGTAGCCTGATTCTGGATGCCATTTAACTAGTACACACTCGTGTCCACCGCTGAGTAGATAGGAACCTATAATAAGAACATTTATAAAATTTAAAGCAACACCAATGCTCATCTGTTTTACATCATTCTATTTAATAAGCAATTTTGATCAAAATTCTAAGTTAAAAAGGGACATAACTTCAATAAAATATAGCTTTCAGAATAATGGCCTCTGTCTTGCAATTGTGCCTTGTCATGATGATGATGTATTCCAAGTGTTGTGTTGACAGTAATGAGCTACATTTATGTTTTCTCACGACGACGATGCAACAATCATAAAAGTTTGACTTTTCTTCAAAATAGATGAGCTAAAAATGTGTGAAACTATCTTATAACTCAAAAAAGGACTTCAACATTATTAAATAGGGCCATAATCAATTGTAACATACACTATCAGTAAATTCGTCATCCGTGTAACTTCTAAAGCTTTATAAAACTTGTTTCACAATCAAATTAATGAATAATGGTAGTTAGTAGTTAAGCTAATTGTTTAGAATGGTTGCAATATTTTCATATTAGATAAAATGTGTTCAAGTTGTCAACTCACCTTCCACAGTATAACACAGATCTTTGACAGGAAGGGAATGCCAGTGAAACGAAGAGTTCACTACGTCACCACGTCGCTCATACCACATGTATATTTTACCATCAGAACAGCCTGTAGTGATACGATCTTGAGTTGGATGACTGACCACACATGTGAACTGGGTTTTACTGTCTACCTCCAGCCTGTAACAACCAGAATACATGTGTAATAAGGAGATCATTGAGCAGATATCAAAGTAACACATTACATGTGTAATTAGACGCATCAGTATGGTTATATGGGAGATATCACAGGAGTTGGCATACTTTATTTAATATAATTTCACTGATCATTAAATGGCCGCGACCGTGGTCCAGTGGTTAGGGCGCTGGAACCCAGTGATCCGGGTTCAAATCCTGGTCATGGAAGGCAATACCATTCTATGAAAATCTGACCAAAATATGTGGAGAAGTTGCAAACTTCTTGTGGAAGGGTAAGTTAGTACTGGTTAGTATACAGTCCAGGAAAACTGGTTAGATGAATCAAGTCTGTGAAAAAAGGCCACCCTTAGGAGAGACACAATGTGGTCTTTATTGACAGGTGGCCTTTATTTGGAGGTCAGTTTGGTCTTAATAATCAATGGTGTTTTTTCAAAGAATGGCCTTTATTCTGAGGTGGCTGAAAACACAGGTTAGAATGTATTAATGAAAAATTGTTGAAAAATAATGGCTTTAAACCAAGTGAAAAAAGGATTATAAAACAGAGTAAAACTCAACATGAAACAAAAATCTCCGTTGCAATTGAAGTAAAAAATTGTCAGAATTACATTAAATAAATGATTAATAATTCTTACCTGAAAAACTTTCTTGTGTTGAAAAACCTCCATAACAGCTTTGTTCCCTGCACTGTTGCTACAAATGAACCCTGAAAGAAAAATGAAAGTAACTTAACATTTAAGCAATAAAAATCAGTAAACAACAGAATGCATCGGTAAACAACAAGTAACATCAGCAAACAACAGTAAAAAACAATAAACATCAGTAAACATCAGGGAACAACAATAAACATCAGTAAACAGCAATAAACATCAGAAAACAACAATAAACATCAGTAAACAACAGTAAAGAACAATAAACACCAGTAAACATCAATAAACATCAGGGAACAACAAAAAACATCAGTAAACAACAATAAACATCAGTAAACATCTGGGAACAACAAAAAATATCAGTAAACAACAATAAACATCAGTAAACATCAATAAACATCAGGGAACAACAATAAACATCAGCAAACAACATTAAACATCAGTAAACAACATTAAACATCAGTAAACAACAATAAACATCAGTAAACAACAATAAACATCAGGGAACAACAATAAACATCAGTAAACAACAATAAAAATCAGTAAACAACAACACTGGAATACAAAACAGGAACACAACATGAGTAATGAGATAAATTAGTCTTCAATCATTACAAATCATCAGCATGTCCCCAGATCCCCATAGCCTATTAGAAAGCCTGTTACTTTTCTACTTCAGCCTATTTGACAAAGTCTAACGAGAGCACTGATTGAACAATTGAATATACCCTTACCTTAGGATCAACAGTTGTCTTCCTACTATCATTGGAGCATGGAGAATATACGATACATGTTCTACGTCCTGATTGTTTTGACAGAAACACAGCAGTTAGGTTAGAAACTGTAAACATAAACACACACATAACTATTCATATGATGAATTTTTTCATGTCAATTATTTTTTAGTAATAAAAAATAAATCAGTAAAAATAAACTAATTTGTTACAAACATATAAAACAATGATAATCACCTCGTTTATTAGTAATATCTTGTTGAAGAATATAAACTTTATCCTCACTTTCTACTGTATAAATACCATGAATACTACTCGTCAGATGAATGTCCTGCAAAGTAAAACAATCGACTGGTACAATATCATAACCAAATAATAACACTGGGGCAAAAATAAGTCATTAGGGTCACAATAAATAAAAAACTGTTCATTAGACTAAAGACTATTTCCTCTCAGTCAAATGTTGCATATATCTACATAAAATTATTTATAGCATTGTTTAATGAACAGAAACTACACATATCCACATATGCATAAAATCAGCTAAAAATAAAACATGCATTTGGTTGTACATTGCAACATACAATGATCAAAATGCTGATAAAACAGAAATTAAATGATGAAATGTGTATATGCACACAAAACATACAGAAATTTCGGTTCCACAATCATTCTTTAAAACGACTTACTCGGAGGAAAATACCGTCAGTGTAATCCCATACTATTATCTTCTGATCTAATGAACAAGATAATAACTGAAATATAAAGTTCATCTTACATTATTTACAAGTTAAGATGTATTGTTTGCAATTAAAATCAATAAAATACTTACAGTGATAACTGTTATTCCAACAACTGAGTCTTTGTGGTGACCTACATCTTCAAGACTTTTTACTTAATGTTTTAAGGGTAAACTACAGTAAACTTTCTGTTTTTCAGAAAGACATTCAATGGATAATTACATTTTAGAAATCAAGTTGTCTGTAAATACATACCTGTAGTTTATTCTTAGGGTGGATTGCCAAACCAGTAACATAATTTGTATGTCCTTTTAGTTCATGTACACATTCTCCACTTTGTACACTGTAAACTTTAATTAAACTCCCAGAACACACAAACAAAAACCTGCACAGAAAGAGATTAAACTTTAGAAAATATTAGACCTGCACTCAAATCTTACAGACCCTAGAATGTCAGTAAGAATTTTTTTGAACTGTGAAGTGATACCTGGTTGACAATAATTTTCGAAACCTTATGAAATACAGTAATTACGGAGCACAGGCCATGTGGAGGGTCTACCCTTACGTAGGATTTCTGTGTCCTTACGCAGTAACCTTGTGTCTCCCTGAACGCACACCACCTGCAAGTGTGGGATGATCTAAAGCCACAAGAAGATGTTAACAAATTTATATGAGAAGCTGAAGTCATAAAAAAATTGTTTATCACCAATGGACAAACACACGCCATAATTTTCATTATACTGACATTGTAACAGAGGGTCGCATGGTCCAGGGACTCTACATTACAGGGATATGCAACTACTAATCATATAGCGATAAAATACCAATTCTGGGCCATGGTTAGTCCAAGCAATCTAATGAGGGAAAGGTGTAGGAGTCAGTTAAATTTGCTTTAATTTGGCCCAAAGAATCAATAAGTGGAAAAAAAGTTACCAGAAAGTGGTTGATGCTTTACATTAAGATTCACAGAAACAAAGGTGAGGATAATTTCAATTGATGAATGATTAAAAATGAATTTTATTTGGATAAATGGGTATCATTATCTTTTTAATTACTGGATTGTTGTTTTTCCTGAAAAATCGGTCACCAATAAATTTCTTTTTATCTTTAGCCAAAATATCAGTTACAAGAAAAATCTGATCTAGAATATATTTTAATGCATTATTTTGGTCCATAAAAGTCATCATCCTTCAACTTCACGACTGCTCTGGTCAATAAACATGTCAATTTTGTTTTCGGTCTGTCATAAAAAATTCAAAAAATTATGATACAAATATGGCTAGGATGAAACATAGAACATGTGTAAATATTTAACCCAATAACTTCAATAAGCAAATGTAAAACATCATTTCATTCAAGTAGATTGAAGAGGTTATTTTGACCAGCCTTTGGCTGTTAAACGAGTGCAAATTACGACACTTTGGAATTGACGCTCTTGCTTTAAATCACAAAGGCCTAGACTTTCGAGTTGCGTATCCATGTAATGTAGAGTCCCTGTCTGGTCGTTGCCAGTACTACTTCAGTGCTAGTGTCTGAAAAATCTTAAATCCAGGTACAATTAAAGTACCAATAACATTATTGGACAAGACGTTTATGAATATGCTCATGGACAGCATGCTAGATTATCGATTGTTAGGTCCCGCTTGAATCCTCTCAAAATACCCAGTGTAGAACACAGAAAGTCGAGATGTATAAGAGAATTTCAATAAATTACGCTTCTGAGAAAATTTTTAAACAGTGTCTACAACTTACTTTGAATCCGGAGAAAATATTGGCCTCGTTTTTACCAAACTTGCGCCAGATTTTAAAGGAAAATTAACGTTTTCCTTTTCCATGACCAAGTGTTTATTTATATCTTAGTTGCATGTGAACGATGTGGGCGCAGCCATCTTGCTGAAATAATTGCTAAGCGCATGCGCGATCATTGTGTCTTTATAAAATGAATTTTCATTGGATAAGTAAATGATTTAACCAATCAAATTAGTCGTACTACAAGCAGTCTTGTTGTGACCTCTAGGTAGCAGTTCTCGGATAAGTCAACTGCGAATTAATCGAATTAATCAAAATTATGAGTTCGTTAAGCACAGAAACAAAGGAAAGAATATCAACAGTGATATCTATTGCAAAAACTACATTCAGATATGGATTCATCCCTTTCGTATTGTATAAAGGTACGTTTAAAACGTAATGTTATTAGATTCCGCGACCCTTGTTCTCACCGTGGTGCCAGCCTGGGACAAATTTCTATTGGTTCCAGGACCTATGAAGAGTTATTTAATGTCCCTAGGTAGGTTAATCATGCTTGTTTGTTCTTTGCTTAAAGGAAGTGATTCATATAATATTTGCAAATATCTCACCTGCTTTAAGTTAAACTTAAGTTCAAACAGCCAAATTATGTTTGTTTTGTGACATATAAATGCAGATCTCTTGAACTTTCGTGAATGTTGGCAAAAGCTGATCTTCCTACAGATGACAACGCATCATGCTGCTTTCATTATCAAAGCTAGTCCAACTAATTTGACTTTTAGTGACGGCAAGACATTTTTTATTTGGCCCCGACCCTCACAGTCACAGAGAGGATGGCCCTTCCAAATTCTTTTATGAAATCGGCCTACTGGAAAGCGAAATAAGTAAGGCTGTATCAAAGCATACCCAGCAAAATTTTGACAACTGATTGTTTAGGAAAGTTTAATAACTGTTCATCACAGATATACTTGCCATTTTTCTGAGAATGGGTGAAATATAGTTGATTAACATTTTTGTACCTATTGATAATTGATATTCATATTTAGTTTAACATGTGTTCTATGTCATGGCTAATTAATTAAATGTGTTAGAATGTCATGAGATTGGTTGTGCTTGGCAATACAAATTTTTAATTGTAAAATAAAATGGCAGTAAACATAAGTAATTATATTGTGGCACATAGACAAAATCTATCCATGGATTGCAAGTACCAGCATCACAAAAAGATGCATTTTATTTTCCAGTTTTATACATATGGTTTACAATCCTTAGGCAATTTATGTACTTACAGAAATTGATGTAAATGATGCATTATTACCATTGAATCGCCTTGATAATGCGTGAAAATTGCATTTCCTTGTATCAAAAATTGTTAAAATTTAGCTTTAATACAGCAAATTTTAGATCACCTAATATTAAAGTATGCACCATGAGAATGTAGAGATTTCAAATTTACTACTGAAGTCACCTGTTATTTTTCGATTAAAAAGGTCCCGGAAACTTGTGATAATTTGTATACATTTGTACACCCATGTACCTACATTTTTTTCACAGCATGTGGGTACATGTACTCTGGTTTAAAAAATTCAGAGATAATGCTGAATGAATATTAAGAGGTGTCATATTATCAGGAGATGCTTTCTAAACCAGTCTGAACAGCTGAAATACCTGGAGCTTCCGGGGGCTTTGTTCCTTGGTCCCCCACCAGGGCTCTATGCAGCCCCTTTGATCCCTGGCAAATTTTCCTCATTTTTGTTTTCTCTGTTGGCAGCCCTGACCAGTGAACTACAGTGGTTCCCCAAGTGTCTGTGTACCTCAGGCATTTGATGAGCATTGCTGTTTGTTACACAATATCATTTTTTTTTACATTTTAATTTATCGCATATATTTGCAAGGAGGAATAGGGCCAATATTCAGACACAAAAACAGCCAAGGAAGTGCCCTGAAATCTCCGCATCATTTTAGGTTGAAAAGATCTATACTCTCATGATTTTTCCTCTCTTTGGTCTTATTATATATACATGTTGGATCGTAAGCAGATTGGTTTGCAGATGCATAATAAAGCTTACTAATTCTTTTATTTTGTATTCTCAGGGCTTTCATTTGAACTTTAAAACTGCATTTTGACTCTCGAGAATTTGTACCAAAGGATCAAATTTACAGTAAAATTAGAAGGAAATTTCGTTGACTCTTTGAATTATCATCAGCCAATGGCCATTATTGACCCTCCACTTTTGATGTCTAGTTAAAATCATGATTCTCAATTATGTATATTGTTGTTTTTGCTGAAGTAACTAACGCTTGTAATATCTGTGGTGAGGTCAATGGATTAACACTGATACAAAGATATCACGGGGACATACTTCATGTATGTGGTTGCTGTTGAATGTAAATTAGTCAAACAGTTGTTTAAAATGGTGTCTCTTTATTATCAGGCTCTTATCAAGTAGCTGTAAAAAAATTTGAACGTGAAATAAGCTGTCAGTAAAAAACTGGATTTGAAAGGGTATAAATACCACTACTAAGTTATCTTAATCAAGTTTATGTAATGTATTGTATTCATGAGCATTTAGTACTCATTGAGCTCAATTTTAGTCATTAATGTTTCATTTATTTTAGGTTTTATGAAGGGTGCTGATGAAGGAATGCCAGAGTTGACTTTACTCAGGTTTGTTTAAATATCTTTTTCAACCTTATACTAGTATTTATGATCTCTGTCTTTCTTAGCTTTGTTCTTATTCACTACTTAGTTAGTAAAATGACTGCTGTAATCAAATGGAATTCCTATCTAAGATCAATGATATATCTTATGCAAAAAGTTGAAAAAAGTATATACATATTAGTTGAACAGGGTCGAATTCTGTAAAAAAAATATTTAAGGTAATTTTGAGTTAAATTATGTTTTATTAAGAATTTGTTGCAATTTACCATCACAGGTGCATTACTAATGCCTGTGGATGAATACTGGCCATGATCATAAAGAAACTCAGGCATATGTACGATGATAGAGTATATGCATTGATTGGACTTCAGAACAATATAATTTCTTAAAGTTGATTTGTATGAAGTTCATTTTTTCACTTCATCAACCTTCTTATCATAAGCAGGTTCTTCAGGGAGTTTATGTAAGATAAAACCTCTTGTTGTAAAGTTGTTCTGCTCCTTTGTTTCATTTCTATTGTTGAGTTTTGCACCTATTTTTTCACTGTTAACTGTTCAACTTCATGTACGTTCATTTTGAGTATGACAGTTGCATTCTAAGCAAGACTTCACAAGAAATTTAGAGGAGTGAGTTTTTAGCTTGTCTGTTTTGAAGAAAAAATCGAGCTATTATAATTGCTGGGTCATCGTTGTCATAGTTTTTGCTGTCATTGTCATGCAAAATTTTCTCCCTGCTGAAACAAGACACTTAATGGCTCACTTGCATATTATTGCGTCTGAGCCTCTTGTCATCTTGTATTGACTTTACTCAAATTTTTAATGAGAACCATACGTAATATATGTGAACTCTGATCTTGAATCCATATGTTTCAGTACATTATATAAATTATACAGGTATAGTTCAGTGATACAAAGGCTAATTGATTTGTATCATAATTTATAGTTATAATGGTTAAAAGTTTTCAGAATTTTCCAGAACTGTTTTTTTTTCAGGTCCAGACCCTACTGGTCTTTATTGTTTCCACAGCACTGAGGTTAAGATTTCTGTGTTTTGTTTTAAATTTTCAATTTTCACCCATGAAAGTAGAATTCACATATCAAGAACCACTCATGTAGTGTCCTGTATTTATTTCAGTTTGTTGTGGCAGTAGAGTGAATAGTTGGATTGGATGGCCATAAATGTGATGTTTAGTTTACCTGGGAAACTTGTGTGGCTACAACAATTTTAATTTATGAAAATAATGATGGTGGAAGAAGTTTGATGGCACTCAGCGTGAACTTTTTCAATAAAAAGAAATATTTCTATGGTACAATTTTGTAATAATGGATAATCTTTCAGTATTTGAAACAGAAAATAGCTTTTATTTGTAGCATATGATAACCATTAACATTTATGAAAATATTATTATTTTGTTAATTAATTCAGTACTTTATTTTTGATGGAGTTCTACCTTTTGTCCTGATTGTAGATGTATCTTTATGAAGGAAATAACACTAATCCATAAGGACATGTTGACATTTATTAATATTAAGTACAATGTTAACATAAGTCCAGTAGTTACAATGCTCAGTCTTATTCCTGTGGTATGTTCATTGCTATGTTCAATGTTGAGCAAATTATTGTCAGAATATTATTATAATAATCATTGTTCTGTTTTGTGTGTTAAAATAATGAGGATTCTCTGTGGTTTATCTGCATTCATCTTAAGCACTGTATATGTCTGATCTTCCATTTAAATACATTACCTTACTTCTTTGATGTAAACATCATAGCATCATGTTGTGTCTGAAATATTTTATGATTTTTTTGTTTATAAATAAACATGGATTGGAAAGATAAAATGCTGTTTGGGTTGTTATTCACTTCACCAAATATGTTCACACTAGAGGCTACATTTTTTTCTGTTTTTCTTTGAACATGGATCAGACATTTTGTCTTTACTAATTCAAGGTCAAGTGTCGTCGGCAGTATAAAACTTGATCATTTTATTAACTCTCATAAGCATGCTATGGCTGTTCCAAATTTGAAGCAAATATACAAAACATCAATTCATTTAAGAAATTTGGGCTATTTCTCTCTGACAGAATGGAAAACATTGTGACAAAAGAAGCCATTCCTCATTACAAGCAGTGGCTTCTTTTACCACACGATTTCCAAGTTGGTTTCAGCTTGCTTACACTCCAGATTCATCTAGACTTGAAGTACATAAAACTAACTTATATGAACTGAGTGAATTGATTTCATCAGTGTTCACTGATCAATCTGTCTATCTGCATGTTTTTCTATTGCCCAATGTTAGCACTGAAGGGATTTGAGAAAAATACTTGACAATAAACTTAAAAGAGAACTTGCTACAAAGCCAGCCAACAACAGTTCTCTCAGTGGTTTGATTTTGGGAAGGGAAGCAATTCGTAATTTTCGTTTGAAATTCATACGAAAACAGCATAACCTCCTTCGAAACAGCCGTGTTTGTTTCTATCAAAATGTCTGTTTAGGTCATCATTGATATTTACTTAAAGACAAAAATAAGTCATAAATATACTTCGCAACAAATGATAAACTTTATTTATATTTATCTAACTAAGTCATAATTCTAGTGAACCTTTTGTCAGTAATTTCATGTTATTTCTGATTTATTTTGTTCTTCAACTTCTGTCGTGGGGAGTCTAATATTCGTGTTTAAGTTCGTTATTTGTTAAACACATTTATAAATAACTTAAATAAACTGACATAACGTTCGTTTTCTATCCTCGTGTTTAAAAGATTTGTTTGTAAGCGGAAGTAATCGTTGTTATCTTTTTTCTCTTTACACACGTATCACTTCACGTTCAGTGGTATTATTGATATAACGTTATCAAGACTCGACAGTCAATAAAGGTGTGTAGGTTTACCTGCAGTATTCGTGACTTGTCCTATTATAGCCGAGAGGTTCCGATTGTTACGTTCAACTTAAACATATAGAAAATATCGTTTGGGGTAGTCATACAATAAAGATTTAATACTGTTATTATGTTTGTATAATTTCATGGAAATATTTTATCCAATGTTTGTTATTTAGAAATTAGGATATTTGCCATAAACCCTCAAGGACAATTTAGAGGTAAGTTGTAGATATATGGTGACTGTTAACAGAAGACATTTCGTAACTTTATGCATTTATATGTACGGTAGGGTCTGGCTAAAGGCACGTATACCGTGACGTTTGTATCAGGTCATTTGCAATAATAATGAATCAATGACTTCCTAGGCGTGAAAATAATCACCATCGTTTTTATGAACTCTTATCTTGGACAGCTACATTTGCTTGTAATGTTCGTGGAATGTATGTTTTCCACTGAAAATAAACTACAATCATAAATAAACTCCGGACGTTGTTCCACCTGTCAAGATTTAATTAACGAAGAATACTTGTTAGTTAATTGGTTTAATGACAACACTGATCAAATTGCAAGGACTGAAACCAAGAGCGTTATTTTCTCATCATAAATATCGATGACATTAATTAACCGAATGGTGTGTGTCTTATCTGTGTTAAACATCACGTGCTGTTTTGATTACTTATCTACTTAAATGTAAACATGAAAAAAAAAACTGCTACCATAAAAACAGTGTTACTATACCATACATTACATGAATATTGTAAAATGTGTTACAACACAGTCATAATACAGAACGACGTTATATATACTCATTTATATCACAGAGAACTGATGAAATATATCATTGTATGTACCTCGTAGAGTGTTAACTACAATAATAACTTCTAACAAGATTTCATCTGAGTCACACTTAATAAGCAGGTGTACTAACAATGTATTAATACACTTTTTATAGATTTATGTACAACTAATGTTAATATTAGTTTTGAAGTATTGGGAATAAATACTAGCTTTATATTTTTCAAATGTCTGATAAATATTTACATAAATGTTGTTGCTTAATCGTTAAATTAACTACCATGACTCATCTGTCAGGACAATCATGGTACATGTATATACCCTTCAAGGTCTCTTTGTAACCGACTTACTGTTTCTTTGAAGGCAAACGTGACTACATATCACACACATAATTCGGTCCACCACAAGTTGTATTTGTAAATATGTACGTAACTGCACAATACAATAACTTATCATTATGCGTATAGTATTTACCTAGTTATTAAGATAGATTAGGTGCGTGTGTTGTTTTACTTTGTTGTGATGTAATAAAACAGGCCCACCATGTTAGTTATTTCTTGAAATAAAACTTGAAGTATATAAATCCCTACAACTTGTGATAATGAACAATACACATGGAATATAATAAAATGATTCTAGTACTGAATTTAGCCAAGCGTAAGTTTTTGGTTCACACTTGGAATGTTGAACGTAAAAACAACATTATAATGGATGTATGTGTGTTTGTACATTCTTACTTTCTAGAACAAAAATAAAACCCAATTCGTGCTGTAATAAATGTGTTTCTCAATGATAACATTTGACACTTTAGCTTCGCTACAGGACTTTTATCGTAATATATTCATCCACTACTCAATGTACTGTCAAATCTGTGTTTGCGGCCACCCCCGAATAAAGACCACCCTTGGAATAAAAGCCATTCTTTGCAAATCAGTCATTGATTATTTAGAACAAACTGACCTCCGAATATAGGCCACCTGTCGATAAAAGTTATATTTTGTCTTTCCCGGGTTTGTTCACAGGTTTGACTGTATGTACACTGTATAAACTAGCACAATGTATTATGTGTTTAAAATCAGTGAACGCTGTTTGTTTTTCGTCTCTAGTAGTTATCTGATATACATGAAAACATAAATCTCCCTGAGTTCTCCTATAGCACTTAATATTCTACAGTGGTCGCCTCGTGGTGTATTCAAGTTGATATAATTTATGATAGTCGTGTTATAAAACATGTACCAAGTACCATAGTATAAATATATCATACATTAGAAACAGTTAATCTATCCTGGTACCCGGCACGCGGGCACTTAATGTATTAATATCTCCTAATAAGCACCAAATGTCAGCACTGGAAGAATGTCTTGGAACCAGTTTACAGTTTTCTCTAACATTACATCGAATCTTGAATCTTGAACCATGTTCATGGGTATTGGTCAAACTAATTATTAAAAAGTCATGTGACAAACATTGCACGAGGCTTCCATGATATATAATTTGTTGAACATATGTTACATTGTTAATCATTATACATTAATACCTCGATTATGAGATCACCTTCGGGACCCGAAAAATCGGTCGTAATAATGAGGTGATCTCATTATCATGTTGAATTATTGTGGAGTTATTGAAAACCGGCCCGAAAATAAGTGGTCGTTATGACCAGGCGGTCGCAATGTGAGGTTTTACTGTATTTATAAGACTTATCTCGCTATTTTATGTAAATGCATGGCCTATGATCGCTGTGTAGTTTGTTATACATGTTGTATCGATTTTCATTTATTTCTTATCAGAAGAAAGGCTTAAAAATCAAACAGGTTACTCCGTCCCCAAAAATAAAAATGTTCAGATATTAGATTTTATTGATGTCACGTGACAATATGTACACACCGCCGTTAGACAAAGATGCATGACTCAGGTAGTCAACCAGTCAGTAACGGAAGTTATCACATAACATTAGATGTCTACTTGAAATGTTCAATTTAATCCATGAATACAATATTTGAATTTCAATAAATAGGCGTATTCAATGAATGAATTAATTCCACGTAGATGTTAAATGGATTTTTTCACACAGTGTCAGATATCTGTAAAGAAATATTACGTGCAACAATTGAGTAATTCAATAAGTCAAAGAGTTTGTCTACTGACGAGAAAAAATGTCACGAAATGCGTTAAGATATGCTTAGATTGTGTTACAAGTCATACTGATGATACAATGGACGTTTGGGAAATTCGTGAATTCTTGATACAACAATTACAAATGTATAAATCAAACGAGACATCCGTACATATTTTAAGAAGCCGACATTCTCCTTCAAGTAACAAATTAACAACCTGATAATCATATAGGCCTACAGTCACCTCGTGACGTCATTTTCCGTAAATGACCTTATAATATCTTTGTTGTTTCTCTGAGTGTATACAAAAGCATATGAAAATGACAGGGAAAGTTGGACAAAGAATTTTTGTTTAATTTAATTACCTGTATTTGGATCTTATTGAAAGATTTACGATGTAGAAGGTGGTGTTTTCACAATTTCCATTCAACAGAATACATTAATTAAATCATAATTACTGATATTTTTTAACCCCCCCCCCCTAGGATTCTGTATACCTATGGAGAAAGTCATGTTTTTTTTTTCAATGCATACTTAAGAAAATAATTTTGTGTCCTTATTCATTATCATGTGAACTACTTCTTTACATTAACATCATGAACATTCCAGACGTCCTTCTATTTGTATATTTACTGAAATAGTCAAATGATGATTGTTTATAACTTGACACATCAAACTTGGTGCATTAAAACGAAATATAACAGATTACCAAAGTGAAAACTAAATGTGCTATTTATTCGTTTATGTTTGATCTTTTTTCAACGTAAGCAAACATTAATCTCAATATCTCTGTATTTTTTCCGTTACTACACAACGCAGTTGTTTGCAATTCTACACCATGATACTCAACACGATCGGTAGAATATAGAAGCATGTGTCTTCAGTTTGAATGTAAAGATATGTAATATTAACCGTTTAAACAACATTATACCTTTTCATTTTACAACCGGTATGTTAAAAACTAGAACATCACGGATGTGTTATTTGTATAACAGGCATAGTTCGGTCACGCTTTTCTCCATGTGCAGTCATAGATATATAAAAAATATAAAGTTACATAAATTATGTATAGTTTACCTTGAATGATTTTGTT
This sequence comes from Lutraria rhynchaena, assembly GCA_008271625.1. Classification (NCBI taxonomy): domain Eukaryota; kingdom Metazoa; phylum Mollusca; class Bivalvia; order Venerida; family Mactridae; genus Lutraria; species Lutraria rhynchaena. The sequence continues at coordinate 459,732 of VIBL01000150.1, forward strand.
CACGATATTTCAAAATTTTGCTCTGATAGACCACACACACTGTGTATCAGTTCATGTTTTCAGAAATCAAGTAAAAAAACCCGCAATCTTCATGAATACAATAGTATACATTACCGAAGAACGCCTCGCACCAAGGACGCTATAATACATTATTATGTAATGTACAGCCCCTGCTGGCCCTAATGAATCGTTCAGATGAAGTGTTTATAGTTGTCCACAAATCTGGGTTGTATACCTGTCCACATTGGACCCCGGTGTTATTTGTCCATAAACCAGAGATATCAATGTTCACAATAATGTGCATTGTTCATAAATGTAGGTGAGTTACTGGCCAGTGAACCGGTCGCCGTATATAACTGAAAAACTGTTGAAAAAACGGCTTTAAACCCAGTGACAATACACCGACCAATCACCAAATTACACTTGGGCCTACCTCTTGTGTATGTATTAAAATGCATTCGACTGAATGATTATTGCTCATAAGTATGTGTGACCCGTCATGCAGACATAAATGAAAACCATTGAACTATTGATTCTGTCTGTGGTATGATAATTAACATTCGCTTTATTTAAGTAAAATTTATCTACACAAGCAATCAATCAATATTTATTGTTACATAGAATTAAAAACAATTCATTTATAAACTTACAGAGAGCCAGTGTGTTTGTCTTGATAATGAAATTGCTAACGGTGATAAAACAAGATTTAAATTATTACAATTTGTATTTTCAGAAGTGTGTTTTTGAGAAATATGGAGTTGACATCACCTAGACCTCCCGCTATTCCTCCACGACGTGCATCACGTGACCCTTCTGTTCCTCCTGTGCCAACACGCTGGGACTTGTGCCCACAACACACTGGCAACAAATATTCAGCCATATGTGCATCTTGTGTGAAATTTTTGTGTAAGCAGTGTTTAATGTCAGAAATTTATTTCCACCAAAAATGTTCTATAACATACCTTGATGATAACATCCTGGAAGCTTGTCAAATATTAAACGGTTCTCTCAATACTAAGCTTGAAGCCATGTGTCAAACATTGACAGATTTTCACCAGATTTTATCCAGGAAAAAGGAAAGGATGTTGAAAAAGCGTAATGAAACAATGGCTGAGATTGAGCGTTATTTTAATCGATTAAAAGATCGTCTACTAACTAAGTTACAGAAACATGAGAACGAACTTTTAACTGTGCTGAATGACAAAGTCAACGAACAAGATGCAATGATTTGTGAAAAGATACAACTTTGTGATAGAACGTTAAATGACCTGGAAGAAAAACGAGCAGTGATGAATAACGAGGCTAGACAGTCTAGACGAGGTGGAAATCCTGTATCAATGTTGAAAAACCTCATAAACACAGTTGAAGACATGAAGAACACTGAAGGTATACATAAAGATATAGCATCAGTTCGTGATGCATTTCTTGTGATCCGATTTTTCGTGAATTCTGAGAATGAGCAGACAATTCTGAATAGTGATATAGCTTGTGTTGAAGTGCTTAATTCTAGATATAATTCACAAAATACTTCATCCTTAGAAAGTGAAAGAATCAATGAGGTGTTCAATTTGCAAGACCGCCTTGACACACCAGCACATATGGAGTCATTCTGTGGCAGTGATAGACGTACAGATGTTTCACCGCTTACTACCAATACATTAAGTAATTCAAGAATAACATCTGATTATTCAAACCAACTTAATTCTGATTTAAGAGTAGATCCTCCATCAAGAAATGATGAAAGTCAGCAAGAAACTACGAGAGATATTGTAACTGATGTAAATGTTGAAAGAGGTTTACAACCTCTTGAACAAGACGAAAATAATGGTGATACTGACAGAGAGCTTGAAATATCAGATGTAAATAGTTCATCAGAACAAGAGTCATTGACTTTGGGAGATATGGACAATGAGAGAAATGATTTGGTTCAGTTAGTGGCGGACGAACAAGATGATTCTGTTTCAGATAATATTGAAAATGCACCAAATGAGACGGAGCGTTCAGATGAATCTGAAAATGAATTACAAGTGGCTATCCAAAATCATGATGCAGGAGCAAACGAAATTGGTATTAATTTGTCTGAAACACGCACGATAAGTAATTCTGATGATGAAAGAAGTGAACCAACAACTTCAGAAAGTGATGAAAATAGAGCTGTTGAAAGAAGTGCATCATCTTCACAATTTTCTATGAGGGATGATGACCCACCACCTCCCTATCCTGGACTTCCTGCATCACCAGTTCAACCTGGCCCAGACGAGCTTCCACCACCATATCCAGGAGGTCCTCCTCCTCCATATTCACAAACACCGGAAGCTCAGCAGCCCACACAAAGTATACAACACAGACAAAGATTGAATGGAGGATCTGGTGGTCGTAACATAAGTGGCGCTGCAAGTCAAAGATCTTTCTCAGACTCTGAATTGCAATTAAGGTTAAGAGAAATGCCAATTATTCCACCGACACAAACCCAAACACCGAGACTTTCTAGACCAAAAGTAGGGAAAACATTTTCTGTAATAGAAGCAAATGATAGACGAGCCTCGGGAATATTTGCTCTTGCAACAGTTATGGACAATGCTTTTCTGATTGTAGATAGATGGAATAAGAAATTGAAGTATTTCAGTTCAACAGGTGTGTCATTTGGTGGCCTGATCTTCCGTGAGGAACCTTGGGATATTACTGAAATTACAAATGATTTAGTTGCTGTAACCGTTCCAAAACTACACACATTATACAAAATTAAAGTTACAGATAATAGTGTTATAACAACAAGCACAGTGTCAACACATCGAATGTATGCATGTGTATCTTACAGTAAAAGCACAGAAATATTTGTATGTGGACAGGTGCCCCAATTTGGGGAGCCCATAATTGATGTTATTGGTATAAATGGCGGAGAGATTATACAAAGTTTCCGAACTTCATTCGGAATAGACCAGATACGTCTCTCCTATCCACGTTATGTCAAAGTTGATGAAGAGGGGACAGTTATTGTGTGTGATTGGAACCTGAAGTGTCTTACTGTATTTAAACTGGATGGTTCTATGGTGGGTGTTTATAGAGGAACGGTGGAATTCCCACTGAATGAACCATCAGGAGTCACTTATAACGAGTACACAAAAGAAATCTTTGTCATTGATGCAAAACACAACAGTACTCAGGGAGCTGTGCATAAACTCTCCAAGGATTGTGTTTGTAAGGAAATTGTTCGATTTGATAACGAATTCCGGATTGCACGTGCAATATCTCCTTATGGTTCAAGTTATGCTGTAGGAAACAAAAGTGGCATTGTGAGTGTATTTTCTCGTAGACAGAGAAGATAATGACTCTGCCAGTAAATTATCCTTCTGATATTCATTCTGTATATCCATAAATGTAACATTATTATCTCCACCTCCAAATAAAGACCACCTTGTGAATAAAGGTCATTCTTTGGAACCTGTCACTAATCATTTTCCACAAACTGACCTCTGAGTAAAGGCCACCTGTCAATAAAAGCCACCTTTGTCTTTCCAATGGGTGGCCTTTTTTCACAGGTTTAACTGTACTTCTTTACTACGGTTGATTAATATATTACACTACCTTATTACAAAGTTAATATACATAAAATGTGTATAAAAGTGGTTTATGGTACAATGTTGTTCATAAAGGTCTTGGGTTCATGTAAAACTACATTTTACAAATATAAATATTTTGTTGTTATTAAGCCAGTATTGTTACTGCTGTTGCATATTTTTGTTATAAAATTATTATAAATTTGTTAAAATTGAGGTTTTATTTATGAATCTGTGTGTTTAAAGGTCTTCACATTAATGAAAGAATATTACAAAGTTGTTTGTTTGTTGTTTTCATGTAACATTGTCACTGGGGTTTAACGCCATTTTTCAACAATTTTTCAGTTATATACAGCAACCGGTTCATCTAACCAGTTTTCCTGGACTGTATACTAACCAGTACTAACTTAGCTTCCACAAGGAGCGGGCAACTTCTCCACATATGGAGGAAAATCAACATTTTCATAGAAGGGTATGTATGACCTGCCACGATTCGAATAGAATGCGAATCTGGACCTCCGCGTTACAAGTCCAGCACACTAACCACTGGATCACGGCTGCAGCTCACAAAGTTGAATAACAGGACATTTTTTCACGGGTTGGGGAAGGGAGCATTTTCCTACATTTGGGGAAATGTAGCTCTGTATTTTTGGAAATAGGGTAAGAAAAAAACTTGAAAAAATAGTCATGTAAACTGAATTTTATAAACAGTCCCTGCTATAGAAGGAAAACACCTGAATGGTTCATATCTATTATTATGACATTATAAACAGTCCCTGCTATAGAAGGAAAACACCTCAATGGTTCATATCTATTATTATGACATTATAAACAGTCCCTGCTATAGAAGGAAAACACCTGAATGGTTCAAATCTATTATTATGACATTATAAACAGTCCCTGCTATAGAAGGAAAACACCTGAATGGTTCAAATCTATTATTATGACATTATAAACAGTCCCTGCTATAGAAGGAAAACACCTGAATGGTTCATATCTATTATTATGACATTATAAACAGTCCCTGCTATAGAAGGAAAACACCTGAATGGTTCATATCTATTATTATGACATTATAAACAGTCCCTGCTATAGAAGGAAAACACCTGAATGGTTCATATCTATTATTATGACATTATAAACAGTCCCTGCTATAGAAGGAAAACACCTGAATGGTTCAAATCTATTATTATGACATTATAAACAGTCCCTGCTATAGAAGGAAAACACCTGAATGGTTCATATCTATTATTATGACATTATAAACAGTCCCTGCTATAGAAGGAAAACACCTGAATGGTTCATATCTATTATTATCACATAAAGAGATAAAAGTACGCTATATTTGTTTCTTGTAGATAGATTCATGTAGGAGTTGTGTAAATGTTATAATGAAAAATCACTAATTTTACTACCAGTCCCTTTAACAAAGTCATCTATTGCCGATTTAATATCTTTTTGTTACAATTCCTCATTTTGTTTATATATATGTTCTACAAGTATAAAGATTATTTATTGATTATATATCATGTTGTTCATTCCTTCAAATGAGAGCCATAATCTGTTGTAACTATTTACATTCATTACCAAGTCAACAGGCATTCATCATTATATACAATAATAAGAAGTATTGATCAACAATCAACTTAGATCTATGAGTATCACAATCCTTTTTTGCTAATAAGCTTCATTGCAGTATTAAAGCTTGTAGAGTAACATTAAGGTATTCCATATGAGCTGGGATCCATATTTTTAATACATCACAACACTACAGGTTTATCTAGATATCTCCAAACAGCATCAGCTGATTGATTTTTAACAGGTATAGTAGAACCTTTCTAATCCGAAATTGCTCGTACAGATAAAAATGTTCAGATTAAGGAGGTTTTTGAATACAAAGGTTCCAGGTTCCAAAAGTTTTTAAGCATTAAATGCATAACAAAAAAATCAGGACCAGCTAATGTATTTGGTTTAGAGTGGATTTTGGATTGGAAAGGTTCAGATTAGGGAGGTTCAACTGTACTCGTACTACCAGAATGAAGAGACACAACTGGCTGTAGTCAGGATATAAGATGAATGCTGCTTGTTTATATTTAAATGGATACAATTCTTGGTAGTTCCATGCTGGACTGGAGGCTGGGGAGATAAATACAGCATCAGGAATGGGTTCTCAAAGATAGAAGTTATTCCCTACCATCCTTTTGTGAATCCCACAACACATAAATATAACACCTGTTCCTCATATTTAATCAACTGGACAGAATGATGCATGAAAACATGCAGGGTACGTTGACAAAATTATTTAAAAAAGTAGTAACAATGCAAGTTCTCTGATTGATCAATACAATTAGTATGTTTAAATTGAACACAGGCTGTACTAAAAGAATGACTTGACACACTGGATATGATGTTAATACCTTCATACTCCTTCATTATTGTTGTTGGTTTTTAAGTCTCACTAACTGCTGGGTCATGTTTCGAACTTTATAACTGGAGGAAGACCTATAGCATACATCTGGGTAGAACCACCGACCAGTCTAGTGGTTACAAGCAGTCAGAAACTTTAAACACTCAGCCAACCTTGACCTCTATCTTTGTCAAAATCAGGGATGTAACTGGGTCAAAATTCACGAGGGGTTTTATGACATGGTACTCTCCATGAACTGTTAGCCACATGTTCCCTAATTGCTGTTTTGACAAAAAAATGGAGATTTATTTTACTTTTCAAGAATCAACTGTACATGCAAGCCTGTGTTTGCAGTCACCTCCGAATAAAGACCACTCTGTGGATAAAAGTCAATCTTCAAAAATCAGCACTGATTATTTAGAACAAACTGACCTCAGAAAGGCCATCGGTGACTAAAGGCCATATTTTGTCCTTACCAAGGGTGACCTCTGTTCAGAGGTTTGACTGCACATGCAAACCTTTGTGTTTTTGAATATGAAATCAAACATAGGCACCTAGGTGCATACCTTCCTGAGAGATACAAACAGAACTTTACATTCTCATCCTTGTCAACATCACCACCTTTTTTATATAAATTTGAAAATCTAAGCAATTCTCAATTGTTTGTGAGTATATGTATACAAGTTTAATGTACAGTGCTACCTCTCCAAAGCAACACCCTCTGGAATAACCAAAATTATGTTGTTGTTGAGAGGTTGTTGCTCCAGAGAGGTTAAATTAATAGTTTAATCATGCAGTGGGAAAAATCATGCCATTGCTGAATGAATGTTGCTGTTAAAGAGAGAGCCACTCTGGAGAGGTTGCACTGTATTATTATAAACAATCAAAGAAGCAGAAACAAAGGTAGACATAATATTGCACATTATTTTAATTGAATATTTTCAAATATATATAAGAGATTGAACAACAATAATTATATGAATACAGAAACGTTTCCCAGTCCAACAAAAAATTTGAGAACACCATGCACAGATGAAACAACCAAACATTGACAGACTGACTGATGGATGGTCCCCAAATAATGACACTCGTCTTCTTATAGGTGGTAACAGCTTGGACAAAAGATTTTCACTGATAGAATGATGACACACTTTGCACACAGTTTTATAATGAAAAAATGTTTATCTCATCAGAAATTTGAGATTAATTCATTTAAAAATAAACAACTGAGCCTCATTTGGTAAAAAGGAGTTTTTAAACTTTTAGTGACATTGTGAACCAACAAAATTTGCAAACTGAAGCCAAAGAGAAAATTTTTAAACAAGATAAGAATTCTTTTAGATATGAACTATTGTTTCCATAGAGGAAATACATTTTGCTATATTTCCTTTATAATGACAGAAGACCCATCTAACATGAAGTATGTTTTATGTAACCTGTATATACACACTATTTACAATTATACATCAACATCAGCAGATAATCACCTGAATAAAAATTTGTATTTTATATATTAACAACATTCTATCAAACCTTAATATTGTCCAGCAACATTAAAACAAACAATTCAAGAAAGAGAGATCACAAGAGTTAACTCACACAACTGTACACTGTCTTATAAACTACCCTGATTTCACATACCTAGTATACTACACTGCTAAACATGTAGAGATCTAGTAAAGAAATCCAAGCAATTTATGAGAGTAATACAGTAAAACCTCACATAATGAACACTTCAGTACTATGACCACCTTGTTATAAAGACCACTTCAGTATTATGACCACTTTGTTATAACAACCACTTATTTTCAGGCCGGTTTTCAATAACTTCCCTATAATTCAATTTGATAAAGAGACCAACTTATTATAAAGACTGATTTTCAAGTCCCAGTGGTGGTCTAATGATTGAGGTTTTACTGTATATAAATAATATCATGCAAATATTTTACATTGATGGACATTCCCACTATTTACAAATGTCAGAGTTAATAGTAAGATTGTATTATTGTTTAATTAAACCTTACATGGATTTCTGTTCATTTAAATTAAAAAGTAAGATAAAATTAGTGTGTATCATTTGGCATTCACAAGATATATAATCAATTCTAATGGATTGAGAAAATAACAAGAATAAATATTTAAATAAAGAAAAATTAAAGACGAGATTTTAAGAAAAATGTATGAAAATATATCAGTTATCAAACTTGATAAAAAAACCTGATTTATAACAAACTGTGGACTAGACATATTGCAAACTAGACAATGGTACAATTTTAAACAAAACAAGATATAAAATATGGCAGACATATTGGATGCTAGGCATTCATACTTATCATGAGTGATGCATAAATGGCATGGTAAAAACCACTACAAAACTGGACAAACAACAGTTTCATCAAAAATATATAAAAAATTATGTATCACGATCTAAGTGATTTCCAATGACACATTCTGCACCATATCCTTTTTTCTCCCCCGGGGTTTAACGTCACACCAACAGTCAGGGTCATTTGGTGACTTTCCTGTATTGACTGTGGAAGAAGACCCCAGGTAGAGCCACTGACCTCCTGTAAGCTAGCTGGACAGCTACCTCTCATGTGAAAATTGGTCCCAGGTGAGATTCAAACTCACATCAGTAAAGGACTAGTGATTGCCAGTCAGAGACCATAACCACTTGACCTAGAGGCCCTAACATCACCTCTATGCTTCTTTCAGTAATTGGATATTGTAGAGGGAGTAAAAATCTGCTTGTCTTAAATTACACAAATGTTTTAATGGTGATTCCCCGATTATCATTATGTTGTAAGATTTAACAAGGATTAGTGTAATCATTAGTTCAGAAAAATCATGTAACAAGCATAGATTAGAGCGTTTTGAGTATGGTATATAAAAGACTAGAAATTTCTAAACAAAAAAAGACACACACATTGCGCATTCACATACATATTTAAATAAAGCTGACTTATTTATTAATCTTAAACCAATCATGATTTTTTTACAGTCTAACCTGTGTTTGAGGCCACCTCTGAAAAAAAGGCCACCTTGTGAATAAAGGCCATTCTTTGAAAAAACATCACTGATTATTTTGGAACAAACTGACCTCAGAAAAAAGGCCACCTGTTAAAAAGGCCACATTTTGTTTTTTCCAAGGGTGGCCTTTATTCCCAGGTTAGACGGTATATAAATCCAGATTTATTGCATACAATAAAACTTTGCACATTTTATCTCCAGTGTAGTGGACAGTGATAAAAACAGAATATAATCATCTTATCTAACAAACAAGCTTCATCAAATCAAGTTTTATAACTATACAAACAATATACAGAAATATGTATTATTTAACCCTTAGCCTCATATGCATATTTCAGACATTACAAGCAATGGCTTCTTTTACTACAATGTTTTCAAAAGTCGTCTGTTGCATTGCGGGAAATGCCATTTTATGAGACAAACGGTTAAAGAACAATCCAGGATCATAGATTAATACAACTTTGATTTTATATGTCCAGCTTAAAGATGAATTATGGTAAATCCAATATTAAGTTAGTCTAAAACAAAAAGAACAATTCTAGCTTTCCATAAACTAGAAATGTAACCAGTAAACAAACATATCACAGTTTTTATCACCATTAATATACACAGAACACCTCGATACAGCATGAACAAAAACTGATAAAGCTAAATTGTAACATTGTATATTGTGAAGTTTGATTCATTTTCTCTTGAAATGTTTTCAGATAAACAAAGTACTGGGACTTGTATTTGATCTCCCAAAATAAATCAGAAACTGATTTCAAGATTCAAGAAAAATATAATACTTAAAAATCAGGCATCATTTTTTCTATAACATTATAATGGACAGACTGGATCTGAATGTTTGGTATCACTATATGACAGCAAGACACCCATTCTTTATCTAAAATTATACAGAATAATACAGAATAAATTTGTTTATCACAATAGTACTACAAATATGCAACAAAATCATGTAGAATTGACAATTTCTACCAATAACAAATTAAGTTCATTGTCAAAGAATAAATTTTCATACAAAAATACACAAAAATTTGTTTGAACAACTTTAAAAAATGTACTGAGCCAGATCCTGCCTAATTTATCTGATATGTTAAAAGATGACCCTAACATTATTTGAACCATGAACCCTGCATATTGGTCCTTAACATTGACTGACAGTTAAAGTAGTACATCAAAATCCAACAAAACTACATCATAACATGAATAAAAGTGTAAACTCTACATGTAATTGGTACAATGAACATCTTCATAAATAGGCAGGTCTCTAATAACTCTAAAATTGCAGAAAAACTCAACAAGAAATGAAGTATGGATTCGGACAGATTGTAATAAATACAAGTCAGGGAGAATTATCCAGAAACTGTTACGTATAAAAGTGGACAAATTTTGAGAGAAAAAGACAAGGCAGTATAAAACCAAGCTTGTTTCCTCCACATAGGAAAACAGAGATGATATAAAAAAAACAAAATGAAGAGTAAATTATCAGTTGTTCTTCATGGCATCAAAATTACACGTCCACGATCTTGGAATAATGTAGTCAAGAAAATGATCCTGAAAAAACAAAACAAGTCATAAAATGGCTATTCAACCACCACAAACACGTGATGTACAACAGTATAAATGATCAAGGAGTGATATAAATACTGGGCATTTAAACGTCCCAATCAAAATTTGCAAAAATTCTCTACCAAAATTCTTAACTTAAATTCAATTAAAACTCAAAATCAGATCAAACTATTTGTTGTTACACTGTCAGCAGTCAGACACACTTGACAAAGTTTGTTAACTTACATAATTTTCTGGACAGTTTTGACGAGCAAACCATTCCATATTGTATAAACACAGCAAGATTCCCATCCCCATAAACAAGGCTAACCAGAGAAACACGTTCCAGCCCCGTCCAGTGCCCTTCACGAAAATAAATCCAACTGAAAAAAAATCCAATCATCATACAAAACATAAAATGAAAAATATTTACATGAATACAATGATCTAACTATTTATAGATATTGTAAAATGAGTTACTTTTAAAGTTGTTTAGCTGCTCCATGTAACTCGAAGTTAGACAACAAATTTCAGTTCACAGAATAAATCAATTCCTGAGTAGACAGTTCCCTTTTTCAAGAGCCAAATAGAGTTTTATAATGTGGTTTTATAAAAAAAAGATAAAATAAACTACTAATACTGAAATTTGGAAGTAATGTTACAATTATCTAAAACAGATGACTCAGTTACCAGGTAGTGTTAAGTAAAGGGAGAAATCGTGTTCTAGAGGTAGAGTGTCCGACCTTTGATCCGAAGGTCCTGAGTTCAAATCCCGGCTTCAATGGGTTTTGTTCATGAACTTCACATTCCAATTGTTTTGACGCAGTACTGGTGTAGTGTCTAGGGAGCAGACACGAGCCTGATTAAACTGAGTAAAATTGCTCATTTCACAATCGAGCTAAAATAAATTATTACAAACTAAACTATGTAAAGGATAACTACACATTAAAGTTTAACAAATACAAAAGTAGCTTCACTTACACCCAGCCCCCATGAACATGACAAACAACACGGGATAGAAGAATCCTAGAGCCATAATAATCACATATTCATGAAATATGGCTGATATAAGGAAAACAAGGGCCATAGAAATACCTCGATACTTTGGTCCAAATACCTAAAACACAAATAAAACAACAAAGTTAAAAAATTACATCATAACCCTTTGCCTCATAAACATATTTTGAACCATTCCAAATTTTCCTATTCCAAAGCTAACATACAAAACATCAATTCCTTTAAGAAAATTGGATTATTTCTCTCTGACAGAGTGGAAAACATTGTGGCAAAAGAAGCCATTACTCATTACAAGCAATGGCTTTATTCGCCACTATGTTTTCAAAAGTCGTCTGCTTCAGATGTGGGGAATGTGGTATTATGAGACAAAGGGTAAAACATCATAAACACTAAGTTTCTAATTGGTGAAAATGTGCAGACAGACGAATATGAAGGTTATCAATGTAACATTTAAATGATGAGAGATCAGTTACTCAGACTAAGACAAGTGTTGCTATAATGATAATAATGATTATCAAATTTGTCTAAAATTTATCAGTTAAATTATGGGGAGAAATAAAGGAATGTATAATCATTAAGAAGATGGTTACCAAAGAAACTGACAACTATGGGAAACATGTATGTTACAATTCTTAAGTCTTTTCATGTATCATTAAATTGAAAATAATATCCAAACATCAAGAATTAATCAGATAATATGCAACTGTTAATGCAATAAAGAGCATTACTGAAATCCATTCTGAGAAAAGAAACACAAAATGTTTAGTCTTTTAATATACTCCCGACTGTTTGTTACCTTATAAAAATCTTTGTACAGATAAGTGTATAACCAGTCATGTACAACTATATTCCATGTTCTGTAGTAACTAGAGAACGATGTTGTATTCCACCAATCCTGTCAATATATAACATGAAATACAAGTAAAACATAAACAAGAAATCTCTATCAAATACCAACAGTTTATGCAAGAGTCATAAAATACACAGCAGAATTCAAGGGGTGAAAACATACAATAAAGTGAATAATAAGAAATATGCTAATTAATTTTTTCCTGAGGTTTAACATTGCACCAATAGCCAGGGTCATTTGGCAACTATTCCTGCTTTAATGGTGGAGGAAAACCCAAGGTGTGCACTTAGGTAGAACCACTGATCGTCTGTAAGTTGGATGGGATACTAATGAATAGAATCCACAGTAAAGATGAACAAGCTGCGTATTCAGTAAGTGAAAATGGTTCACTAGACACGTAGTTTACAAAATAAAAAAGATTTTTTACCTTATAAAACATTCTGTCTGCAAATCTCAACATTTCAGCAAAAGCGTTTAACCAAGAATGGAGTATAGCAAAGAAGGCTGTAATATGAGAGGATGGTAAACTGTATAAATTTTATATAAAAACATGTGTGTAGTAATTGTCAAGAAGGAAACTTAAAATAATCAACTTCAACCAAACCAATTAAATAACAAATGTAAAACTGAATTAAAAGATTTACTTTAATGCAAACCTGGGTGTCAGTAACAATCCATATTTTTATAACGAGAAGATGAATCTAGAATTCAGTTAAACATAAATACTGGGGGAGGTTTAAAAAGATTTGACAGAAAATCTTATCTCCAAGTATTCAATGAATCTTTCTCAACCCTTTGCCTCATAATAACATATTCCCCCGCAAATTCTCCATAATTGAAAACATTATACTATTTCATTATGTATCAATTTCAAGTGTTTTAAGAATCAGTTATTTTAGAATTTGATGACAATTTGATTGTGTATATCAACAGTACTGAAATAATACAAGACTGCCAGTCTCAAATCTAAGTCATCTAGATTTACAGTCACATACTGTACAGACTTAAATAAACTTATCACTGATTTGTGATTAAATACCCCCCCAAAGTGGGGATAGACTGCGGTACAAACTGACTAACCAACCAACAACCAGGGTGATTCCAGTACACCCCAGAAAACTGAATTTCCAGGGGTATAAAAAGCTGGACTCATTTAGCTGAATAAAGAGAGGGTTTACCTGTGAGTAATATAAGGGATCCTGGTAACATACAACCAAACATTGACATCAGAAACAACTTGGCTGACAAGTGATCTCTGTTGAAATTGCGAAACACTGGTACACAAAACCTCTCAAATATATAGTATGTGTACAGCAGACAAGCCAAAACTTGGGTGAAGTTACTCACCACATACCCCCAACGTATTGTAGCTGTCCTGAAATCATAAAATTCTTCAATACAGGCGAAACATGTATGTACAAAACATTTATATACAAAACATTTATATACAAAACATTTATGTACAAAACATTTATGTACAAAACATTTATACACAAAACATTTATATACAAAACATTTATGTACAAAACATTTATGTACAAAACATTTATACACAAAACATTTATATACAAAACATTTATGTACAAAACATTTATGTACAAAACATTTATATACAAAACATTTATGTACAAAACATTTATATACAAAACATTTATATACAAAACATTTATATACAAAACATGTATCAAATGGAAACATAAAAAGAATACAAATGTGACAAAGTTTCTTCCACACTTGTGAATCATTCTTTAATAATATTATTTACAACACAAGATAAAATAATATTCAAAATATATAATCTTTTCAAATGACATAAAACATGTTAGAGATTCTGCTTTAATACAAACATGGAGAAAACAGATTCATCCCAACTCAGAACAATCAGCTGTTCTAAGTAGTCCAGATAAAGTGACTGCTTTACTTCAACCAAATGGTATGATACAAACCAAAGGGAGGTAACTGCTTTATTAAAAGTATTTAGAAAGTTTTCTCCCTTGCAAGGGGTGATATTAAAAAATGATCAAACTATATATCACCCATCAGCCCTACGGGCAATTTACATTGTGTGTTAAATTAAGGTATAATAATCCTACACAATACTGATCAATTTATAGTAAAAATGTTTGTCAGGATAGTTGAAGTACAAACAAGCCGCGACCATGGTTCAGTGGTTAGTGTTCTGGACTTGTAACCTGACAATCAGGGTTCCAATCTCGGTTGCAGCAGGTGATACCTTTCCATAAAAATTTGACAAAAATGTCGATTTTCCTCCATATGTGGAGAAGTTGCCGGCTCCTTGCGGAAGGGTAAGTTAGTACTGGTCAGTTTACAGTCCAGCTGAACTAGGCACTGTATATAACTAAACAATTGTTGAAAAACAGCATTAAATCCAATGAAAAAAAGAACAACACGCAGACCTGGGATATGAATCTCGGTATATCAGTGTGGGAGCAAACAAGAAGTACAAGTACTTAGAGAAATCAGGACACAGATCAGTGACCTCATGATCCTTGTAATCTGAAATAAACCGCAAATACGAATACATTACAGCACTTACCTATAATAGGTAAAAGTTAAAAATAGTTAGAAAAATCTGAAATTTTAACTTCAGCGCCCAAGAAACAATAAAAACCAGTACCCTCCAGACCTTGAAAAATCTTTCTGAAGTTTTACAGATAGCTCAAGCATCTACCCCCCCCCCATTTTTTCAACAGATTTAGACAAATTGGAAAAACGACCCTTGTTGATTTAAAAAGAGGTTCCAGAAAACTCTAGAAAGCTTTTGATCATCAGCAATTAATCATGCAACAAACAATCAACTGTAAAAGTCTTATCACAACAATGTTCAATACTTCATCCCAACACAATAATCATCATTTTGTCAATAACAAAAAAGAATGTAAGCTTATCACAAAATGAAATGATAAATATTGCTATAAATTCATTTGACATTGGTTTCAAATTTATACCAAACATCTTATCTCAGCCTTTTATCACTACATGCAAAATACACATAATGTTTAGATCAATTTCAAAATACTTCAGATGTCAAGTATCTAAATAAAGCTATTAAAGTAAATTAAACACAGTGTATAACTAGGCTTACTTTCTGTACTGTATGCTAACACTTTAGGGAAGTTCTCTCTCACAAATGCATGAGATTTCATCATAAATCGTAGCTGAAACAACAACAAGCATATGTTACAATATCATAAGTTTCATCAATATAATTTTTAAGAAAAAATTGTCATTTCAATCGGAAATGAATGAGAATTTTAGGTATAAATTTAAAATGTAAACACTCCCTGACAGGTGACATTAATGTGAAATATTTACCTGTTCACAAGTAATGATGATGGCAGATGCAGGCGGTATTTCATTTTCAAACACATATAAAGCTGGTAGTACAAAGAAAGCACATTGATATATTATATACACCACAAGACCTGCATAATCAAACCATCCTGCAATATATATGAAATACAAGAATGTATTAATGTACAGTCAATCCTGTGAACAAAGTCCACCCTCGGAAAACACAAAATGAGACCATTATTGACAGATGGCCTTTATTTGGAGGTCAGATTGTTCTAAATAACCAGTGATGGTTTTTCAAAGAATGGCCTTTATTCACAGAGTGGTCTTTATTCGCAGGTGAAACACACATTAACGATCTAAATATAACTAAACTGTACAGCAAGGTAAAATACTGTCAAACAGTACTTGATAAGATAATTTACTTTTGTATTCACTGTTTACAACTCAATAAGACTTCCCACAAGCACTTTATTATTGAGAAATAAGATGAAACAAGAGAAGAAAACAACCAAAGTTTACCTGGTTTTCCAGGAGGTCTGTATAAAGTCCAGTAATAAAATCCAGGGTAGACAATCAATAATGTACTAAACTGCATCCACAACCAAAGGGAGACAACTTTAGGGAACTTTCCCATACCCCACTGTATCAACCCAAAGTCAAGTCCCAGTCTGTAAATATAGTGACCAGATGTAGACATATATTAGAGGCAAGATTTAGTTAATATTTGTTGGGTAAAAAAGATTTAGCCAGCAATAATAAAGAATAAAGCTGAGACCTATTCCAGTGGTTAGTGCGCTGGACTTGTAACCTGCCAAACCAGGTTTAAATCCTGGTTGCAGCAGGTCATACCTTTCTATGAAAATTTGACAAAAATGTCGATTTTCCTCCATATGAGGAGAAGTTGCTGGCTCCTTGTGGAAGGGTAAGTTAGTACTGGTTAGTATACAGTCCAGGAAAACTGGTTAGGTGAACTGGTCACTGTACATAACTGAAAAAAGGTAAAAAAATGGCATTTAACCCAGTGAAAAAAAAATGGATAAAACACAAAGCCCATAATTCAATATCTTACAGTTTAACACAGCACTAAGATATAAAGGTAAAAACAGGTAAACAGACAATCCTCCCAACATTAATTTTTCAAAAAAAAAAATTACAATTGAAAAAATATATTAGAATCTAATTTTGCTTCAAAAGACAAAATTAACACTTCACAGGATTAAAGTTGGGTGTACAAGATCGACATGTACATCACATCATGTCTAAAAAGTTTTCATAGATCACCATGAACATTATGAACCTAGCACTCTATGAACAAGGTACACTATGACCTCAATATACAGAGACTTCTGTACACTATATCTTTGTGCCCTATAACCTCAGTACACTATGACCTTAATAAACTGAGACCTCTGTACACTATATCTCTGTTTCCTATGACTTCGGTACAGTAGAACCTCTTTACACTATGGCCTCTGCACACTATGACCTCTGTACAATATGACCTCTATACACTATGATCTCAGTACAGTATGACCTCTGTACAATATGACCTCTATACACTATGACCTCAGTACAATATGACCTCTATACACTATGACCTCAGTACACTATGACCTCTGTACACTACAATCCAGGTATTAACAGATGAGACATAATGTAGAGACAGTTGCTCCTGCCTCTGACTTAGAATTACGACAGTCTACTTACGATCCTTTTTCAATAATATCCATGAGTAGAGTATTCAGGGAGAAGATGATAAGTATAGCCACAAACACATGATAAATACTTCTTATATGACTGATCTCAAATAAATCACTGAAAAAAAAAACAAACGGATCATAATTAATAACGTCAGATTAAAAACAGGGAGCACTGGAATGAAACATACACAGTAAAACCCCGTAATCTCAAGGAGTCATCAGAACAGACTAAATGCTTGGGATAAACATGGCACTCATAATAACAAGGTATTTGTTTGCTTGTTGACGGGACTTTAAAAACTCTTAGTGACAAGTTGGGCGCTCGTGATATTGATGGTCATAGTAACGAAGTTTTACTTAACCATAGAAAAAAATTCAGAGGATGCAAAATGCATTATCAGACATTGAAAAATTTTAATGAATCATTTAAAAAATTTATGGCAATTAAAGCAGAAAAAAAGTGTGTTTTATAACAAAATACAATGAAAATAGATAAATTTTATCACAAGAACTTACGTGAGAACTGATCTCCGAGCTACAAATTCTTTATCAGGTAATTTACCTTGTTCTTTTTGTCGTCTGCAAGTAAACACAACATGTAACATACAAGTAACCAGTCAATGAACACAGAAATACAGTCAGACAATTCTACCATCTACTGACATCTACATGTAACATAAAAACCAGTCTAACATAACATGTATTATCTCTACAGAAATTACATGATGTACATATAGGACAGGGATAAACACTCACAATATTGAATAAACATGTATCTATGACAAAATGATATAAATACTGAGAACAAAGATTCAGATTGTAAACAAACATGCAGTAACTGAGTCCAACAAGCTAAGACAGTTAATATGTTACATTAAAATAAGATTACAACAGTTGATATACTCAAAAAGATTTTAATTCAAATTTTCTATTATAAGATAATAAAACAAAGCAGAAAGGGAAATACTTGACAGTAAATACATCACAAATAACATTCATATCTAAACATCATTTTAATAATACTAAAGCAATATGTACATAACAGGGCTCAATAAATCCACTCATCAGCTCATAATTACGAGTAGAAATCCACTCATGATGAGTTGAAATTGCTGTAGGGGGCCAGCATATATATATGTAATAAATTATGATACATGTGTTTTTGGTCCATGTGGCCATTTTAGAACTAATACACAATTATACACCATCCCTTCAACATGCTAGCCCCCCTGTGATAGAACTATTTAAAATTCTAAGCTGGTCGTCTTGTAGGACAAGTAACCTGAGAAAAAATTTGTTGAGCCCTGTATAATTACTTTAGACCATATCAAAATTAGCTACCAGCAATCAATCAATAACAATGAATCCTGAGATATTTCATTCAGGTACATTTAATTATACTTAAGACAATTATAAGCTGTAATACACAGGACAGTCAAACAAGAATACTAAGCCTTGATATATATTATATATGCAGTCTATAACAGAGATAATGGATGTACCATGATTATACCAAGATACAGAGCAAATTAAACAATAAATTTTTGTAAGAATTTCAATCACACACATTCTGGATTTGATATCAATAAAATCAAGAGGCAACTGTAAGAAGACTTTTCCTTGAAGTTCGTGATTGATAAATTTATACTGCAACAATTCAAGCAGTCTTAAAAATGACCAGGAGTCTCCATGGTTGAGTGGGTACAGTCTCTGATTAGTGATCACTAGCCCCTCACCACAGTGGGGTCTCACTTGGGACCATGTTTGACATATGAGAAAGCTGTCCAGCTGGCTTACGGAAATTGTTTGGTTTTATCCAGGTATATGCCTGGGTCTTCTTCCACCATTAAAGCCGGGAAAGTCACCAAATTACCCTGGCTGTTAAAGCAACGTTAAACCTCAGTGAAAAAAAAATAAAAATGACCAACCAGAGCAGAAAGATGAAAATAAGTGTTTATCATAATAATAACTGCTTATCATGCACAATTACTGCTGTCATAGTTCAGATATAATGCAAAGGAGGACAGTTCAGACACAGACAACTAGTTCAGAATAAACCATTTCTACATGGTGCTTGATAAATTCTGGATATAAGACCAGATTTATGTCAGTAAGTAAGCTGTAAGCTGTTACAGAAAGCTCTACAAATATTCACCATGTTTGACATATACAGTTTACTTATACAGCGAGATAAACAGTAGATATCATGCACTATTTCTATCATGCACTGTTTTTATACTACATACGGTTTTAAATCATTGCTGGTATCTGTATCCCTAGAAAAATAATACATAAACAAGGGGATATTATACATAGAGATTCATGCAAACGCAAGACATGCAAACACAACAACAACAAGTACTTCATCAATCTTCATGTATGTACCAGAATATGTTACAGTGATCTTTATAAGAGAACTCAACAACTTGTGACAGGAACAATTTGTCAGTTAAAAACTAGAGTCCCACAGAGCAGAGCCAACGCTTGTCTGTTTTACATCATTCTATTTAATAAGCAATTTTTATCAAAGTTAAAAAGGGGCTCAACTCCAAAAATATAGCTTTCAGAATAATGCCTCTTGTCTGGCAACTGCGTCTTGTTATGATAATTAAGTATTTCAAGCGTCATGTTGATATCTTTAAAAGTATTTGAATAATGGGCTACATTAAAGTTTTTGTACGACAATGACGACAACAATGCAGCAATCATAATAGCACGACTTTTTCTTCGAAACAGACAAGCTAAAACTAAACACTTAATCATGAAATTATACTGTCAGTTGAAAGCAGTTCAATCATATAGTGTTGTAAATTTTCATCTTTTATATTTATGTCTTTACAGATAAATGAATCTTTTATAAAATAATTTCCTAATCTTGCTACATTTAATCAGAAAATAATTTTACAGGACTGAAAATTGATTTAGGAGAGTTTTATATTCATGTCTAAAGATTTAAGTAAACCAGCAGATATATTATAACACAATTCCATACTTATGACTTGTTTAGTAAGAGAATCAATTTTACCTGACAAACACTAATATCTCAAATCATTCATTTTTTTTTTTATAAAGATGCATATTTATACGACAGTATAATACTCTAGTTAAGAAGACTTACATTGTATATCTTATGAACAAATAGAATTATAACAATCACTTTATTTTGAAAGCATGAAAATTGCAGTGATAATAAATCATACAATCATGATAAAGAAAAATTCCTTTATTTGCATAAAGAAATTTTAGCTACTACCTGGCTAAGAACTGAGTTACACAAGGGACATATAAGATATGCACACAGAATGTTTCTTTAAACATATTACAGACATGCATCTATGTAGAATATCATTCAAAGGATAGATTTTACATAAATGTTTGTTTGTTTGTTTTTATGTAACATTGTCACTGGGTTTAACCCTTCCACAAGGAGCTGGCAACTTCTCCACATATGGGAGAAAATCAACATTTTTGTCTAATTTTCATAGAAGGGTATGACCTGCCGTGACCAGGATTTGAACATGGGTCATAGGGTTTCAAGTTCATATAAATGAGGAAGGGAAGGAAGTCGTAACAAATCAGACAAGAGTATCCCACAAATAAACCAACACAAAATAACTAATGTAACCAAGAGTGTAACCAATAAAACACAACAGCAATGAATGAAAACCAGAATTGTTAAGATTTTATTAAAAAAGTATGATAGAATTCAGCCAGTATGTCAGAAAGTCATGTCTCAATTTTATCAAAGTAAATAGAATCATACACAATTTTATACTTTAAAAAGGAGAAATTGGAAAATAGATAACGAAAATTGACACTATATTGTATAATAGGGAATGCATTGTTCATTAACATAAAGTTTCTACCTAACTGTAAAGATTAAAGCTAAGAAAGGTCCGTTATTCAAAGCTTAATCAAAGATGTACAAATAATCAAAGTCTAGTGTCAGCTTTTAACAAACCTATCATTCTCTGCTAACTGAGACATTTCTAATTTTAGTACAATACAAATTGTTTGTAGAAATGATAATTGATGAAATCAGAGACATTCAATAAACTTAAAAAATAAGTTTTAGTGAATTAAAGTCACAAATAAGAAAAAGGCAACAAGCACTTCAACCCAACTCCCAGTTAAAGTAGAAACGGTAACACTATACATACACATAGTGAAATCTTTCTTTGTAAATATTACTGTAGCTAAATACAAAACATCATGCATAATGTCAGTGATACAAAAATACGATAATAACAGTAACAACATACATGTGAGCGCTACAATATCTACCACACAAAATGATCTATGGTAACATTGATTTAATTCCATTACAACAAGTGTCATTAACTTCCCAGGGTATAAATTCTTTCAGTTACTTTTAGCTGCTCAGGAAAAGTTTTCAATCGTAATTGAGGGCACAAAATACTTTTAACAGTTACAGAGAGCAATTCTCTAAAACTTACACACCATAACAGGTAGAAAAGTTTTGTTCAGTGTTTACAGTAGTTCAAACTCACTAAGTACTAAAATCTTTGTCACTTTACACTCCATATTTAGAACAACATAATTAGTCTTGTATAAAACTATATTAATAAGGATACATAATCTTGGGAGAGAACGTAAAAAGAAAACTTATTTCAAGCATTAACATTTTCAGAACAGGGACAAAGTCAAAACTCACATCCATCAAGTAAAAAACAGCTTTGATGGATTTTTCTACAGGATTAATCTTCCTTATAAACTCTACAGTTTTACAGTTAGTATAAAAATAATATGATAATAATAAATCAAAAAAGCATGCTCAGCACAGACTGACTGAATTATAATAATAATAATAATAATGATGACTGTATTTTGTTTGGATAACATACTTAGTTTAAAATCAAGTTTAAGTATGGCAGTGTTCTCATTAGGAATTTTGTTGGATAAGCTTAAATAGAAAAGTAACAGACTTTCTAGGGGGCGTCGGGGCATGTCCTCCCAGAATTTTTTTTGCCAGTTTTAACTGTTCCATTAGTTGTTCGAACCGACCTTTTAGATTGGCTGCTGGTTCCTAATGAGAACATTGTTTGGTCATATGGTCTACTTGTAACTCAATGACAAATCAAACAATGGCAAAGACAAACTTGAAGTGTAAAAAAAAATTATAATGCTACTTACTTGTTTCTGTCTGTAGAGAATGCAATGTTGATATTTTCATCGTGTACAGACTGATTAATGATCTCCACATCAGCCATAAATGCATCAAATGAATCAGCGATGTCTTTCTTCACTCTTTCTAATACATCCTCACGTACTTTCTAAAGCATATAAATATATGATTATGTCACCCAAAAGCAATTGCTTACTTGCCATAACACAACCCAATATTTTTTCAGTGAGTAGGTAGGTAGGGATTTTTTCTTTTGAATAACTGAATAACGAAAGTATAAAAAAAAGTAAAAAAAAAATTACCGAAAAAGTTAAAAAAAGTTGAGTGGCGGCATTTTTATGAGTGGGTCGCATTACAGCAAACATAATTTTCTTAAGGATGGCTTTACTTTACTCTTCAAATTTTGTTGAAATTGTATAGAAGTATGACACAATCCAACATTTTAAGCAAAATATCTCTAGATGTTATTATGATACATAAAAACAGCTAATGTAGGGATCTTTTGCCTTCTTTGCTTTTGTTTTTCCTTTTTCTGGTTCCCAACCTAAAAATTCCCAATTTTGGCATCACACCGCACATTTTTTCCCAATGTACCACACCAGGATCAAAAATTGAAAAAAAAATCATGAAAATGGAAATGATGTTTTAACTAGGGCTAAGTAGAACACTTGCAACATGATGCACATTGTGATATAAACAGCCGACATGATATATACTGCAGTAAACACCATTTCAATAGAAACACCATTCAATGATCATTTACAAATGTGTTTTATAACTCTAAAACTATTTGGTCAGTGTATTTAAATCAATAATTTGACATAGAGAACTTTCATTTATTTAAACTTTTAATCAAACACTGGTTAGTTAAAGTAATCCATATTTCCAATCTGAAATATGCAAAAAGTCGTTGATATTTAAATAACATCCCTGTCTTTGTCAAAATTCTAATCTCCTTACAAGTTATGACATTATCATATGTTGTGTATATTATGTGTATGGCCTAGTGGCTATTTAACATAATAAAGAACTGAATTGAATTATAAAATGGAAACAAACACATGAACAAACCTGTGCTTCATTCACAATACGCTGAATTCTTAACTGACGATCAAAACTGTGATTATCCTGCTGATCCATACTGTTGTCTGAAAAAGTAAGAGATAAATATACAGTAAAACCTCTCTTGAGCAAAAACTTCCCTTCAACAACATGATTTTTTCTTACTGTACAATTTGACTATTAATTTAACCTCTCTAGAGTAACAACCTTTCAACAACAACATAATTTTGCTTCTCCCTAAGGGAGTTGCTTTGGAGAGGTTGCACTGTAGATGTATCTGCCATTTCACTTTTACACTTATGATTTTAACAGGAGATGCCAAAACTCTCTGGAACAATTAGATAATTCACTGCTCAAAATATTGTATCCAGCCTACATCATTGTATGCTGATCAAATATTTGAGATTCAAATTCCAGATTCCTAAGTCAGATCTATAAAATGATATCGACACAAATAGATGATACAATATAATTAAACTTACCAGTATTCAGAGGTACTTAAAGTGGCCTTGTCAGTTATATGTTACAATCAATCTATAAACTTATCGGACACAGACATTATTATCTGATGACTTTTTTTATAATGGTCAGTGACACAAGATAAACTCATACTTATTGACTTAAAATCCAAAATGACTAGATAAACAAACATAACCAAACAATGTGATTTTAACAAACAGTCAAAACAGCAATCAGAGGTCATTGAAGAGAAACAAAAAATCAATTTTTTAACAGCTGATCATTTATTCAGATGCTCTTTATGACTGTTAATAAATTAATAAATTGTGTATAATTGAGTCACCTTCATCATAAGAGAGCTGTTTACACAGGTCTGACCACATAATCTCAAATACAGTGTTTGTACATTATTTGTAAATTGTATCATTTAAAATAGATGGGAAAGATGAATTCAATCCTCCTAAATCAAGCCTCATTGTGGAGAGAATCAACTATAGACATTAATATATAATCGCAAAAGGCTAAGTAAAATAAATACAAAACATTCCCAATGACTTTTCTTCAATTTTGGGAAAGGGTCCTGTCTAACTGGAAAAAGTCATGGTGTGATGCCAAAATTGGGAATTTTTATGTCAGAAATTGGGAAAAAATGTCCTTATTCCTGATTGGGAAGGGTATGTTTTTCCAGACACAAAAAAAGATGAAAAAATACCTGATTCCAAATGCTGGAAATATTTCACTGCAAAATGGTATGTTAACTGAGATAATATCTTTACAAAGCATCAGTAACACAATTATATATCTTCTTTTACAATCATAAGGTGATTTAAACAATGCATGGTGGATGAAATTATATAAAAAATCAATTATTTTGTTGATAACAAGAGTTTGTAAGAAAATTCAACTGAAGATCAGCAAAGCGAGTTGCAAGAAAAATTTCTTAGTAAAGTAAAACTGACTTGTATATTTAGATGTTTATGTGTAATTTGTGCACAAATTATTCACCAAAGTATAATTAACAATGTCCGTGAGTAAAACATTTCCATTGTAACAGAAAAAAGAACAGCATCTTACCTTGGTAACTATCCTAGCGATATCATAAACAAATGTTAACACACTATAAAGTATACAGCACACCGTAGGTATACACTATACGGTTATTTCGAAATAATTTAATTAAAATAAATTGCATGTGAAAAAATATAAATCATATCAGTTTACAATAAGTTCAAACCAGTAAGTAATGAACTTTCTTTATATACGTACATATATTTATTTAACTGATTATTGCATCAGTGTCAAAAAGTCACTTACACGTGGATGAACTTTGAAACAGAATCTTGGTGACTAACCTACACACAATGATGTTTGTGGACAGGATGCGCTAAAGTGACGTAGATTTAGGCCACATTTGCAAGTATCATAAGAAATTTGTGTAATTGCCAGTTACAAAAACAACATTTAAAGACTTTTTAATTCATTAAAATCTTACCAGCCTCCTGGTTTTTAGGTATTTGTCCGTTTCCTTCGCGTCTTTCGTTGTTCATTTTTAGTTCAGTATGCTTCAAAGCGGTGTCGTGCGTGAAAGTTACGAAATGTGAAATTCAAAGTTGTGGCTAGGGTAGTGGCTAAAGGTGACATTCCGTACTTTCAAAAAAGTATACCCAAACCATTACCTGTTCATCTGGAGCATAACAGAACGGTCCGTAGTTGTATTCAAAGGGAACCAGTTAAAAATAAAGTCAGTTTTTATCTTTACTGGATGCAAACATAAAGAGAGAAAAGAGAGTCATCGTGTCAACTCCATTGAATCTTTAAAGCCGTTCAGTGGTCATGCTATTACTATGACAACGTAACCACGAGGTATAAGTACAGTCAAAGACATATACATGTATTATTGTACTGTATAATGTATTTGTCTTATGTACGGTACAGTGTTTTAGTGTATGCTGGAACGCCTGTGTATATTATGTATCTGATTTTGGTCCTGTTTTTTTTGTTTCAAATTAATCATATTTTACCACCGAAACACCACCCAATCACTAAAATAATAAAATAACATTCTTGGACCATAACATGACTTGTACAGGGTGGAGAATAGGTGCATAAGAGTACAGACAATATGACGACAATTGTGTCCAACATACGAATATTCGTGCACCTTTGTCTTGATTGTACTACATGAAAGGCTAATGCATTAATTAATAAATTTATGTCGGACAATAGCCAAAAGCTTTAGTTGTAATTCGTGTTACCAAGGTAAAAGATAAAGAAACACTTCGTTATAAAATATGACGTACACTATTTATATATATATACTTATTTTGTACTCATTTTTCCGACAGGAAAACGGAAATAAGATGTTTTAACATGAATTATGAAAGTTCACTTAACCTAACCCATTCTTGTGCCTCGACGACGTATATGGCTGGATTTTGTATTACACTGAACACTGAAACGTTAAGTATTAAATAAGACATAAATAAACACCCATCTATGTTGAGAAATTTAGCAGGACACAAATATATTCAGCTGTCGGTCATGATCGCCTGTCACGTGATCAGAGGACCGTTATGACATATTTATGATCACGTGAGTAATAAAAAACTAACCCCTTATCAATATAATAAAATTGTGCCTCATGAAGATATGCATACTGCCTCATACAGCCATGCATACTGCCTCATAAAGACAAGCATACTGCCACATACAGATAAGCATATTGCCAAATGCAGACATACATGCTGCCACATACAGACATGCATAATTTCACCTTTTACAGCTCTATAAAGACCTGCATACTACCACATACAGACATGCATACTGTCACACCTTTTACAGCTCTATAAAGACAGCGGCTTTACGAATGCACCCGGTTGAAAGATTTATGAGAAACACGTATAGTATAGCGTCTATCGCTGGTAAATGTACTTTTGTTTTAAATTTTAAGTTTCTGCTTTGGTCCGCCTTAGTCTGAGAGACGTTGTTGAAATGAAACTTATCCAAGAATTTAGTAGAAACAAACTTTAATGATAAATGAAAACTTGGCCATAGGTAGCATTAAAAGTAAGTAGTCTTATGTTGAATTCACGATCGTATGTCCAGTCATGTATATTTGAGTCCAACAAAATGTGGTCATTAATGATTGTTAGTCGACATGACATTTATACATACTATCATTATGTTGATCAGATGTCGCTGGGTGGATCCTGTCCTGTCACGTGATTAGACTAATGACCATACAAACATACATGTAAATAGAGAGAAGGGTAATAAATGACACCATGTTGTATAAGGTTAATTACAGAAAACATTATACCACAGTTTTATTACACATCTGTACAAATACATGTATAATTCACAAATATCATATATACATGTATACATACATACGATATTCAGTTGTATGTAAACTGTTGTGTATCATTAAAACAAACCGTTAACTTTTTTTCGGGATCAATCGCTTTCTAAGAATCGAGCCATTATGGGAAAAAAAGGTTGGTTATGATTTTTATGCATTACCTTAGTTCTAAAAAATAAAAAACGCATATAATTATTTCACCGTATACAATCACGTTTATTGGACATCTATCTATGATAATAACACAAGACACACTTTTTTATAATTTTTATTTTCATTTGTATATGTTTCCGTGTATGTAATGTAAAATTTACTCGTTTATTGTATTAGGAAACTTTCTGTAACAAACAATATGGTTACACAGTATCAGTAAATTTAAGACATTGGTGCGTGCTCCTCTTGAATAAAAAAACGTCCAAAGACGTAATTTAATTTCCTTGAATTTCGGCATCTGCAACAATTTTAACTGGAAAACAAATAGTACAAGTGCAGAATATTATTGTACGGAATCATTGGATAGAATCCTGTATATTTTATTGCAGTGAGTGTTATTTTTTATATTCATTAAGGGCCGTTTTTCTCCTTCACCGTAATAATAATCATCACGATAGAAACATATCTTGTATCTGTATTTTATGTCAGTTCCACAATAAGTCCGAGTTCCTGTGAAGATGAAAAAAATAAGGTGCAAATTTTTAGATCTTGAATTGAATCACAGTCTTTATTTTAACATGCATACAGTGTACGCGTAATGCCGCCGTGGCCGACTCCAAATAAATTTTACTAAGGCGTGGTGTAACAAAAACTATTTTCTATGATCAATATTTGGGTTTAAATTCTTTAAGGTACTTAAAGCTAAACTATTATAATTGTAGGTCTTACACACATATAAGCGCAAACGTGTCTTTCTTCAACTCTTACGAAAACGTTAAAACACTTTCGTCACCACAAGTGACCGTGACGGTTTTAATCCGGGATTTTCACCTGTGTCATACCTGTATGATATATAAATCTAAATATAGTAACACGTTGACGTGAACTGACTCTTAGCTACAACCAGTACATATTTGTATTTACGTCCAATCGTTCGTATACTGATTTTATAAATTGGATTTTTGTATTGAAAAGGTAAGTATAAAATATTGAACAATATATGCTATTTTATTGATAGGATGTCCTGCTTAAAACAATCGTTTAATGTTCAGAACGAACAATACAAAAACATGTTTGACGTATTCCGATGTAAATCAATTTAAACATTAAAACTCGTCTACTATATAGGACATTGGCTGCGTAGACGTTTAATTGTAAAAATAGTCAATTCAACACGAATTGTACTGTATTGATTGTAGTGATATTTGCTTCTAAATGACTCTTAATGTATACAATCAGTTCGTTGTTATTTTGTATAGAATTATAGAAGATATGTCCTGATATTTAACACGGGAACATTCTGGTTTATAATCTCTTAATGTGTAACCATAATTCTTCCGAGTGGATTTACGTGAATTCATGTGTACACTTTTATAGAGTACATTGATATATTTATGCTTAAAAGTAGATAGTTGAAATACTTATATTGAAATATGATTTATCATTAAGAACACCAGTTTAAGAGTACGTACCAGCAGATAGGTGGTATAAAACATTGTGATAGTGCTCTTTACGAGCCGGAAAAATGCTCCATACCCTGATAAGATAAGGATACGTGAATGTTTATATATATATAAATGTAATAATATATGTAATAAATGTATGTTTATACATGTACGTAGTCAATACGAGAGATTATAAAGACTTGTACACTGTCGAATATTTCACTTTTATGACTATATTTTAACATGTTTTATTGTATGGATGTTTATTAACGTACAAAACTATCATACCGACAAAAGAGTTGAAATATTGAAATTAATTAAAACATTGTATTTATATACATGTACGTTTATACGTGTTTACTATATGTAAATTTGTTAGCTCAGTTATTTCAATATAACAAATCTGTTGTTAAGAACAGGAGCTGAAAATATCTTTTCTAGATATGCAGAAAAATGAAATATTTTTTGAGTCAACGCCCGTTATGAACAGTATTTCAGTCAAAGGCTGTTTTATAACATTAACGAATTCTTTGTTTTATGGCTGAAGCAGATAAGCCAAACATCAGTTATATATGTAATGTATATGTCAATTATATATGTATTGTATATATGTAATGTGTATATCAGTTATGTATGTAATGTATATATCAGTTATGTATGTAATGTATATATCAGTTATATATGCATTGTGTATATGTAATGTATATATCAGTTATATATGTAATGTATATATCAGTTATGTATGTAATGTATACATCAGTTATGTATGTAATGTATATATCAGTTATGTATGTAATGTATATATCAGTTATGTATGTAATGTATATATCAGTTATGTATGTAATGTATATATCAGTTATGTATGTAATGTATATATCAGTTATGTATGTAATGTATATATCAGTTGTGTATGTAATGTATATATCAGTTGTGTATGTAATGTATATATCAGTTATATATGTATTGTATATATCAGTTATGTATGTAATGTATATATCAGTTATGTATGTAATGTATATATCAGTTATGTATGTAATGTATATATCAGTTATGTATGTAATGTATATATCAGTTATGTATGTAATGTATATATCAGTTGTGTATGTAATGTATATATCAGTTGTGTATGTAATGTATATATCAGTTATATATGTATTGTATATATCAGTTATGTATGTAATGTATATATCAGTTATGTATGTAATGTATATATCAGTTATATGTATGTATATGTTATATGTAATGTATATATCAGTTATGTATGTAATGTATATATCAGTTGAGTATGTAATGTATATATCAGTTGTGTATGTAATGTATATATCAGTTATATATGTATTGTATATATCATGTATGCATGCAACATTTACTTGTCTTTTGGAATGATATAATACATTTATATGAAGTCATAAATTGTGTGATTAAAGGCATTGTTTAAATGATTTAAATGACAATCAAAATTCTATTACGCAAACAGAATAAAATTAATATAATCCTCACGCTACATTAACAAAGGCGAACAGCAAACAAAAGGTTCAGCTTATATCCTATACATGCACCACACATGCATATAGTATAAGTCTGTATTATATTCTTAACCAGTAAGCAGTTTGTTTGTTTTTACGTGACATTGTCACTAGGGTTTAATGCCGTTTTTCAACAAATTTTTTAGTTATATACGGCGACCGGTCCACCCAACCAGTTTTCCTGGACTGTATTCTGACCAGTACTATCTTACCCTTCCACAAGGAGCCAGCAACTCCTCCACATATGGTGGAAAATCGACATTTTTGTGGAAAATTTTATGCCGCGACCGGAATACGCATTTTTTTTCAAGAACGGAAACATAAAATAACACAGTCATGTAGTTCAATATTAACGATTTTACTTCACTCGTGTTTCATTCATCTTATTGTAAAACTTCGTCTGAATTCAGGCATAACCAGGTGTTCTGTCAACCGTCACATGATACTTATATATGATATAATAGTGAATATTGATTTGAAAATGAAACTTCTAAATTTTTGTATTAAGTACACTATATGTTGTGAGTTAAACATGGAAGGTAGTTTGTTATAAATGTAACATTTAGAGTAGCGCAGTGATGATGTGGTTAAAGTGTCGATCACTACCCTGAGGTTGTGAGTTCAAATTCCACAAATCTGATGTAATGGTTAATTACCCCAGTACTTTATACGTCATACTATGATGATAAAATATTGTGTTGATGTATAAAGTACAAGTATATGTGATTGTTTTATTCAGCTTATGAATTCAGAGAAACCATGTTGTAGATTACACAAACCCGAGCTATCAGTATTGTACATTATGACATCAAGATAGAATAATTTCACAAAATCATAATCTATATTTCCTTTGTTCTTGTCTATCAACATTTTCAAATCAATAAAACACCAGATTTTCACGTGAAATCATTATCACAATTTAACCATTTACACAAGTCATCCACTGATATCGATTGTTGACATTCAATGGAAACGATCGATTTATGGAAATGACAAAGTTTATTTTCATTAACTATCCGAATTAACGAACACGAAGTCACTGGTGTAATATTTGGACTATAAATGGATATATTGAAATAAGATTTCAGTTCGATCTGAAGGAAAAAAAGCTGTGGTTGATGTGAATAAAAAAAGAATAATATTAGAATAAACATGCCACAGGCTCTTTGATGTAATGTCTGTGGTGTAATCAAGGCTTATTCATTAAACCGTTAATTATGATATTTTTCCGGGTTGGACAATCAAGTGTTTGGAATATTGTCTTAACATTTAAACCACTTTAATGTTATAATTTATAGCTTGATATAAATTGAGTACAATACGAACAAGCAGGATTGTCTCTGTTTATTTAAATAACGTATAAAGCTGCACATGATTGATTTAGATCAGGTGATTGTATAATTTACTTATGTTTTGCTGGTCCATGGTTTACAATTTGGCAAATGGAAACTTTTATATCTCACATTCATGACTTTACACAACGCCTGACTGTGTCACTGATAGCTACTAGTATAATGTACCGCTCTGTAATGAAAGACTTGCTCGCTACTGTCACCATTATCTGCTAATCTTATCAATTTACATTTTCTTCGGTAATTAATTTACTAATTCAGATTTTGATGGTAAATATTTTGTACATTTAGCAATGGCTCACCCACAACAACAATATGGAGAAGCTCCACCACCATACAGCGGACCGGCTTATGGTGCTGGTGGTGGTGGCCCGGGATACCCACCCCCACAACAGGGGTATCCACATCCGTACGGCGGCCAACCGGGACAGCCGGGAGGTTATCCAGGACAGCCAGGTGGCTACCCCGGGCAACCAGGTGGGTATCCAGGACAACCAGGCGGGTACCCGGGGCAACCAGGCGGGTACCCATACGGATATGGTCATACGACGACGATAGTCACCCAGCCACAGACGTACGTATGATATAAAACTACATTCTCTAATAATTAGCCATTAATAACAAGCAATTATTCCAATCATCGACCCAAAGTATTTTTAAAGTGCTCTTATCAATAATTTAAATATACGCAGTATAGCGAATGAAAGTTATACATGCCAGATATGATATTTTTTATAGAATGTGTTTATAGTTTCCACGATGGTATATAATGGTGTATTTAAGCTTACAATGGCCACACAGATCAAAAAACACCTGGACGAACATTCGTGTGGCCATTTTAGGCCTAATACACCATTACACACAATCCCTTCAAAATGCTAGCTCCCTATTGTTAGATCTATATGATTGTCCCAGTTTTATATTTCAGGAGACAAATAAAACCCATTTATCCAGGAGACATCTAGATTGATATAATATGATTACTTAGTATTACATATTAGCGAATGCTTCATATTGAAGTATCGAGAAAAATATCATTAACATAATAAAGTACAATAAGAAAAGAATGATGTATTAGAGCTGTGGTCGATCTGATGCGGATGTGAAATACAAAAATGCATATCATGTGTAATATCAACACATGAGCAAAACAAGATATTTTATTGAAGGTGGAACATGTTAATTCACTTCAATGCGTCACGTGACGTATTCAATGTGTAAATTAGTAATATAATATTACGCATCAAAAAATCTATTTATCTGACACACCCTCGTGTTTTCAAGTTACACTAGAACGAACACAAGTTTATACGTTAAAAACATCAATTTTAATGTTACTGTATGGCAATTTGAGCTAAAATGCATTTGATTACATCAAATTTTGTTCAAATTTACTGATCAAAATTGATAAATCTTTTATAAAATTTTGTATATCACTGTCCAAATATATCCTAAGAGGGGGACATTGTTTGCTTAAAATCACTTACATATCACTGTCCAAAACTATCCAAACGGGAGGACATTGTTGCATAAATTATACGTATACATCACTGTCCAAAAATATCCAAACGGGGGGACATTGTTGCATAAATTATACGTATACATCACTGTCCAAAAATATCCAAACGGGGGGACATTGTTGCATAAAATTACGTATACATCACTGTCCAAAAATATCCAAAAGGGGGGACATTGTTGCATAAAATTACGTATACATCACTGTCCAAAAATATCCAAACAGGGGGGGGGGGAGCATTGCTTGCTTACAAACATCTTGATTACGAAATGCTTTATTTTTCAGCGTACAACAACCGCAGAGGGACAGGGATAAAGACCGATCCATGGAGTGTTGTTTACTTGCCACACTGGCCGTTGTGTGTTGTTGCTGTATAATGGACTAACAAAACAAACTGTGATGACGTCATGCTTAAAATTTATTACTGATGAAAATCCACAAAATGTTATGTATTCGTTAAAATCTCAATCATATGTTATCTCATTTAATAGATTATTGTTTACGTGATGTGTAAATATCAACAATTTTTTATATCATTGTATTTTACGATTTTGAGAAACTTGGAATTCAAGTTGTAACTTATACTGTATTAGTAATGGAATTTATATTTATATTTCTATTTCACATTTCTATTCATTACGATCTGACTTATTTTTCATACAAATATTAAGAGCCACAGTGAGATAAAAAAGTGTTCATTGTAAGCTCAGAACTTGTCCGTACATGAAGATGTAAGGATAACACATTATTCTACGCATTCAGTTATCATATCAATCAATGATCACAGTTTTTCTTATAGTTTTTTTTCCTTTTAATCATTCATGTGTTCAAGCATTATGAAAATAAGGACTTAAAAATGTGAACTATGAACCTTGTGTCAGCTTTCTCCCTGTTCTTTGTTTCAAACATGTAGAAGCGGGCACCTGTCTACTGTCACGTGTCTAGATGTGTACACATGTATCATACATCTTCATAATGTTCGTATCTAACTTTGTATCAAACTTAAATGTAGCGTTTTATTAATTTTCAATCCATAAAATTCAGTCTGTTTTATTTTCATTTCATGCATTATTTGCTCCCTAGAAGTTTCAATCTACACAATGTACACATGACATAGATTGCAAAATTCCTAAGATTTCAAGGAATTGTATAAATAAATAAATAAACAAATAAGGAACAACATCAATACATGTCAGGTATCAAGTGTAGCTTACAGAAATTATTTTAATGTTATCATTATAAAAACGTGAATTTTAATAATTTTTCATTTTTCTGTCCAATCTTTCATTATGATAAAATGTCATACCAGCTGAGCCCTGTTCTAATTGTTTTGTACAGAAATGTTTAATGTAGCTTTAACTTTCATGTTTCTTGTATGTTTAAACATCATATCAATGTGTGTTGTGATATGTTTTATTGGTCTGAGAAAATATTTGATGAACCACGTGTTCACATTCAGACCTCACGTTCGGGAGAAAATTATTTTGTTTTAAAAATCACATAGATGATATTTGTTATATTTTGTACTTAAATTTGTTGTTAATAAAATAATTTGATTTTTAAAATTGTTGTTGCTGTCGTTTAAAAAATATTAAGTTATAGTATTCATCCGAGACAATTAGTTTAGTCGTTAGAGCCCAGGTCAGCTGATCTATAGTACACATGCACAAGACATGTAAAGAAACACGTGTTTCCACGTGACTATTAGACTGAAAGTAACTTATTCATCGTAATTTCCTATCCACCTTTGAATCATAAAAATGACTAGCCAGCAGTTTGTCCATAACAAACAACAGGTGCCTAACTATGTTAGATAGATACGTGTACAACTAACTTATCCTTTCACGCGTTATGTTTGTAAATGTGTGTTCTAGGTAAACATTGATACTATTACCAACTAATGAAAAGCTCCTGGGGCCCCTTTGAGGGTACTTGACATTCTCATGGAGGGACTTTTCCTACACGTTCAGGGACTTTTTCTACTAATCTTACAAAATTAAGGACTTTTTGTACAAAAAGTATTGACCCTAATTATTGCCTTAATTTTCTCATCAGTGGGAATACAGACAATAATTAACCATTTTTCTACCTTACTCCTTTATTCAAAGACATACTAGCCACAAACACACTGTATGAACTATATTAAA
This sequence comes from Lutraria rhynchaena, assembly GCA_008271625.1. Classification (NCBI taxonomy): domain Eukaryota; kingdom Metazoa; phylum Mollusca; class Bivalvia; order Venerida; family Mactridae; genus Lutraria; species Lutraria rhynchaena. The sequence continues at coordinate 495,329 of VIBL01000150.1, forward strand.
AATTATTGATAGGGTGTGAACTCTGGATTATCTGCATAAAATCATAAAATATGAAATATACCAGTCACTTCAGTAGTTGTAGCGTCAAGTATGAGTGCTTATTTTGTTGATATTTTAAGATTATATTGACACTTAAGCCAAACCTGTGTTTGCGGCCACCTCCGAATAAGGGCCACCCTGTAAATAAAGGCCATTCTTTGAAGAATCATCACTGATTATTTAGAACAGACTGACCTCCGAATAAAGACCACATTTTGTCTTTTCCAATGGAGGCCTTTGTTCACAGGTTTGACTGTACATGTTTTTAACTTAATCATAGCACATTTCTACTGCGTGTAGAAAACGGTATTTATATATTCCAACATACATGATGATATATGCAGCTGTAGCAGTAAATGCATGTAAACAAATCGTATATAAGCCTTATTTTACTATTAATTATAGTGACTTTCTAATGGGAGGGATTTTTAAAAAAAAAATAATAAAATGAATCAAGAGTCCAGTCTCGTACATTTTTATACAAATATTCTGTTATGGCAGATTTCGTTTCATTCTCGTTAACGACATTTAATATAAACTATACATGTAGATGTCTGCACCAGTGTAACACGCTTACATATATACATGTAGATGTCTGCACCAATGTAACACGCTTACATATATACATGTAGATGTCTGCACCAGTGTAACACGCTTACATATATACATGTAGATGTCTGCACCAATGTAACACGCTTACATATATACATGTAGATGTCTGCACCAATGTAACATGCTTACATATATACACGTAGATGTCTGCACCAATGTAACATGCTTACATATATACATTTAGATGTCTGCACCAATGTAACATGCTTACATATATACACGTAGATGTCTGCACCAGTGTAACATGCTTACATATATACACGTAGATGTCTGCACCAATGTAACACGCTTACATGTATACATTTAGATGTCTGCACCAATGTAACATGCTTACATATATACACGTAGATGTCTGCACCAGTGTAACATGCTTACATATATACACGTAGATGTCTGCACCAATGTAACACGCTTACATGTATACATTTAGATGTCTGCACCAATGTAACATGCTTACACGACATGCTTCATGTCGAGATATTTTGCTTGTTTATCAGTAAACTAGTTCGCCATTTTGACTGGATGTCGCGCCTTATCGATTACTTAAGCAAACGGATAACTTCATAAAAGAAGTAAAAAAGGGAAAATCATTCCTTCATATTTCACAGTTTTTAAAGAACACGAATTTTGTAAGTTTTTTATGTAAACTTCAAATTGTCGGCTTTCTTTCAGTGTAAAAATACTTACGTAATAAATTTGAATGGCTTCTTGCTTCCCTTAAAGTTTGAAAAAAGATGCGTGTATGGTCACTCTTTATATATACATAGTAATTATGTCGACTTTTTACGTCAGATTTTCTGATGTACAGAAGAACAGTATACAATTATATGACACTAGAGAACAATGTACCACACGTATTATATAATTATATGACACTAGAGAACAATGTACAACATGTATTATATAATTATATGACACTAGAGAACAATGTACAACATGTATTATATAATTATATGGCACTAGAGAACAATGTACAACACGTATTATATAATTATATGACACAAGAGAACAATGTACACCATGTATTATATAATTATATGGCACTAGAGAACAATGTACAATACGTATTATATAATTATATGACACTTGAGAACAATGTACAACACGTATTATATGATTATATGACACTAGAGAACAATGCACAATACGTATTATATAATTATATGACACTTGACAACAATGCACAACACGTATTATATGATTATATGACACTAGAGAACAATGTACAACATGTATTATATAATTATATGACAGTAGAAAACAATATAACTGGATTATCTCACGTCTCTAAAATACAACTATACAAACGTTCACACGCGGAACTTCAAATTTCGATGATAAATCAATCACCAATTTTGTTGTCAAATCCTGTATGAAATAATAAACATTCGCCACACTTGACAACTGAATGCACATCTAACTTCTAACAATGAAAATCTACAATAAAACACTAATTATACCTGGTAAAATTGGTTTAAAAATCAACTAAATACAAAATTACTGTCAAAGTTTCATTGTTATTGAATATACAAATATCCTGAACAGGTTATGGTGTAATTAAAATATCTAAAAGTTGTACAAATAATTGATTTGAAAATTGTTTCAATATTTTTGGGAAAATTTGTGTTAGTGACATGAATGGGAACACAGTGATACAGGTTTGGTCATAACGACATGGACATATGGACATATTACAATTTTACTTGTGAAAAGTTCTAGGTTTAAATTCAATTATAAAAAGGGACTAACATCAGTAAAGTAATCTACTAATGATATTTTCGGTATAAACGTGTAAAACTGTTGACAATTACGTGTCTGACCAGTGTGTGTGTAACTGAGCTAAATCATAAATGTTCAGTTTCATTTGTGATGGAAGATTAATTGTTAGATAAGTCTAGAGAAGTGTAAAACACAACTTGTTGACAAAAATACCAGAACAATGTCACAAAAGCTGCGAGATTACGTACAGTTAATTACTCAACATCACTCAAAACGGAGCGAACTTGAGATGGGGAATTATGTCTCCTGGTTACGACGGCGTGTTGGGTTGTTGAAGAACGCTGAGACAAGTAGGTAGAATTTTTGGCCATTCTAGCCATTTCTCGGGAGTCTTGTGTTCGACTCCTCGGACCGATTTCAATTGTAGTTTTGCTTTCATCTGTTGATAATTTTCAAAAAGTTTCAATAAAAGTCAATGATTAGATTTGTATTCATTCCGTGGTACTTGTACTTTTAGTGTTTATTTCTATACAACGAAATCAGTCTTGTATTAAAACAAAAAGTTTTGTCTTCAGTAAATGGTACAAGAGGTGGGCGAGAGTCAGTCTGAAGTCATAAATGCAAAACTGAAATCCAGCCATAAATAATGAGTATTAAAATATGTTTTTTTTTTATATTTTTACTGGATATCTTATTTGCATTCTACTGATGTGATGAACTTTTGTTGTTATATAACATGATCTGTGATACACACCACAAGTTTTCAAGTCAGATAAAAATACATGCTATCTTCAAGTTCAAGAGGCCTCCGTGAAAAACACAGACAAAAAGCCACCAAGTTAGACTCTAGCCGTAGTAACACGGTAATTTAGCACAAAGAAAGACATGGAATTATTGTCTGTTGTCTAACATTATGGTCACGGCGAAGTTTTGTAATTCCAGAGACTGTAATAGATATTATACGAACATGTGAATACACGCATGCTGATAGGAATGACTTAGTCTTCAGACAGGGCAAACCAAAAGTGGGGTAAGTTTTCATACTGAAGTAATTTTGAAACTCGTGTACTAGAGTCTACTAATCTAGAGTCTTATTAGCTCAGTAAGATGTACACACTTCATGAAGTGATTAGAGTTTCATATCACAGGTATATCGTGTCTTAGATCACATGGTTTGAACCTCATCTTGTGTTTGACTGACATAAGGACCCTTGGTATGATTTTAATGTTTTAAAATTGTATCTTTGTGAAGATATGTCTATGAAATGAAATCTCGGTCTACATGTACATATTATACTGTTTTATACAGTAAAACCCCTGAAAACCCGAGGCCGCGGCCGTGGTCCATTGGTTAGTGCGCTGGACTTGTAACCCGGAGATCGGGTTCGAATCCCGGTCGCGACAGGTCATACCCTTCTATGAAAATTTGATAAGAATGCGGATTTTCCTCCACATGTGGAGAAGTTGCCGGTTCCTTGTAGAAGGGTAAGTTAGTACTGGTTGGTAAACAGTCCAGGAAAACTGGTTAGGTGAACCGGTCGCCGTATATAACTGAAATATTGTTGAAAAACGGGGTTAGACCCCAGTGACAATAAGTCACATACAAACAAACAAAACCTGAAAACCGGAAATCTCAAAAAATCGGATGAAGTCCATTTTTGTCTATTTTATAATCAATAGTTCTCTGAAAACCGGGATTCTTGGAAAACCGGACTTTTGGCCCAGACCGGAAGGGGTTTTACTGTACTTCTTTCTTTTCTTACTTACTTCTATTTTACATAATGTTGTATGCATTACGTCCCTTTGACCAAGTAGTATGAATGTATGGCCTAACGTGTCTTAGAAAACTATAACCAATCAGAGCAAATTAGTTCTAGTAGAAAATCTCATATAACTGAAAATATGAATAACGGAAGATAAGTTTAATAAAAATATTTCCCAAGCGGGGAATCGAACCCCGGCCGCCGCGGTGAGAGCGCGGAATCCTAACCACTAGACCACTTGGGATATGTGATAGTACACTTTGATTCTTATACTTAGAGTTACCCGTGTTTACAGATAACACGTGTATATGTATTATTGATACATTACTTGTATGAGAAGCTTACATCGAGTTGTTTATTATATCGTATGTAATCCTCGATAGTATAGTGGTAAGTATCCCCGCCTGTCACGCGGGAGACCGGGGTTCGATTCCCCGTCGGGGAGCACTTCTTTTACCAGTTTATCAAAGCATAATTTTTGAATTTATCGGGTCTTTGTTCTCACAGACAGCAACTACCAAAATGATTCAAAACACTTCAGTTTACACCTCAAAATACCCAAAATGAAAAAATTCTAATACTCGACCGTTCATCTGATACCTATACATACACTATAGGAAGGCATATAGGCCCCCGTACAAGTGACTTTATATAAGCGCCACATTAAGTCAACACAAACTTCTGAAGTTTTTTTGGCGGGAATTTTCCAGGATATCGGTGACAATTTTGTTTAACAAAATGAGACAACAATTAAACTTCTAACACTAAACGTTTCTTAGAAATCGTAAAAGAATGTATAAAAAAATGTTAATACTCATTAATTGCGCTTGTAGTTCACACTTTTGACCTTAAACTCCGCTTTATTTGGTCATATTTGATAAAGAAATAAAGAACTTACGTGAAGTTGATAATTTTGAATAGAACGGTTTGTTGCTTTGCTTGTCGTGTTACCAAAAAATCACGTGGTATGGGCACACTGATACCTGATGATTGATATGTTGAATCTGATCAATTGCAGACCAAAATATCACTTGTATAATACTATCCATAAACTTGGACATTTTCATTGCAGACAAGTTGATCTGTAGATGGACTGTACAGGTTATCGTGTGATGTGATAACAGTATAGGATCCTTAGTAGCTCGATCCACGTGCGATCTTCCTAATTAAGAATCTTGTTACCTCGTTTTGATGGTCACAGATCCCGGATTGGCTTAGTTTATAGGGTAGTCCAGTGTTTAGTCTGGTGTTAGTTTTAGGTTCGGCCAAGAATAGTTTTGTCATGTACATATATTACCAGAACCAGGTATAAATGAAACTATTAGCTTTATCTATGACTTATTATAATGATTAAAATAAAAACCTATTTGTTTGTTGACAAGAAAGACTGAAATTCCATTCGATTTTTTTTCTAAACAGACTATGAAAATGTCTAAACTCACATACCAGTGCTATATTGTTTATCCTCTATGTGTCTAATTGACTGATATTTCCCCCATAAGATCGAACACATACATGTACATCAATTCAGACCAACAACCGACTCAGCGCATTCAATATTTTTTACTTAGATTTTTAGTCTGCCACCACTATTTTTCCATATGCGATATTAACTGAATGATGTTTGAGATTAAAATTAATTTTAGGCTGTTTAGATACAAATGAAACAATACATTCTTCTGCTAAATACTGTATTCGAATAAAAATGCCAGTTGCCTTTTTACATTTGCATAAAAGTATTTGCGGAGAAGCGAACCCCGGACGACGCGGTGACTGCACGGAATTCTAACACTAGACCACCTGGTACATATTATAGGTACATATTATAGGTACATATTATAGGTACATATTATAGGTACATATTATAGGTACATATTATAGGTACATATTATAGGTACATATTATAGGTACATATTATAGGTACATATTATAGGTACATATTATAGGTACATATTATGTACATTGATTCTTACCAGTTACCTGTGTTTATAGATAACACGTGTGTACGTGTATTATTGATGTATTACTCTCCCTTGTTAGGAACAAAGAGTTCCCGAGATAAATGTTCTTTTTGTTCAGATCTAAATTTAGATTATCCGTAAAGTAATACAAGTTGTATCATTTGAAGAATAAATAGTTCAATGATTAATCAGAAGACGATCGCGAGATTTGAACACGGATAGGAAGATGCAGAATCCACCGAAAGATCCTTTTACCGCACAGATATATTCCATATAAATTGCATCATATATGTTTCAATTATTATCCCATTTTTGGAATATACCTTTATCTTTAAGAATGTTTACGTCACTGTTAAATCGAATTTGTAGCATAGTATGTAATCCTCAGAAATTTAAAGTTACACGTGTTTACAGATAACACTTGTATATATTATTAACAAATTACTCGCATACGCGTTTTCTACATCGAATTGTTTATCAAATTACGTGTAATCCTCGATAGTATAGTGGTAAGTATCCCCGCCTGTCACGCGGGAGACCGGGGTTCGATTCCCCGTCGGGGAGCATTTCTTTTACTAGTTTATCAGGATGTATATTTTTTATTTTAATGTGAATTTATTCCCGTCGTTATCATCAAGCACAATTTATTGTCCGGAACGTCGACTTTAATTATCTGACTATTAACTGTCTGAGGGGAGAATCGTTAACACAAAAAGATATGTGCATGTCAGATGTACCATACCAGAAACAGCACAGTCAACGCCATTAACAAACGTATCGACTGAAATAGATAATAGCACCATTAGTAGTGAATTATGGTGGCAGATTCCTGCATTCATTTAGCGAGTAAATTTTCGCGAAAGCTTTGTAAGTTTTAGTGAAAAATGTTTTATTTTCATGAAAATATTTCATCGTCCACTTAATTAAAGCACGTTTACTCTCTAGTGAAGAAATCTCATCATGAAAAGTTATTGAATTTTCTTGAAAATCTTGAAGATCTTAGCGAAAATGTTTTGGTTCTCTTAATGCAGAAGTATATCACCATAGTGAATATTTTTTCAATAATTTAAACTATAATAATACCCACAACATGTCCGTTTTATCAAGATGTCGTTTTGATGTTGGTGCAAAGTTTGTCTTGCCTACTTACGTTACAATTTTGTTATTATCTAAATCATTCTTGTGGAGAAAAGGCATAGTTCTAAGTACAACAAATTATACCTTATATTGGCGTATCTTTAATAACTTAATAACATTATACATTTAGTACTATGATGATAGTAATATAGTACTCATTTATAAGTTACTTGATTATCTCATATTTCAGATCGTCAGAATCACAGTTCTATATTGTACTCCGCGGATCTCTGTCCGTGTACGTGAACCCATTCATAGCACGGGGCGTCCTGAGGCGAGGGTCCACTAATTCTCTTGAAAGGGCTCTACTCGGTGCAACCTCACCATTTATAAGTTCTGGAATTCCTAAATCTGCTTCGTCTAAGAAAACTGGTTATTCACAATATGCAACACTCACTGAGCACCCGGAGAGCGATATAAGCGATGTCGAATCGGAGGAAAGTATAGAAATGGAAAAGACAGAAGAAAATCCGAATGTACAAAGTAACCAATCAGTGAATTCGACACCAATAGCTGACACGAATCTTGTACAAAGTAACCAATCAACGACCTCGACACTAATAGCTGACACGAATCTTGCAGCACCCCCATCCAGTCCAAAGTCGAAATCATCGCGGAAATCCACTCGGGAACTCATGAGGAGTAAATTTGGAAAATTTGTCGTGAAATACGGTAAGCTCTAAAATAAGACATGAATATACAAACAAGTACTGGCTACCTTTACGTTGATGCAATGGCAAACAATCGCGCGTAAAGAAATACGCGCTGTCAGCTACATTAATAATTACATTATTTGTTGGGAGATAAAAATGGAGCCATCACAAAGCCTTTTATACGTCTCTAAAATCTTTTACTGTTAAAATATGATGACCTTTGTTTTCATTGTAAGGACAGGACACGTTAATAGGGTTTGATCTCAGGTATAAAAGAATCATTTCATATTTTTAGAGAAGGGGGCATCGTTTGATGAAAACTCTGTTATGGATGTGAATGGTATGTATACAGCGACAGTGATAGCGGATGAAGACACAGATATCATGTTACTGACAGAGGAGATGTTTGATAAGTATATAAAGGTATTTATAAGGAAGCAACAATACACATGATATAAACTTGATATTCACTGTAAGACAGTTAACGTTTCATGGAGGCAGAATGCTTAATTCTTTGTAGATCAACGGCCACGGAGAGGGAAAAACGTTTACTCAAGTCTGTCACATTCATCTTCATTTTTAAAATGCAATCAATTCTCGCGTTTTAGTTTTATATGGCAACTATTTATTTTCAATATTAATTGGCTGAAAGCGATAGACACACATATATACAAAATATGGTTACAAACGATATTAATATTTGATCATGATTCGAAATGTTTTGTCCATTGCTAGTCTTTCATATGAATAACTGAAATATGTATATTATATAACATAGATATTATAAAGATATTTATAATTGGTAATACAAATATATTGATAATAAATTAACTGTATGAGTAGCATTACGGATTTTGTGGTAATATGAACATAATGATGCCTGGTAGATAACTATTACAGTAGAATATGCTTATGGATAAGTGTCATGTAAATATAGGCGTGTACTACTGAAGGTTTATAAAAATCTTGCGATTTAATTTTCATTTGGTTTTATTGTAAATACTTTGAAAATATAAGCACTTAAGTACTTTTTCTTATTTTTATATTAAAGGAGTATTTTAAGCTTGGGGATGCTAGATCCAATAAAGTCTATTTGTGTATAATCTACGGAGTTCTGATACTTAATACTTAATTCGAGGGCGAAATGAAATTCATCTTCAATCGATGAACAAACGTTACATAATCTATATAAGCGGTTCAATATGGGTCTTGCTATCGGCAAGTTTGTTTTGGAGTTGTACTTATGATAAACAACATCTTGACCGATTTACAATTGTAGGGCTGATTGGAAGATGGTACCAGTCTTCTTTTTCGTCAAGTTGGAGATTGGCTCAAACCACACAGAAACTTCGTATAACAAAATGACTAAATATCATTGAATACACAATTACTTAAATGTATTCGTTATTTACATATTTACGTGTAGAATGATTAATTATTCTGTATGACATCTATTTAGGTATTTTGATTGATTTTATCTTTTCTAAAATAAACTATTTCAGGAACACCACGAGCAGGAAACGATGACGATGGCAAACTTTGTTGACATTCATCCGTTTTTTCGTCATCTACCTGCGCATGCGCAAGGCGTGCTTCAAATTAGTTTGAGAAGTCAACATTTCCAAGCTGGTTCCTACATAGTAAAACAAGGAGATCCGGTAAACAGGCTCATGTTTCTTGTTAGGTAAGACATCGCATGAATAATTATAACATGGATAATTATAACATGGATAATTATAACATGGATAATTACAACATGGATAATTATAACATGGAGAATTATAACATGGATAATTACAACATGAATAATTATAACATGGATAATTACAACATGGATAATTACAACATGAATAATTACAACATGGATAATTATAACATGGATAATTATAACATGGATAATTATAACATGGATAATTATAACATGGATAATTATAACATAGATAATTATAACATGGATAATTATAACATGGATAATTTTTTGTGGTGGCATATTTCTGTATAAGGTAATCAAACTATTTTCGCAAAAATCTACCAGACTTTCATGAAAAACAAAGACATTTTAATTTACGAAAAGTCAACAACTTTTCGTGTTAAGATTTTTTCACCACATAGTAAACGTACTTATTAAGTGGACGATAAAAATTTTTATGAAAATAAAACATTTTTTTTTCACGAAAACTTAGAAAATTTTCACGGAAATTAATGGCTGAGTGTATGCAGAAATATGCCACCGTAGATACTAATCGCTATTGTATAATTATTCTTGACACGGTAAAAATTACATTATCTACGGCACCAATAGCATCATAGTCATAATCAGCAACATAATCAGGGTCTTAATTATCGTCTTCATTATCAACAACGTCAAAATCAACATCTTCATCACTACAAGCATATGGTTCACGAAATCAACAGCATTTTAACAGATCATTTTCTTCATCAACACTGCCACCACCACAAAAACAGCTTAAAAATACATCTATCAGTTATTTTTTTTGTTAATGTCGACCAGTTATCTTCTATAATGAAAGAAGTCTTATATAATACATGTGCACGACAACTGCAATACAGCTGTTTAACCCTTTGCCTCATAATACCGCATTTCTTTGCACCTGAAGCAGACGACTTTTGAAAACATTGTTGCAAAAGAAGCCATTGCTTGTAATGAGTAAAATTTTATTTTGCCACAACGTTTTCCGCTCTGTCAGAGAGAAATAACAAAATTTACTAAAAGAAATTGATGTTTTGTATATTAGCTTTGAATATGGAAGAGTCCAAAATATGCTTATGAGGAAAAGGGTTAAAGCAAACGACTTGGCCTATCTGCGGCTGTACAAGTAAAACTTGCGTGGAACAAATTGTTGAAACATACATTATAAACATGCCACACTATGGCGGTATTCAAACCTACAACATTCATTTTATCATCAATAGTATAACAGTAAACAGGAGATATTTTATGTGATTTGGATACAAATTTTCAGTTCCACAATAGTCTGGTTTTGTGTTGTTGGGGGTAAAAAAGAAACATTAACAGTTGATGGTGTCGACAATAAACGACTTCACTGCCACAAGGCTAATTATGCCTGAAGTCATATAACACATTGTTAAGCCTTTTAGGTGCAACCTTATTCACGTTTAATGTCGTTTTTTCTGTCTCTTGAACTTAATTAAATGAGAATGTTTTGACTAAGTAACGTCACTTCACAACCCTGCAATGTTCGTCATTGTAAAATTACACAGCGATGTTATACATTTTTACAATGGTGGTATGCTCTCAGTTTTATTTAACGTAACTAATATAAAAAGTGTAATGTAAAACATTACATACATATAGGTCGATTAAAACGAAGCTAACACAGTTTATAGTTGAACATAATACGGGTATATGAATATTCTATTTATATCTAGTTCGTGTATTGTCTATGATTATCAGATTATCTACATTAATGTTGTGATGATGTTGTTCTCTTCTTCGTGAGATTGTTTGAACCTCTGTTGATTCCCGAGACTTTTAGAAATAAACTACAGTCAAACCTTAGTTTACATCCACTTATAAATAACAACAATCTCATGAATAACAGTGACACCCTAGCAGACATTTTTTTCACTGGGTTTAACGCCGTTTTCAGCATTTTTTCAGTTATATACGGCGACCGGTTCCTCAAACCAGTTTTCCTAGTTTGTATACTGACATTTGTTAGTATAATTAAACAGACAAACATCAAATGAAGACAGACTATGTGTTATCTCCCCTTACAGACATTTGTTCGTTTGTTGTTTATTTATAATCATGTGAAACATTTTATTATGGTCTATCCTTCTGAACATGTACAGTGGCAGTGCTGAGCTGATCATAGAACCGGACAAACACAGAAATCAGTACCCGGAGTTGTGGCCCTTTGAAACCAGTACTGATATCTACTTCAACGAGTGTGAATGGCTACGGTACGTTTACATTATACAGAAATTATTAAATAGTGCTGAATAATAACTCGTACTTCTGCGGGGATCGAAGTCAAAATTGTACAAATGCGATAGTACCTCTGTTATACCGGATGATTAAAACTGGTTTGATACAGTACTTTACATACACAATCTGATATTGAGTTCTGGTCAAACGGCACGTGTCATGAAAGTAGATTGTACAAGAACTAAATTATGTATTTATTCTTGTTGTCCGCAAATTTAGCAGTAATATTCAGTAACATCACTGGTCTTGTGGGAAACATTTTTTTTAATCAAAGCTAAATTTTTCGTACATTAAGTTAATACAAATGTATTTGTGTAATACTGTTTATGTGAAGAAAAACTTTCCGAGTTAAATATGAAAAATGCATCTAGCAATATTATGACTGTCCTAAGATCACTATTATAATCATTACATGGCACATGTACATGTATATATTAGCTTCATTAAGCGTGGTCTGCCTTCAAGTGTAATCAATATGAACTGTTCTATTTTTATTCCAAACGAACTAACATGGTTCCTGAATACATATTATAACTATGTATATGTACAGGGAGTCAAGGCGACGTGTGTATCAGAGGAGATATGAATTCGCTGGTGAAGTTACCCGAAGGTCGCATCATAAAGAAATGAAGAAGACCCGTAAACCGGAAGTTACCGTGTGTGCCGTACAAAATCGGGAGGTGATTGGAATAGCGGAAATAGTTCTTGATTTACCGACTCACATGAACAGTCTTAGATGCATTCATGATTGTGAAGTATACACTTTAGGCTTGAAACCATTCAGGTAATAATTACCTTCAATTATAGTTTACGGCAGCCTTTGTTCGCATCTCTTGGAAAGACTTATAAACAATGTACCCATATTAAAACAAAGACAGTACCACTATTCTCGTGGTATCACTATTTAACCAGCTGATGATTACTTGCACTAAACACATAATAATCATTTGCTCGGTTTGGAGAGTTAGTGAACAATTTTGTAGCAGTATCTGCAGAACCAAATACTGGGATAAGAAACATTCCCTGATAGTTTGCATTTTTACTAATCTTGTTTACGTTATCTCCAGTACAGTTATCTCTTTACATACAAAATAGATAAATCTTCCTTCAATTACAAAACAAAACCATTCTCCATTGTGAGATAACAAAAGTTTTCTCCAAAATGTCTACACTAAATTCAATTAATTAAACTTCTAGTGAACGATTGCAAATGCATTTTGTGTCGATAAATTGCTGAATAAGCTCAATGCTCGTCCTATAACCTAATTAACAATCAAATGACAATTACTGTTTTCCCAAACCGACTTATAAGAACCAGTTATTAGTAATTATAAATGTCACCGACCACACTTGTTGTTAGATCACCTACCACATTTGTTGTTAGATCACCGACCACATTTGTCGTTAGATCACCTACCACACTTGTTGTTAGATCACCTACCACATTTGTTGTTAGATCACCTACCACACTTGTTGTTAGATCACCGACCTCACTTGTTGTTAGATCACCTACCACATTTGTTGTTAGATCACGACCACATTTGTTGTTAGATCACGACCACATTTGTTGTTAGATCACCGACCACACTTGTTGTTAGATCACCTACCACACTTGTTGTTAGATCACCTACCACACTTGTTGTTAGATCACCTACCACACTTGTTGTTAGATCACCTACCACACTTGTTGTTAGATCACCTACCACATTTGTTGTTAGATCACCTACCACATTTGTTGTTAGATCACCTACCACACTTGTTGTTAGATCACCGACCTCATTTGTTGTTAGATCACGACCACATTTGTTGTTAGATCACCTACCACACTTGTTGTTAGATCACCGACCTCACTTGTTGTTAGACCAATTTTAAATGAGTCACGTGACTATCATCTATTTTATAAAACAAAGAAAGAACAATTCTGTATAAAATTATAATATCGTCCTTGTTCATATTTACCAGGACTCTGTCACATATACCATTTCCCCGTGAAAGCCAGCTGCTGTCAGCATTAATCAAGAATTCAATGAATTAGATCGAATTACAGAGCTTGAAGATGACGATTTTGTTCAAACATTATTAGCGTAATATGAGACCAATTGGTTCTCCACTAGGGTGAAATGTCATTTTTGTCTTGGATTCTAGTTCCTCGAAAGTGAATTATCTTCTTAGATTTCGAAGAAATTGAGTTATTCTTTATTGTCGTACTTATTGTATAATACTGAGTACTTTTTCGTTTCCATGGTAACTAGGAGGTTGATTAAAAAGAAGCATCCGGAAGTGATGAAGATGGTATGCGCTTATGTACAGATGAAGTTGCACTTCCGGTTAGAAAATAACATTGGAGACCAAGTCCCGCTGTTTCGATGTCTATACAATAAAGTAGAAGTTGACATCAAAGGAAAGACAATAAAAGGTAGACAAATGAAACATAAAACGTCTGTGAATCCAACAAGAACACAATTTTCTGACATTTGCAGACATTTATATCACCCAGAACTGTTGTAATATCAATTTCTGATTCTCGTCTTGCTTGAGTAGTATACTGGTATTACCTCTTTGTGAATGATACTTAAACATGTTTATCCTTCTTGATTCCTTACGTTAAAACGCAATAACTGATTTTCTTGATCAAACTATTATCATGTCACACAAACTTTCAGTTGGCGTTATAATATTTTGAATATTAGCTATTAGTAATACTGTGCTTTTGTCTTTAGTATAATCGTAATGAATATGACAAAACGATCACGTGATGGTGCTAATCAGCTTCCATTAGAAATAACAAGTTTTTGCGCAGTCCCCTAGCAAATTAAACATACTAAAACATGTTGGTCACTTATGAGAAATGTTCCGATACATTACAGACACCTGTTTTATATACTGATAGTATTACAGTGTAGTTTAATGGTATATTACAAGTGTTGAAGTCACGATAAAATAGACACCGGGTAACAATGTAATTAAAATATATAAACGTAAAAAGATAAATTTTACGAACAACTACAAATATATCATTCCGTATGGATCAGATTTGTTGAATCGTTTGTATACAGTGCTACCTCTCCAGAGTTGCTCTCTCTCGAGCAGCAACCTCCATTCAACAACAGCATGATTTTTTCACTGTTCGCTTTAACTAGTAATTAAACCTCTCTACAATAGCAGTGTCTTAACAACACCATCAACAACAACAACATAATTTTGCTTCTCCCAAAAAGTGTTGCTTTGGACAGGTTGCACTGTATTTGTTATCTTTGTCAAGGAACGAACAGCAGAACTTATGAACAACGACACCGGAAGGAGGAAGAGCTGGAGAAGGTACTAAAATGGTTTAAGTTGAATAAAGCTCCGTTACTTAAAAATCGTGATCCTCAAGTTGTTGACCTGAAAGAAAAAATGAAAGAAAAGGCGAGGATACGTAAAAGTATACGAGAACGAACGAAGCTTATGGGAGGTAAGTTCAGCATGTGGCAGGGTGGAAATCATTCCTCTAAATATGGCTAAAAATAGAAATACCTGACTTAATACAGTTAAACCTGCCAACAAAGGCCATCTTCGGGAAATACAAAGCGTGGCCATTATTGACAGATGGCCTTTATTCGGATAGTCAGTTTGTTCCAAAAAATCAATGGCGGTTTTTCAAACGATAGCCTTTATTCACAGGGTGATCTTTATTCGGAGGTGGTTGTAAGATCTATCACTTTCATTGTGATACCACTGCATATTACTCGTTATTTTATTAGCTTAAAATTTAACAACTTGTCAACTTTATCTTAGAGTATTTTTAATGATGACTATCAAAAAAATAGCTACATACATTCATGTATACAGGTACAAAGAAGGAATATCAACGACGCGGTTGTTTAGCAACAGTAAAAAACATACGTCAACCACGAAGTCTATTCAAACTGAGAGATCCAATGAATGGACTAATTATGAGGTTAAGAATGGAGGGAACCATGGTAACAGAAGAGGAACTCGAGGATTTACTTAAAAGAGTAAGTTTTATATGAACCAGACTCTACCTGGTTAGTCTGGTTCTGGTTAATCACGTACTGTCAGGGGCAGGTAATCCAGACTCTACCTGGTTAGTCTGGTTCTGGTTAATCACGTACTGTCAGGGGCAGGTAATCCAGACTCTACCTGGTTAGTCTGGTTCTGGTTAATCACGTACTGTCAGGGGCAGGTAATCCAGACTCTACCTGGTTAGTCTGGTTCTGGTTAATCACGTACTATCAGGGGCAGGTAATCTAGGCTCTACTTGATGTGTCTTAGCTTACTTCATTGTTTGAACTAATAGAGGTTGTTTACCATTAGCTCCAGATTTTTGAAAGTTAAATTTATACAGTGCAATCTCTCCAGAGCAGCTTTCTCTTGAGCAACACCCCCCCCCCCCCTTCAACAACAACATGATATTTTCCCACTGTACGATTATACTACTAATTTAACCTCTCTAGGGCAAAAACTTCTCAACAACATAATTTTGCTCCTCCCAAAGGGTGTTGCTCTGGAGAAGTTGCGCTGTATTGTATATATCTTAAAAATTACATTGCATCTCGGTGATGGTACAGCTTGCAAATCGTTTTAAGATAAATGGATATTTAAAAATTGCATAATAACATTGATAATATGGACATAACATAAATGTTGATAATCCACTGTATACACATGTCTATCTCCAAATAAAATAGGCCTTGACCGTGATCCAGTGGTTAATGCGCTGGACTTGTAACCCGGCGATCCGGGTTCAAATCACGGTCGCTACATGTCTTACCCTTCTATGAAAATTTGACCAAAATGTCGATTTTCCTCCATGTGGAGAAGCTGGCTCCTTGTAGAAGGGTAAGTTAGTACTGGTTAGTATATACACCAGGAAAACTGGTTAGGTGAACTGGCCGCTGTGTGTGACTGAAAAAAAGGCGTTAAACCCATGTTACGTCACATAAACCAAAACAAAATGGAAATAAAATAATGTTCTCTGATCCAGTATTCTGTCACTCCCGTTGTGGATGACATCAGCGCATCGACCAGACGTGTCATCGATGAAGAATATAAGTTGCTACGTTACCGTCGCTATGGTAATCGACTTGTCAGAAATTTTACAAAAATGATTGACAGACGAGATCCCAAGTATCTGATTGATGTCAAAGAA
The DNA here is from genome assembly GCA_008271625.1 of Lutraria rhynchaena. Taxonomy (NCBI): domain Eukaryota; kingdom Metazoa; phylum Mollusca; class Bivalvia; order Venerida; family Mactridae; genus Lutraria; species Lutraria rhynchaena. The sequence continues at coordinate 512,338 of VIBL01000150.1, forward strand.
AAAACAAGTTCACCGACAGTAAGTATCAGTTCGGAATAATTTATGAGTCAATAGAATTGAAAATAAGATAATCGACAGAGCTGTACTCGATTTATATCGTGACAAATCAAATGAGTAACCAGTCTGTGAGATTTAAAGTTTGAGTCCTTCTGTCATCTATCTTCTAGATTATAATTATGTTGAAATTAAGGAAACACTCAGTTTTTGTATCATTGTCAGACAATATTTCAATAAATGAAGTGAAGTCGCTCTGTTAATCGGATGATATGTGTACGTGGTTCGGTTTTCCCAATTTTTGTAGGTGTTTGGATTTTACCGATCGTACGTCTGCATAGTTTATTGTCCACAGGTTAAACACGCTCGGTGTTCGTGGGGAACGGAATCAAAGTATGTGATAACACAAAACAACTCCACTTGTCCATATTACAGATGTTCTCCACTTGTCCATATTACAGATGTTTAATTGCCAAATTAATAAAACGTAAAACAAAGTTACCAACTAAACAAAACACTGATTCTAAGTTTATATTAATCAAATACAAATCGTAAGTCCAAGCGAAAATATTATTTTATGATTTAATGCAAATAAGCAGCCGACAGAATATTGATAGAACTTAATGGAAATGACTAGCGTCGACTCCCCTGGGCGGCGAGCGCACTTCTTTTATATCATCCCCAATGTAGGTACCCACCCTTTTCATCATTTTTAGTGTTCTGCGCACAAGTGTGTGCAGACTCTGGACAGTATTACCAAAAGGTCTAAAGATCAAGAACTAACATCATGAGTCAGGCATTTTTATCTGCTTGTGAATTTTTTCGTGTATAGTATGAACTTATCATATCCTCACCTGACCCGGATGGATAAATTTAGTTTTTTACACGGATACATATGACTAAAATATTTAATGATGAAATTTTACTCCTAAAACAAACATACAGTAAAAAATCTTTAATCTAATTTAAACGGGAATTACACAACCTTAACACATGACAATTACATGTGCAATTAAGTTGTCTAATTAAACAAATGTTTGCTTAAATGTTTGATTGTATTTTAACTTCTGGGTAGCCAAACATGCAACTCATGAATTCCATAATTCTAATTGATGTTATTTTTTTAATGCGGACATTCTCTTCTCTCTCCTGATTCATGGGTGTGAACTGGGTACCTAATATGAATGTCAAACGTTTACTGTGCTGGGATCCTGGAACATTGTCATGACAATATTCATACGTATCAATAGATTTTTAGAGTACATGGTGTAATCTTAACAGGCTTTGTTTGATGATAAAAACTCAGAAGATGAAGACGAAGAGGAAGAAGATTTTCCAGCGTTATGGGAGGACGGTATGGGACATGATGCTGACACAACACGGATCAAAACACGACCAACAACGTACAAGAGTCTAGCGACCACTGATACATACAACACACTACAAGTGAGATATAGTTTACAAAAACTAATTACAGTCACACCTGTGTTTGCGACCACCTCCGAATAAAGACCACTCTGTTAATAAAGTCCATTCTTTGAAAACCGTTACTCATTAGTTAGAACAAATGACCTCCGAATAAAGGCCATCTGTCAATAAACACCATTTTGTTTTCCCAAGGGTGGCTTTTGTTCACAGGTTTGACTGCACAATAATTTTAAAAAAATCATAGTTGAATATGAAGCAAGACAAGCTTACTGTCAGTGTCCGATGCACACGTGATGTGCACGTGATGTGTGAACTGTTCGCGGAGGTTTTGAACGTGTGGTGATTATATAGATCAGGTTTTAATTGGTCCGTACTTAAATATGTTAGCATTCTGAGTTTAATAATTTAAATTAATTACGCGAATCTTGGCCAAAGAACTTTCTCACTCTTATTATAATTATATAATGTATTCGTAATGACCTTTTATGCTGACTTGCACCCAATAGTGTGTCCGTACCACGTGGCTTTGACGTCATCTTTTGGTAATACGGCAAGCAAAGTTTATCAACCAACCGCTCGAATCGAAATCTTCAACTTCACGTAAGTTATGTTTTTATTATTTTTTTTCAAATATGCCCAAATAATGGGGGGCTAAGGCCAAAAGTGAGAAAAGGTTTCTAATGGTGCGCTTTGTTGATAAACTTTGCTTGCCGCATTACCAAAAAGTCACGTGGTATGGTCACACTGACCTTATGTTGTTATTTAGTGTTGTTATTTCCTGACATTGAAAAACAGTCAAAACGATTCAAAATCTATTTGATACACGTACATGTATATTAATTAGAGAAACAATTTAGTTTGTGTATTTTCTCTACGCGTGGTTTCTGAACTAAGTGTAATTAGGAGATTCATGAACTAGAATAGGGTGGCATTGGACTTCAAGTCTAATCTATGATCCTTTTTTCACGAAATTTATTCAAAAACCGTTGTGATGAAGTCCATAATTGTACGAGCGAATTCTGTTTAATTAAAATATTAATGATATGATGATAACATAATTATTTTAGGGCTATATGTCCGGGTGCATGTTCCACAGGCAGTAAGCTATTGTGGTCCTTTGATCCTTATGTGACAGCTTTTGGGTGTGACTTAATGATCCTCATATAACAATGAGAGCAAACATCTGATCAAAATGAATGCATTTAACTTTCAAGAAATTCTTGTTTTACCGCCGGTAGCAATCTTTTTTTTATAAATTAGGATCATCACAACAAGATCGCTCCTCTTCCTTCAGTCTTAACGGGCATTCCTGCTAGTCTATGTTGACATCAAAAGTACAATTCACACTCGCACAATTTGTTTCAGGTTTTAATCCATTTGCATTCATGTTTGTTTAACCCTTTGCCTCATAAACATATTTTGGACTCTCCCAAATTCAAAGCAAATGTACAAAACATCAGTTTATTTAAGAAAATTGGGTTATTTCTCTCTGACAGAGCGGAAAACATTTTGGCAAATGGCATTACTCATTACAAGCAATAGCTTCTTTTGCTATGTTTTCAAACGTCGTCTGCTTCAGATGCGGGAAATGAGACAAAGGGTAAAATGTTACAATATTCGTGTACGTATTATGATACTGTAGAAAAGTGAACGAAAGAAATTAAATTCACGGCCTACTTTAAAGAATTGAATTTAAAGAATTTAAAGAATATGTTTTCATAATTATCTCGACGGGGACGTTAAGTGTAAAATCCTAATAGTGGTGTATAATAGAACTAGGTTTTATTTATTCGTTTGGTCGAACTGGGGTCGACAGCATCAGTTTGTTTTGTCGAAAAGCAGACAGCAGTGAATTAAAATGAAAAATATCATTAGTGAGTTCAACAGGGAACTTCTAAAAGTAACTTTATAATGAGATTCTGGGTACATATAATGATATACTGCGTATACATCGACAAATTACCTCCTTTTGGGAGAGTTACGTGAATTACAATTATTTATTTCGTTCGTTCCCCTAACAACAGAAGTTCATTATCTCTGTTACCTCCATGATTCCAGGCATTTCTTTATAATACTAGAATTACCGCGGATACAAAAGTAACAGGTGTTTTTCTGAGTTCTTCTAATTGACTGGTTTCTCATTCATTTGTTTCTGAACGTTCATCACCGTCACATCTCGAGTTAAATAGACATACAATAACTATCCCCCTGAATTAGCCTCACACCCTTCTCCGTTATAATCAAATGAAACCAATTATTAGGACGTAAAAGAAACAAGATTCATTGATCAGGAATCTGTTAGGTTTATAGATAGTAAAACTGTAGATTGGAAGCTGAAAGATTCAGATATAACTCACTACGATATCATTCACTTTACGATGAATTTTACGACGTAATTTATGTACCGCAAGTTACACAGACAATTCTTTTTGTCTATCAATGGCTCGACAGAATCAAGGCGCTTAAAATTATTGACCCAATCATCAACCGTGTAAAAGCTGTAATTGTACGCTCGTATGACCAGGATTTTCTGTTTATTAATGTCATCAAGTATATTTATTATACACAAGTTTACTAACCCGGTGATATTTCATCAAAGTTCTTTGTTTTATTCAATGATTCATTAAACGTAAACACGCATGAATTAAAGTTTTAATCTTACCGTATCATTTACAATATTTATGCTGTATTTGTGTATGGTGATATTATATGTGCATGCTGTTTTTAGTTTGAACGTCGGAGCGTGACTCCAAGAACACTGGACATGCGCATTAAAGACTTCCATATTAAATTTGGTAGCAGTGATTTACGTCTTAACAACTTACCATCCATGACGAATGAAAAAGATCGTGTGGTGAGCATAGCCTACGAACTGAAGTAACAGTTTAGATATATGAAGTACAACTAACACACTGAAGTAACAGTTTAGATATATGAAGTACAACTAACACACTGAAGTAACAGTTTAGATGTATGAAGTACTACCAACACTGAAGTAACAGTTTAGTTATATGAAGTACTACTAACACACTGAAGTAACAGTTTAGTTATATGAAGTACAACTAATACACTGAAGTAACAGTTTAGATATATATAGTACAACTAATACACTGAAGTAACTGTTTAGATGTATGGAGTACAACTAATTCACTGAAGTAACAGTTTAGATATATGAAGTACTACCAACACTGAAGTAACAGTTTAGTTATATGAAGTACAACTAACACACTGAAGTAACAGTTCAGATATATGAAGTACAACTAACACACTGAAGTAACAGTTTAGATATATGAAGTACAACTAATACACTGAAGTAACAGTTTAGTCATATGAAGTACTGCTAACACTGAAGTAACAGTTTAGTTATATGAAGTACAACTAACACACTGAAGTAACAGTTTAGATATATGAAGCATTACTAACACTGAAGTAACAATTTGGATATATATAGTACAACTAATACACTGAAGTAACAGTTTGCATGTATGAAGTACAATTAACATTCCGAAGTTATAGTTCACATATATGAAGTCCAACTAACATATTGAAGCAGCAGTTTATATATACGAAGTACGACTAACTCCTGGAAGTAACAGCTTCGATACATGAAGTTTTTCGTTCTTGACCGTTTATCAGTTCTATCAACCTGCCATTCCTGGTTAATCGGCACTTTTTACTTGATAATTTGACAATGTTGTCGGATTTTGACTTATTTAAAGTTCGGGAAAACCTCACTTAACAACCCATACTGAGACCATCTCATTGTAACGAAAACTTAATTACGGTCCGGTTTTTAATATTTCCTCACTATTCCATCTAGATAGTGATGCCAACTCAGGGTCACTTGCCGATGTTTGCAGCTTTAACAGTGGAGGAAAACCCCAGGTGTACACCTGTATAGAATCGTCGACTTTCTTTATGCTATCTGGATAGCTTCCTATCATGAGTTTTTCTGGTCTCGGGTGGTATTCAAACGTAGAGTGGTGAGAGGCTAATTATTACGGATGCCCCACTGAATGTGCCCTAAATAGTGGCTTGATATCGGCCCGGCTTTCGCTATTTTACCTTGATAGTGATACAAACTCAATATTAATACTGATTTCGGTCCCAAGGTGGCCCTTATATCAAGGACTTATTGTTTTCTCTTCTATTTAACAGACTGATCTGGACGATGCACCAAAGCCAGGCGGGAAAGTGTTTGTTACCACAGTGCCGTGTATATCATGCCTGAAGAATGTTCACTTCAAGAATCACGCACACATACGATGTCAAATGCTTCATTCTTTGCCTATGAACAAGGTCAAAGGTTATAGGCACTCGTAAATCATTAACCTATAAAACATTTGTTTTCAAAGACACCGAGCTTTAATTGGAATCTTTAGTCTGTTGTACAACTCCTTCATCAAGTTGTTTTGAACCTTTTTTGTTCTATCATGTTTGGTCTGGCATAGAAATGAAACAGAAACAATTCCTAGGAAAAGTCACCATTAGTTAAAATAATTCTGACTTTTCTGAGCAGGGAACTACACCACCAGCTGAAAATATATGACCGTACTTACAGTCACTGAGAGAAATATTCAGAAAATTGTCATAATGGAAAAGTCGCAGAAAAACGACCATTTCTAAAGTTCAACAGATTTTGTTACAAATTGTTTCGCTCATTATAATCCAATTCCACAAATAGACGTGTCTGTAACACCGATGAATAATGACTAATACTACACATTGTTTGTAATGACACTTCTTGATTTCTTCATCCGTACAAATATTCGGTTTCACTCAGTGCGTGTCCTTCATATTTCCTCACAAAGTTTTATTGTAAACAAACCCTCATAGAACTCTCTGTATCCTGATATTCAATCATTACTTTTTGTTAAGTTCCCAATATGGTTTAGTGATAAAATTAAAACTAAATCTTTCGGTATGAAATTTTATAAAGATTCTCCATATTCATTTTGAAGTGACAAAGCGTAATTATTTATTGTTTGTACGAAAATTCAATCCGGGAATACAATAATATTATGTGAGGGACATTTAAATAGCGGGGGTTCATTCGGTGTGTAACTAAAGTAACAAACATGATACGCTGTTTCTAAGTGTACTCAATGGCTGAAAAGGTGCAAAAATATTCGAATTTTAGGGAGAAGAACACACAGTACATTTGACCTTCCAAGTAAACCTTTGCGTCCTACAATCCAATCAACAAACATTTCATTCCACATTACAACCAGGAAGTATAACTAAATTGAGACAAAACCTGTAAACACAGAGAATAAAGGGACCGCAAAACACAGCCTTTATACACCTTCAACAAGATTTATCTGCTTTTTACGCAAATAAATGTGCGTTATGTTGCCTTGGGATCAGCCTTGGTCACTTGGAGACATTTGTAGCTTTAACAGTGGAGGAGAACCCCTGGTGTACACCCGTTTAGAATCACTTACTTTCTTTATGCTATCTAGATAGCTTCCTTACATGCATTTTTCTGGTCTCGGATGGGATTCGCACGCAGAGTGGTGAGAGGCTTATCATAGTCAGAGATTATAACCACTTGACCATGGTTACCCCCTGAATGTGCCCTAAATAGTGGCAGATCACTTGACCACGGTTACCCCCTGAATGTGCCCTAAATAGTGGCAGATCAATTGACCACGGTTACCCCCTGAATGTGCCCTAAATAGTGGCAGATCAATTGACCACGGTTACCCCCAGAATGTGCTCAGATCAATTGACCACGGTTACCCCCAGAATGTGCTCTAAATAGTGGCAGATCAATTGACCACGGTTACCCCCAGAATGTGCTCTAAATAGTGGCAGATCAATTGACCACGGTTACCCCCAGAATGTGCCCTAAATAGTGGCAGATATGCACACAATGGAACGTAAACTCATTTTCGGCCGAAAGTGACAATCACTTAACTGATAATGAACTAATTACCTGTTTATCCCTATCTATGTCTTTCTGACAGTCAATATCAAGTGTCCTATATAGACTTAATTCATTAAAACCAACGATTTCCGTAATGATATGGCAGCATAAAACACGATGTGGCTGGGCTTTTTGGGTCAGTTTAGTCTAGTATCAATGTTAGTGTATCGGCACTATATAAATCGGTTTGTTCTTGATATTTGATTTGTAATACTTGTCAACATTTTTGCACTTAAATAAACTATTTTATTATTGTACTTGACAAAATGTGCTGAAATTTATATCATATTAAATCATCATATGGTTAAACTTGAAGATAAGCCGGTATCAGGTCCTTAAAGGACACGGTACAACGTGTGCTGTGTCATATAGGGAGGTGGGTATTACCACGTTAATATACAATCATATATTACTAATATACAATCAATTACTAGACTGTTTTATTGGTACTTATGAACATAACGCATGGTTTACTGTCACGTGTATTGGTATTGTATATTACAATATAAATGATATGCAACCGTTATAAACTTTGCGTATTTAAGAATGCATGTGTTTAGAATACAAACTAGAGTAAAGGATTGTTAAATGAAAATGCGGAGACGTGAAGTATGCAGCTGCGTGTTATTTCACTGATAATATGGAATTAATGGAATAAAGTCTTGTAACAATCAAACTTCAGTACTGCACTAATGCGATTGATTGTCGATTATTCTTTTTATACGAATATTTTACACTGAAAATTCACATTCATTCACAGACATAAAAAGGATTTAATTTCACAGTGTAACATTCTCGGCGTCATTGGTATGTATAACAATATGTTTGAAGCAAAATATCTGTCAGAATTCGTTTAATGGCCAAAATTTTATACGACCTTTCTAACTGCAGGATTTTCTTTGTTCTTATGAATTTAATAAATTTGATATCAGACAGGGTCGAAGTAGATTTGATTATGTCTGTTAAGACACTGAACAAAATGAGTCAGAGGAAACATCTTCTTCTCCAAAACATGCATATCTTTAATCATTTTGTCGTCTTGTGTCTTCGTACTTTCAGAATCTTGTCTTGTTATCCAAGACAACAATAACATACTATCATATTATGCTCTTCTGTGTAAACTATGTGAAATATTAGCGGACGTACTTACGAGAGCTACAATATGGGATTATTTCCATTGATTTCCCAATTTATGTTTCTAACCCCACAAGTAAAAATTAACCCCACAATTGCAGTTAGTACGGAAAGAACCTCATAGTGTTAATTGTACGCTGACCCTAACACCTTTTATCTCGCGTATGTACGGACAGACGAACAGTCGGCCCTCCAGATGGATTTGCGATCGGTCGAAACAATATTTGAAGCATATTTAATCGAACCTCTTTAATCCGAACCTTTCTAATCCGGAATTCTCTCCAAGTGGAACACGTCAGCTGGTCCCAATTTTTTATTATGTATGCAATGCTAAAAACTTTTGCAATCCGGGACCTTTGTATTCTGAAAACCTTTCTAATCCAAACATTTTGTCTGTACGAACAAGTACGGATGAGAGAGGTTCAAATGTATAAATCACACATGCATACACTTCCGGCGATATTATATCCGTTCACTTGTGCTTTAATGATTTCGGGGTTCTCCACAAGTGTAATCAGTTTTCGCGAGACAGATCTGTTCACTCCTCATCAAGTCAGTTAACTTTAAATATCAGTAAACGAATCGTGACAGAAACTCAATGAGTCAGAAAACCGGATAAAACATGAACACTGAATTAGAATACCCATTCATTAATTAGTCCTTGTCATTCACTTATTTATCGATTTTTTTTTTTTTTTTGATGCCTGGCAATTTTTTAACTCCAAACTAGATGACGGTTAGGATAAATCGGGACAAGGGCGAAGAGTTAAATATCAGAGCTTTAGTGTCTTGTACTCATAATCGTTTTAATGTGATTAACTTTCTCTTTTAGTACAGAATTAAGCACTTCTTCATGGTTTATTAAATTTGTTGTGATTCATATCTAATAGTGAATGGAACCAAATCTTCATTTTATTGTGTCGTGAACGAATTAATGAAATTTAATCCGCTTTGAGAATGGACAATTCCTAATAATCTAATAAATAATTGTTTTTATTCTTATAATCTTACTGTAAGGCAATCATTTATTGATGTATGGTGGGTGGAAGAATTCAACCAGCACTCGTGATAAATAATTTGAACGAGGATTTCTGTTATAAATTATTTTAGTGTTATGATTAAAATACTCCCCAATTTGTTGGATATTTTAATATAAAACTGTCACACATTCAGCGTATTAACGAGATCAAAGATGACCCTTATGTATATTGAATTTTTATTAAACTACATAGCATCGTTATCTGAGTATTTTCATATAGGCGCTGAAGTATTCTGATAAAAAACAATCAAATCTGGTGATGTATGGACCAAATTTGTAACATAGACAAATAGACCGAGGTCAACTCACATAATATACATCTGTATAAATATAACAAAATGATCCCAACATGTACGATATTCACTCATCATTGTTATATATCTAAGTAAAGAAGTTTGGCCTTGAAATATGAGACCTATTTGTGATGTTGTATTTTATTACATTGGTTGGTACTTTTGTGTTATCATGACGCTTGTAGATATGTTTTTCTTTCTTGTCCATCACGTGTTATTTTTAATTACAACCGTATTTAGTACATGCATACATGTCTTTTATTCTTGTAGTACTTCTAATATCCTTCATTTCCTAGAACGTTTTAAAGATGTTTTATAAAATACTTTAAATTTATGATCAGTGACGTTTTCCGGTCATACATACCCGGGTGTTGTAAGTAACTAGCGCGTTGTTTCATTCGACTGTTGGTGTCCGTTCCTCTGTCCTTTATTTTATGTCATTTACCCTCAATATTACGTATCTGGTGTCAACTGAGTGCAGAAAAGATGCTAATTGTACAGTCGTATTTTGTATTTCATCTCCATGCAAACCTGGCATCATTTCATTCACATTGTGACAGAATAATTAATTTCAATGAAGACTTAATGATGATTTTATTGTATGCAAATAAAATAATAAACAAATACATATTATACTTTATATTCACAAAACACATTTAAATATAATATTTCTTCTGTGTGCAATAAACTGTCAATCATTAACGTACATAAAACACGCAATATGGAAATAAAATCAATTAGTTACATTTGAAAGTGGAATTAAAGACGTTTTATCGTCATATTTCATGTTAATCATAAATCATCAGCATTCAGTGATCTCAAATAACTAAATATATAATATATTAAGAAGCTTCGATGTCTGAATGTATTTAATAAACAAATTGTTTCCGTTTTATATGATTGGTTTATTGTGACACTTGTAACACCACACAATACAGTCTGGAGGTTTATACATGGCTAATATCTCATTGTCATCATGTCATATACTGATGCTGATTTAACTACGTCTGGAATATCAATATTTAAAACAAGCGGAAGTATTGTAGAATATTTACATAAACATGATAGTATTATGCATGTGGACATAAATATCAGCAAGAAGTGTACTGTTCATGTAAAATAACAAAATCAAATCATTTAAGATTCTAGGACTTTAGGAAATACTTGAGTATTTGTTTTAGGAAATACTTATCTTGTGTATTTGATTTGAGAAATACTTATCTTGAGTATTTGTTTTAGGAAATACTTATCTTGTGTATTTGTTTTAGGAAATACTTATCTTGTGTATTTGATTTGAGAAATACTTATCTTGAGTATTTGTTTTAGGAAATACTTATCTTGTGTATTTGATTTAGGAAATACTTATCTTGTGTATTTGTTTTAGGAAATACTTATCTTGTGTATTTGATTTAGGAAATGCTTATCTTGTGTATTTGTTTTAGGAAATACGTATCTTGTGTATTTGATTTAGGAAATACTTATCTTGTGTATTTGATTTAGGAAATACTTATCTTGAGTATTTGTTTTAATACTTATCTTGTGTGTTTGTTTTAGGAAATACTTATCTTGTGAGATTGTTTTAGGAAATACTTGTTTTGTGTGAATGTTTTAGGAAATACATATCTTGTGTGATTGTTTTCATGATAAGGAATATACTTGGTTGACTGTGTTCCTAATATACGAATGCACTTCTTACACGTAATATTCTTATGATGATCAGAACTCAGTTCTCCTCTCGACTGCTAATAAGTCAGCAAACGAATTCTTCCAACATTCGAATCTTCGAGAGATTGAAAAATGTTGCCATTTTATACGAATAGCTCGGTCACTACTGGTACAAATTATAGGAACGCTGGTCAAATAAACGCTGGTATATGATTTAAGTACTGTTCAAAACGAGTGTACACCGCACAAAATATATGACTTGTTTCCAACATTAGAATAAACACTTTAAAATATGTTGCACACTTGCACACCGCGTCTATGATTACAATTCAGTATAATTGCATTTTTGATTGTCGGGTTGTTTATCTAACTCTTAGCGTGTGCACTTAACTTCTTGTTTGGTCTTGTTGTTGTCTTGTTGTAATGGTTTTAAATCTTACAGAACTACACGTCACATGATGCACCGTGAACTGTTTGATAACATGTCCAGTGTGAGAGTGGAATGATTAAATTTTCATCATAGTCGCAGACCCGTTGCGATCGAATTGCTGAAATCGATAGAGCAACGAAGGTGTGAAATTTGAAATTCCTGCTGTAAACAGTTCCATTTTGCAAGTACTTTAGCGTGACAAACAGTCCTTAAAACTCTCCAAATATTTGGAAGAATTAAATTCTTCAAACCAAACCAGTTTTAACATGAAATACTACTCTAAACATTTAAATGAAGGTAATATAATGGTAAAGTTATAGTTAACATCATAATTGGTAGATAAGCCACATGCTATACTGTAAAACCTCAAATATAGACCACCTTAATGTTACGACTACCTTGATATAACGACCACTTATTTACGGACCGGCTTTCAATAACTCCATAATAATTTGACTCGATAATGAGACTACCTCATTATCACTACCAATTTTTCGGGTTCTAAATGTGGTCTCATTATCCAGGTTTTATAATCTCATTGGTTCATCGGGACTTGCCCAAACATCATACTGCTAGTGTTGTTCTGGGCTTACGCCGAGTAGATAGTATCATTGATATCTGAACAGGAAGTAAAACAAAATGGATCCCTTGTAAAGCCGATAAAAGACATTTCACCTAACCACACTACGTCACAACATATCAGTCAGTAAATTACAAGAAACTCGAAAAAAAAAACACGAACCCGCTAATACTGTTTTAGTATTGAACAAACTGACAGATAAAATATGTACATGTCTCCCTCACTGTGTCATACCAGTGCCTGCTGATTGGAGATAACTCCACTGATGCATGTTGTTTTCTTTATTAGTTAGAAATATCACCGTTAACAATCTTCTACAACGTAGTCCTAAAAGAACAAAGACATTTTGACTTCATGTACCAGTTGTACTTACGTATTTGAATGGTTTTATATCGCCATGAACCTTCATCTCTTTGTGATCCATCCTGCATGCAGCGCCTGGTTCATTACCGCTCAGAGACAGGAATCATTACTATGTTTGTTTAGTATCAACATCAAATGTCTGCAATCAAGTAAAATAATGTTTATTACGGAAAATGCTTATAACGACTTGACGAGCACGACTAAGTAATATCCTCAACGTTACCCAATGATGAATCAAGGAAGTAAATTTGATATCAGTGCTTAAAATAGCCGGAAAATTGTGGTTATAATGCGTCTTTCCATGATACCTCTAATTAGCTTGTCAAAATTAGTCTGATGATCAAATTTTATGAGTACGATAACAACAACAACAACAACAAATTTCATGATGAAGACAGGACATCTAATGTTTGAAGTATGGATACTAGATTAATGTATGTATGGCAAAGTCAAAGGGTCATCCTAAAACAAAGGATATCAAATAATAATAGATGTACCTCCATCCTGTTCCAGAGGTGCTGATTGAGAGTAATTGGTATAATTTCATACGATATGATAACAGTAAGATAACATACAGAGATAAAAAATGTTTGAACATACGTCCACGTGGTCATACAGTACTTTTATCATATACAACCTATTAAAGCCTCATCAAGTGGATTTTACGCAGACATTTTCGCTCAGCTGGATTACACAGATTTAAATGGATCTTCAAGATGAAGATTTTGTCAGACTGTCAGCCATCAAAATGGTTGCACAACTTATAAGCCTTATGGGACTGACAAACCATTTATTATGGATAAGTTTCTAGACGTAATGTAAAATGCATTGTGAGATTTTAATTGATATGTTTCTACTGACTTAGAAGATTATAAGTTGGAGCCAAAAGTTTCTTTCTTAGAAATTCACACCGTCGGGAAATTTATACTTCAGCATTTCAAATCCATAACATACATTTAAAGCAATATTCTTACGTAAAATATCACAGAATGTAAGAAGTGTAATTTCAGCTGATGATCATGTCGTATGTTTGTGTTATGATTCACGTCGTTTTATCATCTGTACTTTTATTATGAATATCAATCTGTTGACCCAAACATTGATGCTGAATAAGCAACTTTCTCAAACTGGCGTGTGACTCCTGTAGACAAAAGTCGTGAGGAGGAATATTTTATTGAGTATCTATAGTTTACAGTCCATCTTATCTAATTACATTTGAATTGGCAGCCATGGTTAACTGATTATTAATGTAACTATTTACAACTTAAGTTTAAATCTCATTTCGTCTACTGAATTATCTCATTTCACAATCTGTGGGCACCGATATAAATCTGCATCAATTATACATTGATCATACAAATGTGCATCAATTATACTTTGATCATACAAATGTGCATCAATTATACTTTGATCATACAAATGCAGACTCTCATCAGGACTGTATATAATGAGCATTAGGCCTTTTATTCTTATTTTTTACGAACCGCCCGGACACAACATGGTCGTAGGAGGAGGAAAAACATCATGAGAGATTTTTTGGGGGGGAGGGGGGTCGGAAAATATGAACAATAGAATTTCAAGCTCAATACTTATTGATTTCTTGATGTTCTTGACCTCTACTTTCTTAAAGAATTCAACACACATCGGCACTGCCATTTTGTCACCACAATTTACAACAACGATTTTAGTTGGTCAACAACTGGAACTTTTCAGCCAAGTTTCATTTTCGCCGATCTTATCGATCCAGACATTTTACTTCCAAAAAGGTAATTCATCGAAATTTGGGATTTTCAATTTTTTGAACGAGGATCCGTAAAACGAAGGACTTAAAATGCCTTATGATTACTCTTCAGTCATTATTTAATGTGTCTACACATTCGCCATCCTGGTACCTTACCAATGGTTCACTAGTCTTTAGTTACATGTCAATATCAGCGCCTGGCTGTAAAACGTGTTGTTTTATTAACTCTCATAACACACACTTAACACCATGTCATATATTGTTTATTAGGGTCATATATCTTACAGAATGTGTTCATATCCTGTTAATAACCAGTAAAGACGCTGTATTTCATTAGTTTTACTTTAATTACTGTTAAACTAGAAACATTAGAAAGATAAATAGATAATATAAAATTGTATAATTCACATTTGTTAATGTTACATAAAGAGCAATGTAAGATTGTGTATCGAATTAAATTGTGATTCTGTTACAAAGTGATGAAATTATAGAATGGAAATATCTACTAACTTGCAATTATCGGCGGTTTTAATATAACGTTATGGCTGAGAAAGTGAATTTAGTAATGATAAATAATTATCTTTCTCCACGTTACACCAAATTGTCAGAGAATTGTTGTCTCAACACAAGTGTGTCTAAAATTTGTTTTAAACCGTTTTGGACGGCGTGTAAAAGTCATGTAGTAGTAATTTAAGGATTCATTTCCATTGTGTAACATCATATTTAACCTTAAATCTAATTTTTACATAAGAAATAACAGAAACTAGTATGAGTAAATGATGTCTCCTTTAACAATTTATATTTCCAGTCATGTGTCTCAGATATGATGCACATTTTAATGTACACGCGTGTTTATGTGTATTGTCATTGCGAAATGAATGATATGTCTTTGTTTGTATTTATTTGTATAAGAAATACCTTCCTTGCTCTTTTGAAAGAAAATCAATTAAAATTGCATGGGTACTTCAACATTGTTATTTATTTAATGGTGTGTTATGACGCATCGACAACTAGCGGTCATGTAGTGCGCATTTAAATAAAACCATTTAAATAAAACACAAAACTGTAATGTTGATGTAGTGTTGGGTTTAAAGTGATTTTGGTCAATTAGGATGTTGAGACTAAGATAGCTAACAATGTTATTAAAATTTGTCTATTTACTGTCGATCATTTTTCATACGTGCGCACTAAAGACGTTTGACAACATCCATATCAGAGACAAGTAAATAAGGATAAAAATTCAATTAAAACGGAAATATAATACACGAGGTAAAATATATGACAGAAGCTGTAAGTGACTGGAAGATAGAGGAATCTGTGACGACTTTATTAAAGTCATAAACTAAGTTTTTCACATAAAGAAATATACGAGAATTAACCAAAAATTTAATCAAACTTTCGATGGTTCGTTGATGATGGATATTGGACAGTTCTTTATAATCAATATATTCTGTCTTGTTCCTATCTATAAAGGTTTATTAGTGCTGGCAAACACATAAATCACACGTGTAGACTTATCTGTACAGTAAATAGTTAAAATGAAAGAAACTAGCTTACTCTGCTATTTATTAAACACTTAGTGTAGAATGCTGCCTCCCTTAAAACGTGTAATTTATCATATCCAATAACTGTGATGAAGATCACAAGTTTCCACCAATAAGAAACAACTTGTGTCCCCGATGGATACGAATCTACGAGCTTATGGTGCAGTTATAAATCTATATTAAAGTATGTAGCCCAAAAAAGTCAAAGTATATCTCGAAAATTACAACAACTGAGCGAATGTTGGCATCTTCATCCTATAGTAATGAAATTATCAATTTGATTGTTTTTCTTCTTAATCCTGTGCGCTTTTGGAAATCAATATAATCAAGTTATTAATCAATTATAAATCATGTTATCTCATTAAGCTATGATAGACACCACGTGTGGAATGGATTTAATCAGTAAATTTGAATGATTGTTTTTTTACATCTAAAACAGGTGGTGTTTGTTATTTCACAATTTCAAGAATTTTAAATAGTGAAATTGTTAGCCAAAGTCCTTAATATTATCAACATGAAATTTGAAACTATAACAATTATTAAAACTCAATATTGACTTCCGTCAAATAAAAAATTAACATCGTGTATGTATAGGATACACTTGTATGATTAGAGTACACAACATTTTCCTACATAACAATTGCAAGTTCCTACAGCGTGCTTACCCAACGAAGTAAATGACGAAGTTAATTCTAGAACGTTAAACGATTCATATAAGTGAGCCTTTTCTTCAACGTGTATAAATATTTGTTGTTTGAAATTTCACAAGCTATCACCTTGATAGTAATCGAGGAAACTAAAAGTTATTGTAGAATGTCTGGGATAAAACATTTTATTTTTTTCCCGTATTCTCAAATTATTTTACAGTATAACAGTTTTTGTCAATTTATATTTTCCAGCTTACAGAATAAACAACAAAAAAGCACAAAAGCAAAAACACGCGAGTTTATATTTGATCAGCTGAACACTCTAAGGATCAGACTGTTTATCATTTTCCTTCTGTGTACTTTTGTGTCATTATCTAATTACCTGTGTGACTTATTGTTTTCTAAAAACATCACCGACAAACAACTTACTGTTTTCTCAAGCAAGATATTCTCCACGGAATCATACTAATTTTATAAATGACAGTCAACACATTTATGTTTATTGATGGCCTCGACAAAATGTCCTCTCAAACCTTATTGTAGAACTTCGTCATATCTTTGACATACTTTAACAAAGGTAATACGGATTGTATTAATCATTTTATGGAGAGAGAATGGGGTGAGAAGGAAATGTCACTTTGACAAAATAATACAGCCCCAAACATAATATTGGTTTTGAAAACCTTGATAAGGAATTTCGGGTAAAGCATTTTTAAAGGATGATGAAATGTTGCTCTACAAACAATCAAATTTAACCCTTTTGTTGCCGGAGATTAAATTCCATGGCTGACACACATTTGCCAGCGATTTTTCTGGAGGATTGCTGGGGTTGGTTGGGGGCGGTGGTGCTATGCGGGGATTCCTAGGTATACCCGTTCTGTTGGCAAATATGCTGAAACTGAGATTGAATTGTGTGCCCGTCCTGAGAAGCCCCGTACGGTGTTCATCGTTCTCGGTCAGTTTCCATGGTTTCTTGGAGGGGTCCCCGGTAGGTGCGTGTAAACTATTACGGGTGTACTCGTCCTGTAGGCAAATATGCTGAAACTAGAGCAGACGGGAATATCCGTCCTTATGGCATCAAAACGGTTAATTTAATAGAAAGCATGTTGTATACGTTATAGTCAGTCTCTTTCTGTGTTTCATCACATTGTTTCCACATCATTTCGATCAAAAGTTAAATCTACATCACAGAAGTTATATTTATGGACCAAGAAAATACAGTCAGGGGTGTAGATTTTTTTCATGTAGCCGGTAAGCTACTAAAAGTAGAAGGGATGTCTGAGGGTTTCCCTGATTAAGGGGTAAAGGTTAGCGCCCCCCTGTGAGCCTGTGAGAATACTCAAATAGCCGGTTGATTTTCCGACTTCTGACTCATTTCTTCATCCCTGACTGTTACAGTTGAACTCCTGCAAGACGTCAGTGATTTTTTTTATCAATTTTTATCAATCCTAAACATGTTGCAAAAGATCACGTGGTTCAACTGTATTTATGGTCAAGTTCTTTTTAGCTGAATATTAGCGACAGCCACAATGTAATCAACCTTAAATATTTAAAACTTTCTAATCTTGATGGAAATCTGAGATATATTCTGTGACCCGCGAAACAACTATACTCGAGTCAGTTAACTAACAATAGAGAAAACTATTTTGTCACTTGTTGTTTTAGGACGCGTACATAAGCAGACAGGAAATTACCATTTTCAAGGAAAAAAATGGTCTGTGAGGTTTTCAAGATAAAAGATTGGTCTGCGAGGTTTTCAAGTCAACTTTAATGCACAATTAACGTGTCTGTCGGAATCAAACACCATCTGTCATGTGTCTCAGATTACTCTTATAGCAAACAGTTGGTTGTAAAAATATCCATGGACAACACGTATGTTTAAATCAACATAATAACCAACAATGTATGATGGCATCAAATTAAGGATGCAAACAAATTCAAATAGTTGTTTTAGTTTCACATGCAGAATACTTTGAAGAAGTGAAAATGTATTGTAGACTGGACTTGATAAATTTTACGACTACTATCCAATTGTTGTATATTTTGTAAGCACCACTTCTTCCAGATTATCTGTGCTATCCTTAGAATCATTTACTGAGGGAACCCTTCATTCAGCATCATAAAATGACAAACTACATAAACATCAACATGACAGACTTTATGTTCAGGATAATACAACACAAATATTAGTATTCTGAACATTTCATATTTACTTTGTTATAATTATCAACAAGAAATTAGCTTCAAAATTTACATAAACAATCAATTATCATAAATAATTAATCAATTAGCTGCCTACTGTACATCGGACGTTGTTAGTTTAAACAAGAGTTTAAGCAACATGATTACTTGATGTAACATTAACTTTGTTACTACACTCGCGTGTTTACGTCCCGTTGTCTATCAAAGTATAGCTGGATGGATTTTGACAAGAAGAATGGTATGGCGATATTCTTCGATATTTTTTACGATATTGTAATATGTTACAATATATTATAAGCAATCTCTATGAATGAAACAAAAAAAAACATTATCATTTTAATATCATCTTCCTCTAAATGTTTTGTTTGTTTTTTTTGTATCATGTAGAATTTTAATCACTTACACATAAAACTTCAGGTTCAGACTAATGTTGTATCAGATACATTTATTTGTAAAATGAGTACAATGTGCGTGGCAATACTTTAGAAAAATACATCTTTTTAGCGCCATTTTACAATTATCGGTATTTACCAACAATTAAGTTGAACTATACATGATATTGCAAAAACCGGTATCTGAAAATCATATAGCGATACAGTACAACCTCCTCTCCAAAACAATACCATTTGGGAGAAGCGAGATTGTACCGTTGTTGAGAAGTAGTTGTCCGAGAGAGGTTAAATTAATAGTTAAATCGTACAGTAGGAAAAATCATGCTGTTGTTGAAGGGAGGTTGTTGCTCAAGAGAGGGCCGCTCTGGAGAGGTTGCATTGTATCATATCGTCTTTGAAAGATACCACGATAATCGATATTTCCAACATGCTGCACACTCACAGTAGTACCTCTTGTTAACACCTACTGAAGAATTTCGTCTTCAGGAAAGTTTCAGAGGTCACTTTTAACACTCATTTTGTGCTTATTTGTATTTACGATCAGGCCAGTCATCGCCAAGTTTTATAAAAATGATTTTATGGAAATTCTCAATTATGTGTATACGAAAATATATTTTTACTGATTGTGCACGAAATAAGACAACGTGACAACATGTTTGCGTTATGTTTGTGATTTTCAGATTTCTCAAAGTTGTTGTTGTTGTTATTGTTGTGTGGCTGTTGGTAAAACCACGTTGATGGTTAGCAGACTGTGTTGCGATGTAAAGATTGTTGATTGTGTTTCATTTAGTGTTTATTGAGGCCGCGACCGTGGTCTAGTGGTTAGTACGCTGAACTTGTAGCCCGACGATCCGGGTTCAAATCTCAGTCGCGGCAGGTCATACCCTCCTATTAAAATTGGACAAAACTGTCAATTTTCCTCCATAAATGGAAAAGTAGCTGGTTCCTTGCGGAATGGCAAATTATAACTGGTTGTGGTAATTGTAATGTTGTGCACTGTGAGTGAGACTGTTGTGTGTAATGTTGTGTAATGTGAGTGTGTTTGTTGTGTGTAATGTTGTGTACATGGAATGTGACTGTTGTGTGTAATGTTGTGTACTGTGAGTGTGTTTGTTGTGTGTAATGTTGTGTACATGGAATGTGACTGTTGTGTGTAATGTTGTGTACTGTGAGTGTGTTTGTTGTGTGTAATAATGTGTACTGTGAGTGTGACTGTTGTGTGTAATGTTGTGTACTGTGAGTGTGTTTTTTGTGTGTAATGTTGTGTACATGGAATGTGACTGTTGTGTGTAATGTTGTGTACTGTGGACGGCTTTTATCGCAATGTCACATGCAATATGGGTGAAAAGTTCGTTCTATTTTAGTTATCATTTTAATATCGGCAGCCACCATTACTAGAAGTGTGAGTTTAGGAAGTAACCATAGATTCCCCTGGAGACGTCACAATTAATTGTGAGTTGTCGTTCTGTGGTCGCACACAATAAACATTCAAATTTGAACGTGTAAAATTGGTGATGAAATGGAGAGTCAGACAGTATCTCCGTATGATTGTATTACCATGCAATGTTCAGGGAATTACAACAAATAAAATATTCTTTTTACATAATCACTGATACATTATATCATGCATGATAAAAACGCAGTATTCATGACTCATGAACACGCTCATTGATGAAATCTGTCGTTCATTTATAAAACACACCTTACGAGTATAACCTTGATAAAACTATAATATGCGATATTCAGGATACATCACAAAACAAATAAATTGTTTTATATTGATAACATTATATTTTCAGGACTGTGATTAAATTCCGGTTTATTTCTCCCAAAGGTGGTTACCCACTCTGCAGACTGCGTGCAGACAGGCAATAGAAACAGAGAATTCAATTATCGACGGATTAGGGAAACTGATCAAATTATAACAACAATTAGCACATTGCACGTGTTACCAGTGTCCTAACATCCAGTCATTACGACAAAAAAAATGATATTTATGTACGTGTGTCATGTAGCCTTAATTAACGCTATTTAACAAGCCATACTATGTCCCTTATTTCTAAAATCATCAGCAAGATCTAAAATGCGTGAATATCATGTTCTCAGGTACTCTATTAGATATTTAGTTTTCAATGACAAATAAAATAAAACAATGAAACAAAAACAAAAAACACGTCCTGTAAAAAGTGAACTGTATTATCCTTACACAGTTGGAGCAAATTTATTCAATACAAAAGACCTGTTCACGCAGATCCTGAAGATATGAAATACATTAAATATTAACGATTGTGGTAAACATTAAAACTAATATAGACAAGGAATTAGGTAATGTTTCAGCTTTAACAAAATTTAACTCACGTTAGAGTTGATTGTTAGAGAGAACGGATACATGATTCCGGTCAGTCGGTGTGAAGTTGGTATATGATGACTTTTTACAACAAGCAGAAAGTATTTACAAGAACCACGTGACATGGCGATAGAAAATAATTTCATAAAACGAAGAATTTGATGTTCTCGTATCGATTGTCAGTAATAAAGGTAGTTAACCATTTGCCTTATAATAAGGATAGTTCATCATTTGCCTTATAATAAAGGTAGTTCACCATTTGCCTTATAATAAAGGTAGTTCACCATTTGCCTTATGATAAAGCTAGTTAATCATTTGCCTTATAATACTGCATTTTCCCGCATCTGAAGCAGACGGCTTTTGAAAACATTGTGGCAAAAGAAGTCATTGCTTGTAAAGAGCAATGGCTTCTTTTGCCACAATGTTTTCCACTCTGTCATGGAGAAATAACCCAATTTTCTTAAATTAATGTTTTGTATGTTAGCTTTGAATTTGGAAGAGTCTAAAATATGCTTATGAGGCAAAGTGTTATGTTATGGAGCTTGCTTTTAATTTTGTTGACTATTTCCATCTTGTGACGGACGATGGAATGGTGATACACGTATTTTATGGAGGTATTAAGCAAGCGTTACAACATTTATACCACCAGGGTGCAGACAATGTCATTTATTACTACAATTTAATGGCCTTCTTTGATCAAAATCACTCAACCAAACTCGTATTGAGTTAGAAGTTTAAGAATTCATGCCAGTGTAAAAGAATGACCGACTTGTTCATCGAAGGGCTGCCGAAAACTCCACTGAATTACGTCTCGATTTAATGCCGCCGTAATTGCGTCGAAATCTGGCTAATACAAAAAACTTATTTTGAAAATAATTGATTAATCCAGCAAATATCGAAGCTGCTAGAACAAGACGATTAGAAATTTTTTGTAAAACCATTTCCAGAGTATTATGCAAGTGGGATTTCAAAAACCACAACATAATGTGTTTTGTTCTGTTAATCATGAGGGTAACATGATTTTAATTTGTGATTGTTTTACGGACAGAAACCACATGATGTAAACAACTGATCTGACCATATAAACATTTAAGATTTATATTAAAATCACACCAAATCATCAAAGCAGAAGATAGTAGATATACACATAATTGTATGAGCTTATCAAATCGACCAAAAAATAATAAAAAAAACTAAGATGCAAGATTTCTGAAAAGTTCCGTTTTATTTATCTGATGTAAGCAGACCTCGTATGTGACCTGTGTTTGCCACAACCAGTTGATGTGCAAATAGTACCGAATAATGCTGGTAGTAAAGCTTAATAACTAAAAGAAGCATAAAATGAAATTAGGTGTAAATGTGGTGTTAGTTTTATATTGATAGATTTTATTAACAAGCTACAGGGCTTTGAGGCTAACTTGAAGTATGTGAGAAAACAATACAATTTGTGAAATGTATAAACATCGTGACCAAACGAAGCATAGCACGTTTTAATATTGTTTAATGTCAAGTTTAGCAATGTTTTAGTGATGATATTCTTACCGGTGAATGATCGTCGATAAATTAGACACCTCTGTTCAATATAAAACTAGATGCATGGTCTCCGGTTCTCATCTGACAAAAGCGTACATGTTATAAGTCATTTTGAGACTAAAGTTCAATTACGAATTTTGAAACAACATTTAAACCAAATCAAAGACAACAATCTGTAGCACTGACTTAAAATTTTTCATAAAATTATCATAAAAAATATCATTTATTATTATATTACTAAATGGAAAAAGGAATACATGAATCTACTTTCAGATGATAAAATTAGAACAAGCTTTGGCTTGGAAACGACTGATCTTATCCATGACAATCAGCACTGAATGGAGCATTTCTTCCTTAATTAATACGTGTCACACATAAAGTAAGATTTTATCAAATGTTTCCCGTAAAACACCATTTAAAAGTATTTTTTGTCAAACAGTCGAGATATAAAATGGCTGTCTATGAATAAGAAGCATTATGGACATTCTTCTACACGTGTTTTATCCCGCCAGACTGTAGAAAATAATTCTACGCATGAATCCTACATACATCAAGGCAAATGAAAAGCTATTAATGCAGCGATGACACGTATTGGAGACAAGCACCTCTTCATTGGCTCTCCATCTTGACAATATCATTCATTCTTGATTTTGTTTTCAATGTTTCTGTTCAAATTGTCTTGTTATGATAACATTGATAGCATCTTCGGGCTCGTGGAGGGAAATTAGGAAACTTAAAAAGGATAGAAAGCTTTTATAACACATTCACATATTTCACAGCGTGCACAGCGAGCTCGTTGAGTGGTTCTCTTATTTCAAAGATCCTTATTGCCCGAAAAGCTTCACGTCTACCTGTTGATTCTTGATTAACATAAGTTAAAGTATTGTTTAACACTGTGAAATAAGTTTAGGATGATTAAATGATATATAAGATATAGTGAAGCGTGTAAATGATTCAGTTTCATGTCATGATATCGTGTTTATGTCTTGAGACTTTTTTACAATTTACTATACATGTATCTGTAAAACATTTTATGGTCGGTATATGAACTACTGGTATGAAAAATTGTTCTGTTTTTATGTTTGACTATATTCACACCTTGAAAGTCGTCACGTGACCTGTCAAACAAGACTCTGAATTGTGCTGATAATACTGATACCGCAGATGAATGCTCAAATTACTTGAAAGATTATCTGTGCCATGAAGTATTGATAAAGTGTTATATTTATAATTCTCTCATACCATGGTAGATGCTTCTTGCACATACTAGATAGTCATTGGTAAAGAAAACTGTCTTTGTTGTGAATGATGAGAACTGGGAACAAGATTATGTTGTCAAAGTTATAATAGGAATCATTCGATTTCATCTTAAATTTACATGTACAATAATTTGCGAGATACTCTGCAAGATATATCTTAAAAATGTTGAACTTCATTGTGGTATCTAGTACAGTAACAATTTTAAAAAAAATCCCAAAACGCCCCATCTCATCAAATATCAAGATAAATTCTGTTTTAAATCATTCTTGATTTTTGTGTTATTTCTGAACATCGAAGATTTAATAAAACAGGACTATGTCCGATGATGGTAGAGTTATTTTCAATCTTAATTCCGAGAGAATCCTTTGTTCTCGTTTTTGCACAAATTGGTTTCAGCAAGAACGTTTCAAGATTTCCAAACATCTTGTTTTCAGAACAAAATGGGATAATTTTTGTCAACCCAAACGCGAGATATGGTTCTTGTCTCAGAGCACAGGAGTGCAAAACGTGTCTGTTTGACGTATTATTATAGGTACTGAGTAAAGCTACACCGACTTCAAGTTGATACTCATACCATACAATTTATGAAATAAAAGCTAGGGGTATATCAAATTATTCGGATGTGTAAAACCTTCATTCAGCATATGTTCATCATTGGAAAAATGTAAAAATTATTTCAGAAAGCACGATTCTGTAAAAACGTGGCTATTTAGAACCTAAATCTAGTGAAAATGCTTAGTTTAGTTTCAAATGCGTTCTACGAAGTTGTTCATTTTATACCATAAGACTTCAGGTAGATTCCCTTCTACCATTCTTGTTATTTCATTTGGTTAAGAAAACTATTGTACAAATTACCTGTATTTGTCTCTGCATTCGACAGGCATATACAGCGCAACCTCTCCAAACCAACAACTTTTGGGAGAAGCAAAATTATGTTGTTGTTGAGAGGTTGTTGTTCTAGAAAGGTTAAATTAATATTTAAATAGTACAGTGGGAAAATCATGCTGTTGTTGAAAGGAGGTTGTTGCTAAAGACGGGGTCGCTCTGGAGAGGTTGCGATGTACTTAGTATTTATGTATGAAACATGAACGTTAGAATCAAAGAAAATAAATATAGACTAAAACTAAAATATTGTGCTCTTGTCAAACGTTGAACCTAACATCGTTCACCATTTAAGTCATTAGGTGTTTAAAATTATAGCTAAACCTGATGAATGGATCATATTGAATCAATTACGTTATGTATCTCTATAATACCTTGAATACATCTTGTACATAACTGATAATCAGTACACTAGCATCTGTTTTAATTGTTAAATATTTGTAGGTATTTTATATTGTTTAAACAATATCAACTGTATAATATAAAATAACATCGTGGTGCACGATTTGTGGTATATATCAGTTTACTGGACACTGATGAATACTTTTTGTATTCATAAAGTCTTGTTTGCAACAAAATTAATTCAAATGACTACAACGCTAGACAAATTATTCATATATTCACAATAATTGCACTTCCTCATGATTCGTCAGAATAAGTTAAATCGTACATAACTAACATTAAAATAAAGTTTAATATTTATTGTACTGAGCGAATGTAAATGTCGAGGTTTTCTTAATGATTGAAATCTCTGAGGCTGAAGAATTAATTACAATATCTCATTAATGAACTATTAATCAGTGAGAACATTATAACGTTGATAAATTTGCTGCCAAATCAAGTCTAGCACATTTATTGTTTTCTAATTGATCCGCACACATTGCAGTTAAGAAACATGAATTCGTTGAGATTAGAAATTCAGTGATTAATTCATACGGAGAGGTTGGCAGTGACTCGCGAGCTACAAGTTTAGCGCAGATACAGAATACCGGATCAACCACTGGTTATGATAATTGCCCGTCAGTACGTAACACAAATAATACTTTTGAAAGCAAGCATAAACCCGACAATTTGTTCATTTAAGAAATAAGTATGGAATATAGCAGGATTCGGAGGGAAAATGTTTGTAACCCAACAAATGTAACACAATAGAAGGTGAATAATCAGCAGCCTATATTATTTGCTGTGATTAAGAAATTCGAAATGAATTCAGAAAACGCAATGAGAAAACATTAATACATTATTTCAGTAATTAGGAAATTCTCTGGCATTAATTTTTGAATCAATTGACTTGACAATACTCAGCAGTACAAATCTTAATTAAGGCATAATTGTCTTCGACGAAGCACTGAAAAAACGTCTAAATTGAGGCAAATATGAGACGAAATTGATGAAATTTCATTTTGAGGTCCGTTTATGGAACATATTGAAATAACTTGAATGTAATAAACATCGCCAAGTAATACATAGTTCGGGAACCAACTCAGAGATAGGGTTAGACGGGGCTCGATAAATCGAGCGAAGCCAATAGCAACAGACAATCCCCATGTGACAACCGTGATCTGTTTTATGTTTCATTTTGTGTTTTACGACTAAACTGTCGACTGTGTTTGATGGTATATCATTGTGGAAGTCTGTCTGGGAAAGTGGAATTTATTGGACGTTGATATTTGAATTATGAAAGATTTATATTGAGTTGAATAGATTCCTGTAAAACCCCATATTTAACGAAAAATATGGTAGCACATAAACGTTATCCCTTAACGCTGGCGAGGGACGATTATCAGCATGTAACCAGCGACACTGGTGAGAGACAATTATCAGCATGTAACCAACGGCCCTGACGCAAAACACCAAAGACAATAAAACAAAATTTAAGCTCATAACTCCGAAATGGTTCTTGTCAAAGTGTTTACAGCAGTTTCTGACAAAATAAAACACGACTAGGAATGTGTACATAAGTGAATGATATGTGCAACAACAGACCATGGCCCCTAAATGTTTAGGGGTCCGGATTTAGAAACTTAAGTAAATTTATTAACCCTAGATTAAATTTGTCTCCTAGAACGTCGTTCTTCACAATTCATGTTGTTAAATGAAGCAGCCACGTGTTGTGGAAACGAAGAACACGCTTAATTATACACAAAACTTGTAATTATATTTATAATGCTGCAGTGGTTGATATAGCGATAGTTAAACAATATTTATTGTAATATTTGTTTAAGCAGAAAAACAAAGTTTGAATAATGAGTGTGCAACTGAAAAACCTATCACTTTATATGGTTTTCTACGGTGATTTTATCAAAATGAACAGCCAACTAAATTCTGGGTCCATTAAATTTAAATCAATTGTTCTCACGGTACGTCATGTTTTATTGTGCTTTATTCTGATAGTTAATTATACATTATTAACTTTAATGAAGAAAAACGTAAGAATCTCTCAGATGGAAATCATAAAACGTCTGGAGTGTAATAATACAGTGCAACCTCTCCAAAGCGACCCTCTCTTGAGCAACAACCTCCCTTCAACAACAGCATGACTTTTCCACTGTACCATTTAGCGATTAATCCAACTTCTCTAGAGCAACAACCTCTCAACAACAACATAATTTTGCTTCTCCCGAAGAGTGTAGCTTTGGAGAGGTTGCACTGTTCGTATTATACCATAAGCTGAAGATATTATTTCCATACCTTTTTTTGCAGTAATAAAATACAATTTTGTCATTTTGAAGGTCATTGTATCACCCCGTGTGTCTCTTTCAGCGCCCTCTATCGAATGTTATTCGTTCAAACAAATTAGATGGATTCCGGACACAGTTTAGTAGAATGAATTCAAACATTCCAAAAAGCTATGCAAACTTTTAGATTTACACTTTTTAGAAAACTCGTGGATTTCTGTGCGCTAATGGACAAAACATCGCCGACTGGAAGCAATCTTTTACGTTGCAGTTTTCATTTTTATTAAGAAAAAATATTACGACTGATATATTATTGTCTGTGTTTTGGATTTATACTTTTCGTTGCAATGTTTTATGGTTAATATCTCCATGTTGTTCGCTTCATTTCATGTTTAAGAAATTATCAAAATGTGCCTTCTTTGATCAGATTTTGATTCCAGACATAAAAATGCATTTGTTCACTTCTAATGAGAAAACTTCAAATTATCGCGTTTACTCTTCTGAATGAAAGCAAATATAATCCGTGACGTCATCAAACATTTAAAGTGCTAAGTTACGGATAGGTAAAATAGAACAAACAACGCTTATCATAAGATAATGTATGGATGATTTTCTGTATGTTTATAGTATAATGTAAATGAGATTAGTCTCACAAACTTTTATTTTGTGACTGTACATCAACTTTAAAACAATTTATACCACTAATCCTTCATTCTTATTAATATTTTACATGTATCCTTTTACACAATTTATACTTTTTGCTTTCTCCTTTATTTAAATGCGCATATATGATCATTGTATGTCTTAATATTAAATTTAATAAAATATTATTATATTAAATATATTCTGCTGGTTGTTTAAGACCAGTCGTCTGTGTGGGGTCAGACTTTATATGGTTTCATCATTTTATGCCTGAATATCTTCACATTTGTGCTAAAATACGACTGTAAGAAGCAGCAGACATGACAAGAAGCGTATATCACTGTATCACCCACTCTGACGACCAGACGAGTCGTAGGTTAAACATATGAACGAATGTGACAACTATTTAATTTGTAGCAGAAACAACACCAGACTGTAGTGGCACGTCCCACCATTTTTATGTAGTTTATCGTTGCTGATCGTGGCTACAAGGATAATAAACTGTGAATTTTGAGTTCATATATTGTTATATAACAGACCTAATGTGTGCAATTTCGTATGCAAAATTGATTTGCGAACTATTTGATTGTCATATTGTATGTGTTTATTGCTTGTGTAACACAAAACAAGTGATTATTATATCCATAGTAACAATGAACCAAAAGGAAATTATCATAATTACATCCATGTGAACTAAACTCATATCACTTCACACGAAATAATTTTATACTTTATTACATTATACGTATATTCCAGTATATACAACACTGTATGTTTTCTTTAGCTTCGAGTTAGGTGACACCATGCGTCAATGTATGTTGAATAACAAATATCAATTAAAACAATTTTGAACAGAGCTTTAAGCATCTAAGACATTGTTTCCAAAATGCGAGGCGCATTAAATATGGAATTATGTTTTACAGCAAGTTATTTTCTGTTGTTCTGTTCAGAATCATTAGAAATTAATCAGAGTTTGTTCAATACAGTATCACCCCTGATAACCAGACCCTTTGCGGACAGGTCCAAAAGTTCGGTTTTCAGATTCCGATTTTCAGGGATTATACTGTACAGAATTAACAAAATGAGGACATTTATCCATTAGGAATGCTTTTCATATTTGTTTACTATTACATGTATTTTTGAGGTATTTCTTTTTTGATATTTAGAATATGGAAACTACAATCTTCCTATTCAGGAGAATGCCTCCAGTAGTTTATGGGCCATCGATTCAGTCTTGACGCGATAATGTGGATCATACAATAATGATAAAGATATTTTTGGTATCTCAAGTTTATTTTAACGTGCTCTGTGTAATACAAGTATATCTCGCGTAAATCAGTTGTAACTGACATTGTGATACAAATTTTGAATTATTATTTGACAGAGATTTGAGAAAAAGATCGTTTATCCTTTCTCGCTAATTCGCTAATAAAATAGTTGAATGGTTTGCTATGCAAAATGGCAGCGTTGATACGATATAATTACGGGCAGTGTTTACCGTACAACTGAGCAGAAACAAGTGCATCCATTACGTCATAATAAAAACTTTCATTGGATATGAACGTGTATGAATGTTTTACATTTGGTTACAGCGATCACACTCGTGGAACTATTTCCGTCAAAACGATAGAGATGAAATAAAAGATGATGAAGTCGTCTTTTATCACCGGCTTATGGATATAACTTACGACATGGTGTTTAATAAAATACTTTGTTTGCCTTTAGAATCTTCAGAAGTTATTTTATAAATTCATGGACACTTGAACACGTTTTTTACATTATTTAGATAACTTGACACATAAAAGTATTTACATTTATCAGAATTATGCTAAAATGATTTACCCTGCTATGCCTAAGGTGACAAATGTGTCTACAAAGGGAAGTCTGAACATAGTTTTATATAGGGAAGTCTGAACATAGTTTTATATAGGGAAGTCTGAACATAGTTTTATATAGGGAAGTCTGAACATAGTTTTATATAGGGAAGTCTGAACATAGTTTTATATAGGGAAGTCTGAACATAGTTTTATATACGAACTATTCGCTTACTCTGCTTATCAACTTACCTTAAATAACTTATTACAGCCAGTATAACACGCCTGACATTTCGTATTTCATGGGTAACTTCTATAAAAGAGACATTCAATGTACATGTATAAAAGAGACATTCTATGTACATGTATAAAGGAGACATTCTATGTACATGTATAAAAGAGACATTCTATGTACATGTATAAAGGAGACATTCTATGTACATGTATAAAGGAGACATTCTATGTACATGTATAAAAGAGACATTCTATGTACATGTATAAAGGAGGCATTCTATGTACATGTATAAAGGAGACATTCTATGTACATGTACAAAGGAGACATTCTATGTACATGTATAAAAGAGACATTCTATGTACATGTATAAAAGAGACATTCTATGTACATGTATAAAGGAGACAATCTGTGTATAAGGATTTATGTTTGAAGAGCACTTGTCATGGTTTTAAAACATGCTCAGTGTGCGGGCAGTTTGTTCCTGTATTTCTGAATTTCAATGTTTTATTAAATAAGATTATTAATTATATTACAGAGTTTATTATTATGTTAGTTGCATATAAAGACGACGATGTAAAGATGACATATTTTCATAAAACGGAACAATCAATGTATAAAAAACCAATCAGTTTGTATTCTGTAAATTAAGCCTCATTAATTGTAAATTATTTTGGAATCCCGGAGTTTGATAGTGTATATTAATGGTACAGTTTGTGTTTTAACACCTTTTTGATACAACTACCATAGACAATTATTGTAATTGTAATATACAGCGGTGGTCTTGATGTCTATCGGGCGATATTTTGTAACATTGATATTCTGACAAATTATGGGGGGGTGACATTCATTGAAATTCTCTTAGTATCTTCTCTTAGACATGAAGATCGGTGTGGTCCTAAGTGGGCATCGGACTAAAAAAGGCTTAACTTATTTGTGTTTAGTTTTATGTTTCATCAGTAATAATTAAGTCTTATAGCGATAGTAGAGCTTGAATGTAAAAACACAGTATTAATAAGTCTGTGTTTTTGGTATCCATGGCAGCATAACATATGACGTACAAATATAGCAGTAGGTATAGTAAGTGCCATTTTACAAGAATCTTCTTGAACAACCCATTAGATTCATGCCTGAAATCAAGCGATTGGATGATATAAGATTCAACACAAGTGGATGTTGACATCACAGCGTATGGAGGACTGAACATAAGTGCTTACCTCTAGAATATGTCGAGGCAATAAAAACGAAATTAGACCATTTTAGACCACGTCGTTTTTTTTTTGTCAAATTTTCATAGAATGGTATGAACTGTCGCGACCGGGATTTGAAACCGGATCGCAGGATTACAAGTACAGCGCACTAACCACTGGACCACGGCCGAGGCCAGATTAGATTAGTGTTCGTCGAATTTCAAAAAAGTTGTACAAGAAAAACACCAGATTCAAAGAGCTCGTAACGTTTGCTAAAGTATCCCTGAACTGGTAGCTACTAGTCATTAAACACCACATTGAAAGTCGTTATATTTCATGTCTCAACACGTTCAAGATCTAAATGAGACATTTAGTAGAATAAGAGCCATTTAGCTGATATTATCCCCGGATTTTATAATCAATATAATCCTGATTGATGAATAGTACCACCACCAGTTTACAGTTATTTTATGTCAATACGCCGCGTTTTAAGATGTAATCAGTTAGTTTAAAATGGAGACCTGCTTGTCAAATCCACGGAAAATCTTTAAGGAACTTCATATATGTTCATAATTATGTTTAGTTGTTAATAGGAAGTTGACTATTGAATATAATAAAAGAAAAACAATATCCATGTTCCATTAAAGTCATTGAAGAGATTTTATACCAACTGCATTGAACTGTTTCGTGCTACGGTGTATTGCATATCTTGCTTTTTGAAGAAATGCGGTAGGACCTTGTGTTCAATGATGTCGCCCGCAGATGGCGTCCTGATTAGGCCTAACAATAGGTTTGTATCCTGCAACCCGTCCGACCGTATTTTTTTACCGCCGACCATATTTTTTTTCAACCAAATATTTAGTTGTGTGTACATGTGGACGACAACGATAATTAAGTCATGTTTGATCTCGTTGCTTGGTAAACAACATGTGCTTTTCCGGTCATGGCTTTTAAATGTAATAAGAATTTGTCAGAAATAAAGTGTTGGTTTTCATTTTGTGACTGGGGTCATCAGTTTAACTGAGGTTACTTATACCTAATACTCTTAAGATATCTCTTATACATAAAATCCCCATCTACTGACCCATCTTTTTTCAGCAGGTTACAAGAAACAAACCTATTTTAGGCCTAAGATGATCCCCTATTACATTATCCAATGAATGATGTCAATAAAAAGATCATTGATGAGGATGATCTCCTAGTTTATGGCTGAAATATAAAGCTGGCAATTTAATAAGTACAAGACACTTAGAAACCTCGCCGTTATAATCCGTGTATGAATCAAAGGACATTTTGACCTATAGCGATTTTGAACTCTGAATTTTGTCGATAAATTTCAAAATAAAGTAGTTACAATTACAGAAACAAAAAAATAATCCACTCCATTTTTTAGGAATTATCAACACTAGGAATGGGATATTGGACTGTTTAGAATGGAAGTGGACGTATGTCCTTCTTGGGTGATTATGATAACTATAGCGTTATTTGCTAACATCCTTTAGGCGAGATCGAAAATTGTGCGAATACTGCAGTGAATAAAAAAATAAATTCATTCGTAAATGAATTGTGATTATTTTTTATTATGAATGTTTGAATCATTTTAAAACCGTGACCATAAAACAAAAGTGAAATAGTTGGGTTCCAGCTTTCAACCAGCGAAGATTAAAATTTTAAAACACGGTAAAAGTCGGTGGATCAATGTGTTTTGTTTAAGTCTGCACTTAATGCAATAAAACCATAATCCTATCAAGACTGGAAGTTTGGGCATTCCTTTGAGAGGCTCCTCTTAAAATCATATCACATTGGTGCAATGTGTTCTTCTTCAAATATGTCAGAAACATCCCGACAAATTTAATTGTCCATTTTTTCTGTAAAACCGACAAGAAACGAAAAACAACGAAATGACAAATGGACACGATTTGAAACTCCAAAAGCTCGCTTGATATCTATGACACACATCTTTGTAACTACTGGGATTTCATTCATTTAGCAGAGCAAGAACAAAACATGGTCCATTTTATCAGACAGAATTTCAAAAATAAAACACAGTCCAATATCCCTTGACACCTGAGGACTAGAATATAATTACAGAGAAAGCTGACATGAAGTATTAAAGTACGCAATACATCTCTCCGTGCTTTCGTCAAATTGTTCACCTCATAATCAATGTATATGTGTATATATATATCCTGTATTTGTATGTATGTCTGTTTTCAACAACAGTACAAAGAGCAATGCAATGTTTGACTGATAATTCATTCTAGAATACAACATGCTTTTAAGACGATTCTTTATTGAAGTATTCCATACCTAAATATCGTAGGACACAGCGTTAGTTGCCACAGAATGGGTAGAAAGTAAAAAATGAATTCCCGAGAAGGGTCACATGTCCATCACCTCCCTCTGACCACATTCAGATCAATAAAAGGCTAACTGTTGATTTGTATATTTCGCTTTTATCAATTTAATCTAGATAAATGAACTACATTTAGTGCTAGTCAACATTTTATAGTATTTAGCCTCATTTATCAGACTTATTTGTCTTGTATGTAAGGAAGATTGTGTCAAAAACAAACGATAAATGTGAGACATCTCTCGGACTGGTGGGTTTGATGTAAACATCTTATATAAGCAACTAAAGTGCTGTCAGCTCAAGTGAATGGACTGAATGACATTAAATCGTATGATAGCATATTTCTGCGTATCCTGAGAAAGTTAATTTTCACGGAAGCTTTCTAAGTTTTATCTTCATGAAAATGTTTTATCGTCCAGTTAATAAGTACGTCTACTTTTTGAAGTTTATCATGAAAAGTCATTGAATTTTCGTGAAAATCTAGATGATATTGTATGATTTACTCACCGTGCTGTGTGATAATAATGGAACAACTCCCTGATCTGTCTCATCCTGTTAAATAAAAGGCTACGTTTGTGTCATAGAAAAAGTAAAATTTAAAATTATCGTTAAGTCGTGGTCGTCTGTACATTTGAAAACTTTATCATTATTGTTTTAATAGGAACGATATTATTTTAATTAGGATTATTTGTATGTGTTGGTTTCTGGACTGTTTCTGTTATGTTTTTATCCTCAAATTGTTCGCTTTGACCAGCAGCAAATGGTTCTATGAGTACATCGGCTTTCAACGTTTTATCGCACCGTGAGCAACGTTAGGTAAAATAATGTCACTATTGAGTATTATGACGTTAACCTGCGTAAAACTTACAGTGACTGATGCTAAACGAACATTACAACAATACATGCGTGACAAAAGTGATAAATTTCCTTTTTCTTTTTTTTCTCGGTGCAATCCCGGCGCTTTGTTTACCGAATCGTCATTTCTTATCAGTGGTGGGATACGCAACTAAGCAGATGCTTTAGGTATTTAAAAAACACCATATCACTAGAATGTACGGCCTCTATGCAAAGTCCTACAACACGGAAGGCAGATAATGTTTCAACTTGTTACACCGAGAGTTACGCGCATTTTGCTGAATATTATTTTTGTGGTAACGAATATTTAGAATTTTTAAATATGAAAACAACCAACTATTTAGTGGATGTCTAAACTACTGCGTTATATTTGATAACTATAAATATCAAAACATAGGTGTGATGCATTATTTTTTTCTACATGTCATATATGAATATACTAAACTCATAATATACATACAGTTTTTGCGCATATATCATTATGTCATGATGCTAGGAATTTTTCAAACAAAAAATAAGTTCATTATTTTTATAAGTACATGTAATTGAAACTTTTATAACGATTAATACTCTTGTCGGTTTATAGAGTAAATAGCTTTTGCTTAAAGTGTTTATATTTTATCTATTGTTATATGTGTCAAAACTTCTGTGACTTAAGTCAATGTAACTACTTCAACCCACCTTGTTCTTTCCGCTGTCAGTTTACATTATGTTGGTTTGTGGGTAAGGTCAACATCTTTTCATGTTGAATTATAGCTCAACCCTATTCTATAATCACTTTACTGTTTTATCAGCATGTCAACGATATGATTTTTGCTTTCACGTAATCAATGAATGTCCCAAGAGTCCAAAAATTTGGAAGTATTTTGTGAATGGTATTTTCTATCTTACGTTTTAACGTCAATAATTCGGGGACTAAAATATGTCAGTACATATCTGTCTAGGTCAATTAATCCTGTTCAATGAGGTCTGTGAGTTATTCTTATTATAATCTTCATAGATTCTCTTCCTTAATGTATAAGATTATATACTATTCTATCTAATCCATTGGTCATTATCACCAATCATACCGTATTGTAAAAAACACGCTATCAGTATGTTTGTTCAATTCCGTTGTAAATAGAATAGAAAAATAGCAAACAACATGTGGAGTACAAAATCACAAACATTTGAAGAAATGTCTGACACAAGTAAATAGGTCATGAATCTTAGAATAGACGTGTGAATGTCGCTTAGGATGAATATTGTTTGCGAATTAACCAAATATGCTTCGTTCCTACAATTTTGCCACAGACCATTCTCAGTCTTGTCACTGAGAAGAACGGAGGTTCCAAATAATGTGTTGGATATTTTCCTAGCGTTTGATCTGTTACAATAACATTCCTGCTGTAAATACTGACTCTTTCTTTCATCCTGTGTATACAAAAGATTGACTACAGTTGTACTAATTGTTCATATTTTAACCACATCAATTGTCGTAAAGCCTTGTGTACAAACCAAGAGCTAAAATGTGACACAGGGAAATTGTCAAATTTGCCTAAAGTAGTTGTGTTAATGTTGAATTCTTCAAACACGCATGGTAAATAGAAATTAGCTGAACTCCTGAATTATATACAGTAACACCTCGAGGAGTCATCAGAATAGACTAACTGCTCGAGATAAACGTGGTGCTCGTAATAACAAGGTATTTGTTTGTTGTTTGAAAATTATTCACATATAAGTACAAAAATTGACGGGACTTTAAAAACTCCTCGAGATAAGTCGGGTGTTGATGCTTGTAATAATGAAGCTTTATCGTATTCAGATAAATGTGCACTGTACAATATATGTTTATATAATATGTCTGTACACTAAAGTTTCAAATTTACTTTCATAGGATTATATAAAAGTAGGTGAATAATTGATCTCGATGTGTTGTATGTATCTGTTATCTAGCTTGTGATGATTAAGGTATAGTAAAGTCGGTATATTGCATACAACAACACGACAGAGGACTAAACAAAGCATTAAGTCGGATAAGACTCCATTTGTTAGCATTATTGTTGGGATGTTCGTGTTAGCAATATCTTGATTGATGATTTTTTGTTGTCAGCGCAGTGTAAGACTATCGTTTTGTTTAAATTTATCCCGATTTCAGAACTGACCTGTTTAAACAAATACATAAATTAATGTAACATGTGATGTTACTATGAAATTACATATGCACGAGTTTTTATATAATACAGCACATAATACATAGTACAACATAATACACAGTACAATATAATACACAGTATAATATAATACACAGTATAATATAATACACAGTACAATATAATACACAGTATAATATAATACACAGTATAATATAATACACAGTACAATATAAAACACAGTATAATATAATACACAGTATAATATAATACACAGTATAATATAATACACAGTACAATATAATACACAGTATAATATAATACACAGTATAATATAATACACAGTACAACATAATACACAGTATAATATAATACACAGTATAATATAATACACAGTACAACATAATACACAGTATAATATAATACACAGTATAATATAATACACAGTACAATATAATACACAGTATAATATAATACACAGTACAACATGATAGTTTCATAATGGCCGAGCTGGACAGCCAATCAGAATGACCGAGTCTCATGATAGCCGAGTTTTTTTCATGAAGGCCTTGTTTTCATAATGGCCGAGTTTTGTGTTCATAATGTCGTGATGAACATACAATATAAAACAAGTAAAATGTCCTCACATGTCAATAAGACAATATGCACAGATGTAGTCCTGTTTAATATGACTGCTCAGTAAAAGTGCAGAACAAAATGTATCCATTTGTAATTTTGGAAAATTGTTTTTATTAGATTTCTTTGCACTACAGAAAACAAAATCTTAAAATGTGCGGCGATATTATGACGTTATTCATCTCAGTTAATCGGTTAATCGATATATTGCTAATTTTCATCACATAAAATGTTTTCCGTGTTTCCTCATGAGAACATAGCCTCCAGAAAATATATTGAGACATTAGCTAGGCATCGTAATAACGGAGGTATTTAAAGACCAAATTGAGATGCGAAATGATTAAAATTGTCAAATCAATAACTGCTAATTAATGTGACATAGAAATGTTACATCAGAAAAGGAGCGTTGATGTGAAGGTTTAATTTTTCTTTCAATATCTAAATTGTGTGCGTGCCTTTCTTGCGTTTTGATAAATGTACAAACTAGGTACAAATTGGTCTGGTGTGTTTGCGTGATGTATGTATAATGTGACATAACTTTTATATATTTGTATTATCGGTCAATTCTCTTGTCATTTCCTTCCTATTCGATATCGACTGTATGAGGTATATGCTTTTAAGTAATTAGGAAGAACTTACATCATGTCATTAAATTGATCCCGTAAAGCAATTTAATAACATAATGTATACTTATACAGTGGTGTGAATACAGCCTACCACTGTAATACAATATTCGTTCACTGTGACAAACGAAAACATGAGATTTTATGCTGATTTGAAGGCGATTCAACATTACATTACGGACTCTATAATCATATATCAACATGCGCGGTACATAATGTGAAATATAAACACGAAAACTTAAACCTGCTAACTTGGCCCCTTCTTCCATTATCTCTGAGCATCTCAGTACTCCTCAAAGCCGCAAGACTCACGTCAATAACAAAATAACAAGATTGATAAAATTTCAATTTATGGTGTCTCTCCATAGTTCTATGTCTTTATTGTGTTTGATGCACTGTGTTACTTATTGGTATTTTGTATCATTCACGATTGTTTAAGATCGCACATTATTGTCGAAACCACCTTTAGATTTTTTTATCCGATTGAAAATCAAACTGAAAGAAATAAATGGGAAAAATGTTTTTTACAATAGAATAATCATTAATTTTATGATGATGTTATTTTGACTGTTAATAGATATGATGGTCAGGTTTTGGAACATAGATGTTTGTGTCTAATTTGTTTGCACTTCTTTCTCTGCTTAAGATTCTAAAGTTTCGTCTATATGTTAATTCCAGGGAGAATCGTGATTTTAAAATTGTATTTCTATAAGGACGGAGGCTTGATTAATTATATCCACTACCCTGTTTGCCAAAACACTCACCACTTTTACCTTGAATTCTACGTTTTTATTTTCTGTACATAAACACGACAATATACTTGTATTTTACTGATGACTGTATAAATGTGATAATAAAAATGACTTTATTGTCACCATAAGACCGGCATAAAATGGTATTTCTAATTAGACAAGTATTAACAGCGCTTTATAAAACTCATTGCTGTACGCTGAACGTGATGTTTAATTAAAAGCAATGTGTTTGTTCGCGGTTGTGAAATTAACAGTTTCAAATTATGTTGATAAACTGAGTTTAATGATCTATTATAAAATTTGAGTGACATGACGACTATTTAGTCATTCTCATTCTAAATCAACCCAAACTGGAATAAATTTCTTATGTGATGATGATCTGTGGGAAATATCCTGTTTTGTGTTTGTAGCTTTGCTTGTATAATCAAATTCAATTATACAGAATTTGAATGAATTTATAAATTTATGCATATGCTCATTATTCACAATGAATATATTATTCCTTTAGAGTGAAGATGGAGATCACTACGACACGGCCACATCCCCTGGGGAATACAATTTTTAAAAAAAATCATTGAAACCACACTCAACATTAGTGAAAATAACACTGATAGAATGTTGTGTTCAGTGAATGCTACTAAAGTACAATTTGGCTGGAAAATGTCTAGTGCACTGTATAAAGCTATCTGTGGTCTTCATAATTACACTGATACAAGACGATTAATATCGTTCTATATCGATATTCTGCATAAGTTAGATGATATTAATAGTGTAAGTATCCTAACTAGATTCTGTTCCACGTGTTTCAGACGTATACCTATAGCTAATTACAGTATTTGCGTACCAAATTCATGCAATTTGCGAACCGCAGGCGAAAATTTTATTCATATGCCGAAACGTTTCATCATAGATTATCGAAAATGATAGCCTTAAGACGGACAATGATGTAAAAGGACACACCAAAAGAGTGTAACCATTATGATCGACAGAAAGATGAGTTACAATCTGTAGGTACAATATCACACTCCAGTCAGAATGATTGCCATAAATGCCAGCTTTCATCGTCTTGAAATTGAAGAAAATGATCAAGTCATTGACAATTTGATAAGGTATTAGCAGTCATGTACATACTGTCGTCTGAATGTCTAGTTAGAGATACATGTAATTACAGGTCGATCGAACACGCCAAGATATTACATCTCCGTTCAGTAGGAATGAACATACTTCAAGTTTAGACTACAGAATACTTGCTGTTGATTGGTTGAGTCGGGTCACGTGCTGACCTAATATTTCCTGTATTAGGTCATTTATTATTTAACAAAAACAACAAAAGACGAAATGTTTTATATTATCTGTGAATGAGGCACTAATCTGATATTTTGTAAAACATTACCTTGTATGTCATTTGTCATCATAACATTATGTTCATACAAGACATGGTAAAGACAGAAATTCAGTGAAGTCAATCGAGATCTGAATTCATCATTCCAATAATTATTATACTTCATTGTATTATATATAGCTAGTGTTTGCAACTATGACGTCACAAACTAAGGGAGTTAACCGCGTCGATATTTTAGGCAGATGTGATATTTTGTCATTTTTTATTTCGATTTTCGTTTCATTTTTGAAAAGTTAAATTTTGTGTGCGCGTGCAAAATTGTGTATATTTAATAATTTCAAGCTCTCCCAAATCGAAGAATATGAACTTTATCATGTTGTTATATTATGCGATTTGATTTCAAACACAACTTATTTTATATCCCAGAAGACCTGACAGAATGTTTTATGTCTCCATGTATCCTTACATGATCGTTAATAATGCTAGTCACGTGTCATCAAATTCATGCCAGGAATGTTATTTCGCATAATTTCGCATATAGAATATTTATAATTTATAAAGGACAGAAGGTGCTATATGATGAAGTTTTACATCAAATCCTCCGTTACTAGGGATTTACATGAAGATATCTGATACAGAGGTAATTTGTCTGTACACAATTATTTCATACGTTGTTGCTTACGAAAAACAATAAATCTGATGCAATATAAACCTTATCAGCTTTGTAATTAAACAAGCGAGTCAAATTTTGCACGAGATTAAAATCACTGATCCATTATTATTCTGTTGTACATAGTGATAATGTATAAATGTAGTTATATTATAATCACGGGTTGTAGACACGATAACGATGTATTATATAGATGTAGATCACTTCTATAATGTAGAAATACAATAACTTCATTTTCGCAGTTAAAACAGCATCCCTTATCAGACAAGAACATTACAGATTTTAGTACCACAAATTATGTCAGCATGCAATAAATTTCTGTGGTATTTAGGCTTAACTCTAGCTCCTGTTAACATGATTTTTGATGGGTTTTTTCAGTAGTTTTTAATTAATTTTGTTTATATAGCGTATATGATCAGTCGTACTAATTTATATTTAATGGTGTATGCTGTTAAATGAGGTGTTAACAGTTACACTGGTTTTACAACATAAAGTGAATCTTTTTATGCAAATGCAAAGGTTAAATCTACCTCCCCCAACTTGCATTGAATTCACAAATACAAAAAAGATAATCATGAAACAAGAATAGATAAAAATAAAATGGTGGCATATTTCTGCATAAAATAATCAGAACATTTTCTTGAAAATCTACCAGATTTTTCATGAAATGTAAAATTCAATAACTCTTCATGATAAGATTTCTTCACCAGATACTAGTAATAAACGTAATTATTAAGTGGACGATATAATATTGTTTTCATGATAACTTAGAAAGCTTTCGCGAAAATCAACTCGCTGAGTGTATGCAGAAATATGCCACCATAGTAAGCACATTGAAATACTACCACCTATTTATGATATTGTAGTCGAATCAATTGGACGGGATAAAGTTTTTTCTTAAGACTTCGTCACACGAGAGCTTGCGAACACCTCGTTCATGAACTTCACAATCCCATTTCTGGACGCAGTACTGGTGTAGTGTTCATGAACTTCACAATCCCATTTTTGGACGCAGTACTGGTGTAGTGTTCATGAACTTCACAATCCCATTTTTGGACGCAGTACTGGTGTAGTGTTCATGAAATTGCTTGTTTCACAGTCGAGCTAAAATAAATTAGCATAAACTAACTGAATGCCAACGTTCTTGAATTACAGGCTGTAATTTAGGCTGTTACGTACTAAATTTATCTACTTATATTATATTATATGTATATTATAAAGGGTATAATTCAGGCCGTTACGTACTAAATATTTCTACTTATATATATTATAAAGGGTATAATTCAGACCGTTACGTACTAAATATTTCTACTTATATTATATTATATATATTATAAAGGGTATAATTCAGACCGTTACGTACTAAATATTTCTACTTATATTATAATATATATATTATAAAGGGTATAATTCAGACCGTTACGTACTAAATATTTCTACTTATATTATATTATATATGTTATAAAGGGTATAATTCAGGCAGTTACGTGCTAAATATTTATACTTATATTATATTATATATATATTATAAAGGGTATAATTCAGGCAGTTACGTGCTAAATATTTCTACTTATATTATATTATATATATATTATAAAGGGTATAATTCAGGCAGTTACGTGCTAAATATTTCTACTTATATTATATTATATATATATATTATAAAGGGTATAATTCAGGCCGTTACGTACTAACTCTGTTTTCTCCAGTAATCTATCACAAGAGTACCGGACGTTGACTAAAACTAGTACAACACATTTTATACATATTGCGTGTTGTTATATATGTATCATACTGCCAAGTTGCGGAAATATCAGCATGCAAAATTATCCATTCATTGAACAAAATGACTAGAAAAGGAAAAACAAGTACTAGTATTTTGCATTTTAAATTCAGGCTAAATGGTTATGCGTAAATTCCTTTTACGTCGAATTAGTTCAGAAACGCTGTCAATATTTGTTTTTTTTG
The DNA here is from genome assembly GCA_008271625.1 of Lutraria rhynchaena. NCBI lineage: Eukaryota > Metazoa > Mollusca > Bivalvia > Venerida > Mactridae > Lutraria > Lutraria rhynchaena. The sequence continues at coordinate 555,628 of VIBL01000150.1, forward strand.
TTTTTTTTGTTGTTGTTTTATAGTAATGTAAAGTAACTTTCCCTACACTATGTCTGTAAATACGCACTTGTCATTCCCCAGATGTGATACCTCATATAAACAGATGCTGGTCACTCATCTTATTTCAACATACTAGCTATAAAGAGAAAACTTATCCAAAGGGAATAAAACGACCAAGCTTAACAAACTAAAACACTGCTATAAAGAAATGCTGTCCGGAGTAATTTATCTAAGTTTTTTTCTGTTTCACGAAACTCCTTCAAGCATCGCCACGCTGTTTACTCAGTACCGTTTTTTTGACGTCTTCCGAATACACGAACACAAAAGTTTTTTCCGGTTAGTTTCTGTAAAACTGACTCAGAACATCACTAATACTTCCACCTTACTTTCATCAATAAATCCTTTCTCTGACTAATTCCGAAGGTAAAACTCTAACATAAACCCTGAATCATCTGAAAAAGTACTGATGGATGGATAACAAACAAAGATAGCCATTTTACTATGGGTTAGAAATTACGCTTTGCTGTTAAATGAATCGTATAAAAATAGGACGCAAATATTGCTAGATCACCGATTTTTGTGTTCATCAATCGCTGCTTAACAAAACATTCACTGCGAATATGTAATCACGAAGTTAAAATGTGTTTGAAATTGATATAACTTTGGATTTTTACATATATGATTTTATTATATGCATAGACAGTAAAGTGAAATTTAATAGTGTGGCTTGTCCCTGTCACATGTACACGTGAATTAAAAGGCTACTGCTGAATTTATTTGTTAGGATAATTTGAGTTAGATTTGAATCTATGTATTGGAACTTGCATAATGATATAAGTAGAAAGAGAACAAAAATGTAACAACATAATGAGTGGTCGTCAGTTCAATTTGTAATAAGGCACATTGTTAAACTGAACACAGGCAAGTGACAAACCATTACAGTTTTACTTATGTGTCGTCATGTTCAATGTGGGAACACCGGAACGCATGTTTTGTCGAGTTTTATGTTCGTATTTTGTTACATTATGATAGCATCGTGTTTGTTAATCTGTCAGTTTGATTGGCTCACGTTTAAAATGATGCATTAATCACTCCTGGCATTTCGGGGAAATCCGTAATTTAGCTTCCCTATTAACAAAGAGCTATTTCAATGCTTAGACAATCCATTATGACCATATTTGGAATTGTCTGACACTGACATGAAGCATGAAACATACGAAACTAGTCCGCAGGAACAGAAATATGCACTGACCAATATCATCGGATTATAGCCATAGAAAATTCCCATTAACGCGGACCAATATCCTTTTGGAATAGACAGGAACTTTTCCAGCACGGTCGACCGATAATCAAGACATAAATAGCCGCACAAAAGCTGTCTGCACTTCTATTAGGAAATGATTACCGCGTATAATGCGTGCTACGTTCCCTAGTCTACTTTATACTTTGCATTGCTGCAATTATTCGGATAGTTGCAAGTGTCTCTATACCTTTGAATGCTTTGTTCTATCAGAATATCCGTGTTCTGTTAGAATGCAACCATTGAAGGCATACGATATACTCCTAAATTAACTGAACTGACAACAAGTATAACCTAAATAGTACAAATTGTAATATCCACCAGTCAATGCAAGTCCTGGATACAAATCTTAACTAAAAATGAAACATTTCCATAAAAAATCAGTCTCACACCTTTATTTTATTACTACAAATCAATTTAAACATATTTATATCAGTTATCCTTCATTCTTATTACGTGTTTCCTTTACCTTTTTTAAATGCTCGCCACTTGACCGCTAGTTGTCGATGCGCCATAAAACACCATTAAATAAATAAACAAAGACAAGACCAGATACGTCATACCATGATTCTAGGTGGGGAATTTATCCTGATTCTTTAAATAAAAATTGAACTGTGTAAAATCGTTAACATTATTATATATACCTAACAGTGTTTATTTAGGTGACTCAGTCACGTAAAGATGTATAGCGAAACTAGTACATAAAACCTCTTTAATGATAACATTGTCTTCACTTATTCAGGCTTTATCTCGGAATAATATATACAGACCACAGTGCAATCTCTCTAAAGCAACACGCTTTGGGAGAAGCAAAATTATGTTATTGTTGAGAGGTTGTTGCTCTAGATAGGTTAAATCAATACTTAAATCGTACATCGGGGAAAATCGTGATTTTGTAGCAGGGAGGTTGTTGTTCAAGAGAAGGCCGCTCTGGATAGGTTGCACTGTAATCCTCACTCCATGGTGCACAATATTGAATAGAAAACTAACACTTGTTTCTGTGAACAACATTGTGTAATCGATTCATTCTGGGTACACTGCAAGATTTCAACAACAAAAACAAAACACTCACACAACCAAGCACAATAACAAACACTACACAAAATATGAAAATCCGGACTTGAAACTGTAAGATTTAATATCCTCATATTTAACTTTGACATTAACAAATAATTAGAGTTTAATGATATGCATTAGTATAAGAAGAAGACTAATCCCCTACAATAATTATCAATCAAATCCCTCGCACTCTCAAAGATTTGTACATCGTCTGATAAGCAGCCGTAGCAAAAATCAGACATGAACAGCAACAAACAACTCAATCAGGTCAACATGTGAACCAGACGGCATCACATAACCCCAGCCTCGACAAAGATAAGTGAACATATTTATTGGGACGGAAAAAAACATACAAATGTAGATATGCGATTAGGTTATGGTACAAAAAGTAAGAAAAAGAATTTCAAACGGCATAGATCAATGAAGGAGCAAAAAAGATAAATAATGAGCAGGTATACTAATATCAGAAACTATAAACAAACGCTGTATTTACAACAGATCAGACAGATAACATTCACGACAGACAGCTCGCAGTACCTAATGTATAAATGTAAACATTTCACTCTACACGTTATTGATAACTACTATGTTGTTAACATTTTCTCCTATTACAAACAACATCATTACTTGTATTCTGTTATAAAAATACTGACAGATATTTGCTATAAATTTTACATCTTTATGCCGAAGGAAACCTGACATCGTACGGTAGAATTACAGTATGTCTAAAATTCACAATTTTGTAGAAAAATGTCAAACAGTATTTGCTGAACTCGGAACGGTTGGAACAAAACAGAAAGTAAAACAAATTCTCTGAAAAAAAAGAAGAAACACTCACGTATTTATTACCCATGTATTTCTTTTTGTTTTGCCTTTGGTTGTGAAAATGCTAACAACATAGAAGTAATTCTCTCTTTTTGTTCCGACTTACCGTTAAGTTGTTGAGAGCTTGTAAAGAATATCAAAGTAAAATTTCTGTAAGTTTTCCGTACTCGATACATGACATTACTTATTTTTCACTTTGTATAATTTCGTTAGTTAAGTTATAAGTTTGGGACACGAGCTATTTATTTGACATTTATTTATGCTGTTGATTGTTGTGTCTTTTTTATATCCCCACAAACAAAGTTTTCGAGGGTATACTGGAATCACCCTGGTTGTTGGTTGGTCGTTCCCAATTTGTGGAGATATTTAGTCACAATTCAGTGATAGGTCTAGTCATTTTTGTACGCGTCTAACATTTATTCATATAACTTTATTTTTTTGTGTGAGATTTGACCTTCAAGACGTTTAAACCCCTTGTAGGTTTGCTGCAGACTTTTCTTAGGCGTTATTTCTCGGAGAGACTGTAGTATTTTGTCCTCAATTTATCGGATCTTCAACAGGAATAAATTTAAATTTAATCATGACGTCTAGTAAAACTAATACTAAAACTTCCTCCTCCTTTTTATACTGCATGCTTTATTCAAGTGTGTCCATACCACGTGACTTTGACGTCATTTTTGACAATAGGACAAGAAAAGATTTAAGTCAAAACAAAGTCATAAAATATTCAATAACAAATACTACAAACAAACAGGTGGTAAAACATACATCGTGTTGCAGACCAAGGTTATACTGGTGTCAAATCTATTGTATGTAATGAATACAGTAAAACCTCGTTATCTCGGGGAGTCATTGGAACAGACTAAGTGCTCGAGATAAACGTGGTGCTCGTAGTAGTGCAGTATATGTTTGTAGGTTGAAAATTATACACAACTAAAAACAAATATTGACAGGACTTCAAAAAGTCCTCGAGATAAGTCGGGTGTTCGTGATATCGATGCTCTTAATGAAGAAGTTTTACTGTATTTATATTTTATTCACCTTCTGATAGTGACGGTGTAAATGTTCAAATTTACAGTAAAAGTCTTCGCTGAGGTAAGAATGTTTCAGAATTTAATTAGTAGAAATAGACTCTCTTGAATTTCCACTTGCAGAAACTTTGACTTCTAGACTTCTATATCAACGATCATTAATATTTTGCATATTTGTTGCCATCGTATTTATTTGATTCTGAGGCATAATAATTTAAGAGAATTTAATATTCATAAGGACTAAACACAGACTTGTTATGTTCAAAACCCTTATAAATACTCTGTCTGGAGTCTTCGGTTAAACCTTATGTACAGCAGCGTAAATATTTCGGCATCTCGCAGACAATTGTTATTGTCACAAATTGTGATTAACGACAATCAGCAGCACTCAGTAACTTAGTTCTGTCCGTATTGTAATTGCTATATATGGTTTAGCGAAGTTATCAGACCGTCGTAACGAAGAATTGATGAGTCAAAAATGAAAATCATCTGATGATGTATGATTGATAATATATTTCTGCCGAAACAATGTATTGGCACCTATAAATAACTATTGTAATTCTCACGGGGTACAACTCTTCATTCAATATGACTCATATGTTCTTAACTTCATATCACGCGGTGCTCTAGTCTTTACCTTTTTGCATAGAAATATTTTGTGTGTTCGATAAATTTTCAGAGGCCACCGCTGTCGAGTGGCTATGGTCTTTGACTAATATTTATTGTCCTTTCATGACTGTGAATTCGAATCCCACCCGAAACCAGAAAATGTTTACAAGTAAGGAAGCTGTCCAGCTAGCTCACGGAAGTTATGTGGTTATACCTGGGTATTCACCTATGGTCGTCCTCCTACGTTAAAGCCGTTAAAGTGGCCAAATGACCCTGGTGTTTAGGCAGTGTTAAACACGAGAAAATGTGATGAAGAATGTTCGCTGGCGCGTAGAAAATTCAAACATGCCATGCGTTCCATATATTCTTTCCATCTGTTTCGTATTCAGTACGTTGGACATATTCTAACCGAGGAACGAGATTTTATCTTCAACATCGAACAAAAAACACAACATATCAACTGTAGCAAATTTCATTATTTAGTCGACAAGTTTGGAAAATTTGAGTCCCCTGTGTACTGCATACATTATATGGACTCGTGAAATTAAAGAAGTTATAGCAATAACGTAAAACAATATGGCAAACAAATGAAACCTTCTCACAATTTATGAATTATTGTCACGCAAGGCATTCAATTTATTAGTAAGCAAACACACAGTATTACATAAAAATTTGGGGTAAAAATGAATCGTAAGATGTGCTTTTTTCTGTCTTTGCAAAACATTTCATAATTCATCAATTGTTCTCAAACATTGTATCGTTTTATGTCGGATGAAGTAGAATTTGAAGTATGTTTGATTCCTATTTATTGTTGCACTCAATTTCTTCTGGTCGGTCTATCTTGATAGCACAAATGAAGATATACGAATGATAAATAATGTTAAAACGTGTTCTGTCATATTATAAATTGACGTATGTATAAAACAATTTATGAATACAATGTATCATTATACTCAGGAACGGGCTGTCATCATGTGTATTAAATAACGAATGGGTTTCAATGTTCTTTCAAAGTCAATTGGAAATGATGCTCCCGCTTATCAAACATTCCAAGACAGAAATACTTCATACAAGTTCCAGTTTTGAATTAAATGTCAGCATTTTATATAAATGTCTAGACTAAAGACAAGTGATAAATGTACAGTGATTAAGTTCTTAAAGACGTGCCGCGAGCAACAGACAAATAACGCACTTTTGGACTAATGGTTTCCTGAGACCAGTTGAGTGTGAACATTCATGCGAACAATAGCAACGTCAAACAATTATCAGTCACGCTAGAATTTACCATGTGGTCTTCTAAAAATCCATCTAAAGAATAATGTAACTGCTAATTTGTATCTTATATTAAATGCTGTTATTGTAGAACCAATGTCTTTGTATGCGTGAGTTTTTTTACGTTACGATGTAATACTATGTATTTATTATTTTTTTGGAAAAGACATGAAAGATGGGACTTTTAACAAGCGTACTCAATATAATCAACGTGTGTATAAACAGTGCTACCTCTCTAGAGCGACATTCTCTTGAGCAACAACCTCCCTTCAACAACAGCATGAATTTTCCCACGGAACGACCCCTCAGGAACAACAATATAATTTTGCTTCTCCCTAAGGGTGTTATTTTGCCTTTGGAGAGGTTGCCCTGAACATCGAATAAGTTCTTACAGTTATCAGTGAACGTAATCCTCATAAATTTTCCCTTCGTGGAAAAAGTACTCCTTACATCGTCTTCACGTATTCTAATCGTGGCAGATCATACAAAAGTCACTCGATAAAGCTCTGATAAATCATTGTATTCCGAGCAGCAGTAAGCGTGTAGTAATTGCACAATGTCATAATAAGAATAGAAAAGTCCTGCTTAATGAACCATCGGAAACAGATGAAAACATTTAGTTGATTGTTTTAGTGTTTACTTTTCCGTGGAAGCCTCGGCGTATCATTAAAACGTAGAAAAAAAAACAGTTACAAACTTTTTTCACTGGAGTTTAACGTCGCACCAACAGCCAGGGTCTTTGGCGATCCTCTTGCTCACAATTGAAACGTGTCTGTTTCTGGGTGGAATTCGAACTCACAGCTTTGGTGTGTTTGTGAGTACTAGGCTAAGATTATAACCACTCGACTATGGTGGCTTCTCAAATAGTTATAACAAATCAGTCCCATACAAACATTGAGTGATATTGTGCCAATAACCAATATTGAATAGAATGGGAACAAAGATACATGTAAAAGCCAATAACTTAGGAATATTCGTGGAATTTTCAATATAAACCAATACTTGTTGTTTGAGCATATCAAACTTATTTGAGTTAATATCCATTGGAGTATACATGTCTAGAAGGATACCGTATTTCATCCTTGGAGTAAACATGTCTAGAAAAGATACCGTATTTCATCCTTGGAGTAAACATGTCTAGAAAAGAAGCTATATTTCACTCTGACTTTCAATTACGGATCATCAAGTTGAGTTTAGAGTGAACATCATCATTTAGTAAATAACATGTTGCTTTACTTCAGTGACGACATAATGAACCTCATGCATAAGTATTCTTTCTTAAAAGTGATCTCTGTACCTGACAACCGACACAAGTAGGTTACAAAATTACAATGTACATCAGACATAAATATAGCTTATTGTTTGGTAAGGGTTCTTGTGAGCCTTGTAGCTTCATGTGGTCTTGCGATAACAACCGTGTCTTGTGTGTATTGATGTGAGCCTTAATGGTTCGTAAATGGCCATGATAGTCCGTGAGGAAAGATAAAAGGTACTGTATACAGCAATTCTTGAGCATTTCCTGAAAATCTGTTCTATTTTCTATTCAAAGAATGGAAGAACATTGAGCGAATACATTGTACGAGTAATTGCCCTTTTTGCTATAATAAATAACATCAGCGAACATTCGTTGTATTAAACAAATCATAGTGCCCTTATATCCGTTATGACAGACCTATTACATCGGAGAAAGCGAAATGACATGATGCACTTCTCAATGAGGAATAATGCATAGATTACATCTACACTGGCCGGTGTATATCCAATTTTCTATTATAGCGGATAGATCAAATCGTTCACTCTAATCACCCTGGAATGAAATTGTTTAACGTAATGGACCATTATCCCCGTTGTCATAAGATAATTTGACTTGATTACTTAAAACAGCAGTGTCTTTTTAGTGTAATAATGAAGCAAAGTATGGTTTAACATGGATTGTATAATAATTCTGACACATTCTTTATCGGTCATTACTTGTTGTATTTTTACAGTTTCCGTGGCGCTGATGGTTATTTGAACCATTGCCTCATAATACCTCATTCCCCCAACATCTGAAGCAGACGACGTTTGAAAACATTGTGGTAAAATGTATACTGAGCTATAGCACTGATCAATGACTGATAAGCTCCGCCTACTGGATAATGCATGCTTTGTATATGACTCTTTGTAGAATTCAGAATAGATTTAGTAACCTAACAAAATTAAATTTCGAGACATCCGTAAAAAGTACTGTCATAATCAAGAAACAAACAACAATTGTGGAAAACAGCTATTGCTAGTAATGAGTAATAACTTCTTTGGCCACAATGTTTTCCACTCTGTCAGGGAGAAGTAATCCAGTTTTCTTAGATAAATTGGTGTTTTGTACATTTGCTTTAAATTTGAAGAGTCTAAAATGAGCTTATGGGGCAAAGAGTCAAGACACTTTTTGTTCAGCCCAATATCGGTCTTGTATCTTAATATGAAGGACTTGGTTTGTGAACGTTATCAGAATCAACCATTTATGTATCCAAGCAGATATACGAAGTGTGATTGACGAATTATTCAGAAATCGGACATTTGAAATTAAAGCATGTAACGAATTTTATCTGCATTATTTATCTGCATACATACGTACATGTGTTGATTTATATGACTTGCTAGTTCAAGTTTTCTTGATTTGCTTTCGCTAGTCTTAAACAAATCATGGTACTGCTGGCGAAAGTGGGAGTAGACAGACCTGATACTTGTAAACAATTTATAGGTTTTATATTGTTCAAAACATCGTATAGATGCGTTCAGAGCTACAAAAATGAGCACTAAATGTAAACTTTGTATCCCTAAGTATATCACAAACATGTATGTTCGTTTGTATTACATGTAAAATAGACAGTAACACATGATTGCCAGGTAATGTCACATGCGAATCATTCATCTTATTATACAGACTACATGGCCAAAAGACAGCCAAGTACATTAAAGGTGAAACCTAGTACCAATATAAAACTGTTCAGCACGGCTTACATCCAGAAATAGGAGTAAAACACAAAACAATAGTCATGGCTCATATCAACATATACATAACATAACAACAGATGTAATGTTTCCTAAAAAAATTCCTACATTAATATAATGACTCGTCCATGCTCAGGCATAATGAATACATATTGTTTAAGGGTCTGTCACGCTGTGAAAAGGTTTGGCCCCGAGTTTTAGCCAGTTACAACTAACCACAACACTTCAAGTGTCGTTTAAGACTCGTAAACAAGTGAGTAGATGTTGAATGGATGAGGTCTAAGCTCGAACACGTGTAGTAGATCACGTGTCTGCACACCTTGTCACACCTTGTCACACTTTGACCTTGTTGCTCCTCGCTGCGTTAAGAGTCGTCTGACACACTACGAGTTTAGGTGACAAAGATACGACCACTACTCGAGACTTTTTCGACAAGCAGCGAGTTGCATGATATCTTTATGACTTTGTACGACTATTGTTAAACATGTTCTCGCCATTGCTGGCGACTTGTAGATGTCCTGATGTAATATGTTTCTTCTGTTAGCATTAACTTCATAGGCGCCTCCAGTCATTAGACGTTTTGCTTAGGAAGGACAAGCCTCTAAGTAAGGGAAGGTGGTTGGAAGCTAAACGTGAGTCAACATCTCCTCTTTCAAAACCTACCATGAATAACCACGTACACATTCAGGGGACCGAACATGGAGGGGAGTTGCTAGTTTGCAGTAACCCGAAGCCCTCACTTGTTTCTCTGTGACACGATCCTCAAATGAATATAAACTCAAACACGGTAGAGAACAGATAACAATTTCTATCAAGTTCTTATTACGTACATTTTCATTCATTAAACGAACAATATAAACAAAATGATAAATGTAGTTTAATGTGACATATTATGTGTGTGTTACGACAAGTATACAATGAAGAAATAAAGACAAATTTATGACATTGGCCGACTTTTATTGTTGTAATATTGAGACATTCACTCTAAACACGAAGGTCTAATAGAAACTCTTGTCGCACATAAACTCACAGTCGTTTGTTATTTATGACTGCAGTAAAGTGACATAACATTGACGGAGAATTGACAAAATACAAATAGATAATAATACAAACTTATCAATAGAATCGAATCAAGACAAAACTGTTACAATGGCAGTTATTCAGAACACATAAAGAGCGTTAGTCGAACCCAAACATAAACGTGTTACTGTTTTACATGTTTCATATTTATTATAACTTTTGTTTCCTCGATTTCTTTATAATCATGTTTAATTTACAGTACAACCTCTCTAAAGCAACACCTTTTTGGAGAAGCAAAATTATGTTAGTGTTGTGAAGTTGTTGTTGTAGAGGTTAAATCAATAGTTAATTCGTACATAGGCCAAAAACAGGCCGTTGTTGAAAGGAGGCTGTCGCTCAAGAGAGGGCCGTTCTGGAGAGGTTGCACTGTAATTATCACCCTAATTAGCGAATTTTCTCTCTAATTGGATGGTTACAATGAACAGGTTCTGTATATGTCAGAATATACATGAACCTACTTTCACTTGAGAAGTTTATACGCACTTCTTCTACTAAGTCATCATTATGTTTATATTTGTTTTGTTGATGTTTCTGTGTAGTAAATAAAGAAGCCACGACCGTGGCACAATGGTTAGTGCACTGGACTTGTCCGGCGATCCGGGTTCAAATCCTAGTCACGACAGGACGTAACCCTTTTATGAAAATTGGACAAAATGTCGTTTTCCTCGATATGTTGAGAAGTTGTCGGCTCTTTGTGGATGGGTAAGTTAGTATTGGTTAGTATACAGTCCAGGAAAACTATTAGGTGAACCGGCTGCAGTATATAACTGAAAAAATATAAAAACTGCGTTAAGCCATGCGTAGTAAATAAACAACTTTTATTCAGATGTTTGAAATTCTATGTGTGCTTCTTTTGTTTTGTGATTGTAAATCTTTAAAGACATCCAAACGTATAAGCTTTCTTCAAATTAGAAAATCGATTGCTTTAACATCAACTAAAGCATCAACTAGCGACATAAACTCATTAAAATTAGATTTAATTATTGGCTCCTTTTTCAATTCTTAAGTAGACAATATAGTAATGAGTCTGATAGATATGATTGTAATGAGATTGTCAGTCAATTTATTTTGTTTACAGTAATACAATTTAAAATTCCTGTAATCTAAAGCGTGGGAAGGTATCGTGCAGTCTAATTATTGGGTAACAAATGGGAAATTTCAGCATTTTGATGTCAGTTAAGTCGCTCTAACAAAATCGCGATTTGTTGGTGCTTAATGAGATAATGTGTAAAAAGTTATTATAAATTGAATGTTTAGCACGCTTAAATAACACGCATCGTGCAAATTGACATAATTCATTTATCACTAGCACAAAAAGCAGGATTTAATTCTTTGTTACATTTTGATAAATTGTTTTTATGACTTCTTTTGTAGAGTGATTATTTTGTTTTAACACAGTTACAAAACGACAACAGTTGGTTATCAAAATAAATTCTTAATCTTAGGTTTGTTCTACTTCTGTGAATATTTTAACAGTTAGTTTAATTTATGACATCAATTAGGATTGAAGTTTATTGTTACTCTCAGCACATATAATATTGTGACATGAGGTATCAATACATTATAAAGTATTATTAACAGTGAACCAGTCTGTTAAGATTTTATGTACACGTACAGACTGGTTCACTGTTAGCAATACTTTATAATGTTTTGATACCTCTTGTCACAATATCATATGTGCTGAGTATAACAATAAACTGTAAACTGTAATTAGGATTGAAGGAATTGAATTCAATGCTTGTTTTAGTTCCTGTCTGCACGTTTCAGGATATGACTTGTTCCTGATGAGACAGAAATGTAGCTTGGGATGGCCAATAGTTTCGGGCTTATGACTTCAAACTTGAAGTATGAAGCAATTACAACATCAGCAGAGTTATTGTAAGATTAAATTCGATGTATTGTGAAAAGTGCGAGATAGTGTGCTGAACGCAACTGGCGTGATAATTAAACGCTCAACAGGTCGCGTGAAAATCTATTTCTATGAGATTCAAAATAACTCATGAATTGAAGAGTTTATATAATTGATGCTATCATCGATGAAAGATTTCATCGGTTAAAGGATATGTTTGACGGTATTTCATTGGTTAAAGGATATGTTTGATGGTATTTCATTGGTTAAAGGATATGTTTGATGGTATTTTATGGTTAAAGGATATGTCTGATGGTATTTTATTGGTTAAAGGATATGTTTGATGGTATTTTATTGTTGAAGGATATGTTTGATGGTATTTCATTGGTTAAAGGACATATTTGGTGGTATTTCATTGGTTAATGGATATGTTTGATGGTATTCTCCTCTTTGTGGGGATTTTACTGATAAACTTTATTATTTGTCATGCTTCAAATGCAGAGAAACAACTAAAACGTGAGGACCCGTAGGCATGTTTTCCCCTTATGATTAGTTTTAAATATTTGGATTTGTTATTAGAGACCATATTTTAAGAAGACCTTTACTGTAGTTATGTATTTTTCTGTTTGTAAATATTCACGCACTAAGATCAAGGAATGATAGACTATATCTTTATATTCACGATCATAAATGTGCATTGTTTTTTTATAAAATTCAAGGTAGGATATTCTTTGTGAGAACACTAATTAACACGTTGATGAGCTTAGCATTTTAAAAAATTCTACAAAACTACGTAAGTTGCGAGAGATATGTCCATTATAAAACAAAATGTCGTAAATTATTCAGCACATTGATTTTACGTCAGAACTAAAACAATGTAACAAGCTTAATGAAGTGTTATGTAATCTGAAAAGTGTTTCACATTAAATTAACTTGAAGGTTTTGTGACATACAACCATATTCTTTAATGAATGTGACTTTAACACTGTACCGATCCATATAAAACATGTTACGTTGTATGTGAGTAAATATTTGCGACCATATCATTGTTTATATTTCTTATATTTCTAAAACAAGTAACTTAATGTAGATGTTACATTGTTTTATATACAGCTGTTTATTGATCCATCGGGCACCAAAGGCTGTCTTCATCCGTTTAATTCTAAATATGAAGTAAGCAGCATTAATTTAAAAGATATCAAATGTATCTAATAATTTTTCCTCCCCGGAAAAGTTATTTAAATGCAAAACAATGCGTGATATGCAGTCAAACTAGGTTATACAGCACTTGAAGCGCCGGAAATAGATCTTACATCTCGTAGGACTTCATTCAGGAGTTTGTATAATCTGCAGATTGTAAATAAACGATATTTCAAGCCAGAAACACTCTTTTGTTTGGTCTGGTCGTTAAGATACAATAACAACATGCTCTCCCCGCTGATATCACCATAAGAACGGTCTGCAGCCAGTAACTTTAGGAAGTGTATTTATATTTTTTTTAAACTATACAACTTATAACAGGACTGATTACAGTTCCTGATTTATTTATCAAATTGATCCTTAGAGCGAAGTTAATGAAGTTACAACTACAAAGAAGTGTAGCCATATAAATAAGTTATCAATATTAAATCTAAACAAGGGTAAGCTACCTAAGTATCAGCCATACACAAATCGGGAACAAATCAGATAAAGCCATTTTGCATAGCCCGGAGAGAACGTAAAACAGGGGGTTATTTTTACAGGTCTTAGCGTCATTAAAGCAGCAGTTATTAAATACTTGAAGTTATTTTCAACTAGTAAACATAATTCAGTGTAGGTTTGGATTTGTTCTCTTCTATTTAAAAACATGATAGGGATACAATTGTGTTTTGTTGTTGTTGTTGTTAACAATTTGTCAATGACCGCATCAGTCTCCGACTATATGTATACCTTATTTACTTCGACAGTCATATTTTGCAAGCGCGGATTTAGGGGGGGGGGCGGAGTCGGCGTGCGCCCCTTCGAAAATCCGGCAAGCATTTATAGGCAAAAAAAGTCAGTTATGTTCTGATTATGTCCTCACTTTAACATAAGCATCTAGACTTTAGTTCCTCCCCAACCAAAAATCCTGTGTCCGCCCCTGTTTTGCATTTATAAAATAATGACAAATAAGTGTCCTTCCGTGACTGACCAAATTATCGTTAGCAAAGGAGTCGAATCATTAAATGTAATGTATATGTCATCGTATGATATAGGTAATATTTGTTATTATATGTCATGGATTAAAGGTATCATCCATCACCCTATAAGGACATTGTGTTTATCTATATTTATATATACATGTAGTTTAAAGTATTTGTCCAAGTGGAAGCTAAGTGAATAACTGATAAGTATTATTAGCAATCTGTGACTGTCTGGTGCCGTGGTACCATGTCACGTGTGCTGGTAAAGAGCTCAGACAGTCTAGCGGTCTTTGCGCTACATGTTTGAGTACATGAACTGTTGGAGATGGTGTGTCAGGGGCATGTGAATCATATCAATGAAAAGGCCTATTGTGATGACAAAAACTGACCACACCCACGTTTCAAGAGATTGGATGTTTGTGGTAACTCCTGAAAATATTTCCTCAACTAATAGCTACATTTAGAGCTAGACCATTAAAATCCCTTCTCTCATTATCTCTCTCTTACTCAGATTACTGGTAGGTTGAGAAATGTCTGCAATAAAAAATGTATAAATGTCAAGTATAAGTAATTATTTTCCAGAAATAAGAACTAGGAAGATTATATAAAACTTATTTAATTGAATAATGGACATTAATTTAATAGACAAAAATACCACACATAACAACCAAAACACGTTGAAATCGAGACCTGAAATCATATACACATTAGTGCTGTCTGAGATATTACATTATTAACCACGTATTTGATTTATACAGCGTGGTTGATAAAATGTTTTGCCTGATTTATGCTGAATTGGAAATGATTAAGTTTTGACAGTAATTATATTTTACTGTTTTATGAAGATGAGTATATTATGTTTTACGTGTGAACTGTCCAGATATAAAAAACTTTGATGTATATTTATAAAATCATTAAGTACAACATCCGTATAAAAGTTCAAATTGAATTACAATGAGTTTAGAAGAGGAAGTGAAAAAACCCTGTATTATACAATAAAATTACATTTTTATACACAGCGAAGTCATTTTATCATAAGTGTCTAGAAAACAAAACTAATAATTTTTGTTTTATTAAAAACCATTCTAGGAAATACTTCAGATAATCATATAAGACTAACGCCATTAGCTTGTTGACTTTATCATGAACCAATCGTATCTCTTCTGAGTGATACAAACCCATTTATCGAAATACCTTAGTTTAAAGACCACACCCTGCTTTATGTGTTTCGTCGTAACAGAACTTAATAAAAAAAGATCTTGGACCCACTACTGCTAATTGCAACAAAACAAGTTGATAGAATGTAAAATAAAAGAAAATATTATCTAGCGTTCAACGTCGCACCAACAATCAGTGTTGTCTGGTGACTTTTCCACCGTTAACAGTGGAGGAAGACCTTCAGGTATTCATCTGGGTAAAATCACTGACCTTCAATAAGCTAGCTGGTCAGTTTTCTCACGTGTGAATTTTGTCTGGTCCTGGTGAGATTCGAACTCACAGCTACTCAGTAACTGGTCAGTAAACACAATGTTCGCGAAATGTGCCAGTCCACCGGTCTTTTCCAGCAAATTTTACGTCGGCCCGACGTAATTTTGTATGAAAAGACGGTCCAGATGTCCGTCATAAATAAGCACCTCTTCTTCGTGGAACTTTTGTATCATTATTCATGCCGAAATATTGTAATAAATAGCTGTGGTGACTACTAATAAAAACGAACGAATCGGCAATTCGTCAGGCATAAAAAAAAAGATGGCGATGCTAATCAATACCGCTTAAAACTCTGCATAATGTTTGCTTGCCACTATCAACATCAAATTTAACTGCCCCAAGCCATCGGGCATATTCGACTGGCTATGTTAGTGTTGTTCAAAATTCTTTGAGGGGTATTCATCTCAGTGTTTAATTTCTCCTAATATTACCTTATATTAAGAACTGTGACGCATAAAAGACTCGTTAATTTAAAGAAAATCGCGACACTAATATTATGCCGAAGTATACCAATTTCGGAAAAGAAATTTCGGACAACAAATATCGGTAATGACATTACGTGGTGTAACTATATATAATGCGTGTATTTTATGGAAATCTGCCCAAATGTGATCTCAGTTATATAAAACATTCGGCACAGTTCATACAAATAATCACAAACCTACTTGGAAAATTTTGAACGTCTCAATATACACAAAATCTTGGGGTATCACCTGGAAACATGTTTTTCATAATACTACAAGTGATGTGAATCGATTGAGCGTGCATTGCTACTCTCTTACCCGGGGATACTCAAATACATTACAACGATTAACAAGTTGATTTCTCAAGTCATTATGTGCATTATTCAAGATCTACCACGTGGTATTGATACATTTGTATTACGTTGCATGATCCTGGTTTTGGCTGGACTAATCATGCTCGAACTTCAGTCTGAAATAAACATGTTTTTTTAATGACAATTTTATCCTAGATTAATTTGTGAGGAGATAATAATAAGAAAAGACGACATTCATGAAGTATCTAATGATGATAATAATTTTAAGAATCCAGTACGGTAAAAGATTTGTGTTAGTCACCAATACAGCATAGTCTCCGTTACGTCCACGGATATAATTCTGCGCAGAGCGTGGAGAACAGGGCTTCAATGTAAATTATTGGATGAGCAAAATATCCAACGTGGAAGAAAGGCTCAAGCCTGTAAATGTTCCAAAAAATTCAGCAGTGGAAGCTCACTGCTGTCATTTAGTTAATTGGTTACAACTCGGTTATAATTGTTTCTGGTCTTGTACTGTCGTTTTTGACTCACGTCCTTTTTATTATCCTCACATTGGATTAGAGTGGATTCTCCATTGTTCCTTTTATTTTTCAGTTATATGAAAGCCAGATCTGTTTATGGTGACATAAACTCATGTCCAATTTTTGTATTTGGTTACCGGAAGTGTCACACATTATCTCCTCATGCGGGAATTCCTCACGTTCTCTCTCACCCAGATCATAATATGTTTACGTATTTAAACAATGAAGACCTCGTTGTGTAAACTGAATCTGTGAAATCCTAGCAGCTTCACTTTTTGCCATTGATTAAACATGACTTTGATAACCGAGATATTATTTGTATACGCGCAAAAACAGAATTTATTTACTGATTTGTAGGTTTATAAAGAGAAAAATCAACGTTACGAATGTGTGAATTATTGCAGAATTATATCAAATATTAAACATACAAATGTATATTTACTGTTGGTATAAAATATCTAACATTTTTCATAATAAAATAAAACTTAGTTCATCATAGGCTGATACAGTGCAACCTCCCCAGAGCTGCCCTCTCTTAAGCAACAACCTCCCTTCCACAACAGCTTGAATTTTCCCGCTGTACAATTTAACTTTTAATTTAATCTCTTTAGAGCAACGACCTCTCAATAATAACAGCATAATTTTGCTCCTCCCAAAGATTATTGCTTTGAAGAGGTAACACTGTATATGTGTATTTTTTCATATTAGATTGTGTTGTTTAAACGTTTCTTCAGCCATTTTTCTCCTATGTCAAAATATTATGATATTGATGCATCAGATGACGAAAGAAAACATGATCACATATCAATCTAGATATACATTTCTTGCTATACAAACAGTGTTTGTTATCAGAAATACGCGGCATGCGCTCATAGCGGACATTACAAACAGTATTGATGATTATTTATATTTGAATAAAAGTTCATGTCTAACTCTTACGCCTTTTATAATACAATAAATGTTAGCAAAATGCTGAATAAAACATACATGATATATACTCCATGCTTATATACGTACTTCATAGTGTTCATATAGATACAATAATTTACTTTTTAAGTATAAATTATGGATTTAGTTTAATTCACTTATATCCGTTCTTTCCAACATTCAGATAATATATGCTGTTTTTAGATTTCAAATAAAATATGAAGATTAAAAAATCGTACACAAAAAGCCCACCTTCTCTAAAATACTCCCCCATAGCCAATCTATACATAAAACACACAAGAATAGTGGACAAAACACTGTCTCCCTGAGGCACGGTCAGTAGTAGAGTCACGTTTCGTTTCAATTAGTTTTAGGGACCAAACCTCAGATTATCATAACAAGGAGCAGTTGTAAGGCAAGAGACATTATTTTGAAAGCTATATTTTTGGAGTTATGTCCCTTTTTAACTTTAGTCAGAATTGTTTATTAAATAGAATTATGTAAAATGAGAGTTGGCGCCACGCTGCGGAGCTCTAGTTTTTTTATTCGAGTTGGAGTATCGACATTTATCAAAAATATCACCCAAACGGCACAATATCATAATCAGTGTACTGTGTAACTTTTGGGTTACATTAAAGCGGGTGAAAATAATTTTAACACGTTTGGTAACATGTCGTTTTAAAGAAATCTTTAAGCGCATGTTTACTCAATTCACGATTGAATGTCTAAATGTAATAAGAAGAAATCAGAAGAAATAATTGACTATACTTGTGATAGTCAGGCGCGTGTCATGTATTCAACAAATCAGGACATTGTTTAATGACTCTGTGTCTGTGCCCTGTTATATCCAATATGAGATACAAGGTCTACCATAGAATGTAGGAATAGACTTGATAATGTTAGTTGTTCTTACAGCTTAAATACAAACATCAATGAAAATGACCACGGTATACATATTTTTCACACATAGCACTTTTTAATAACGATAGATGGACATTCCATGTTTTAAGATATAATTACATATAAAGTAAATGACATAATCTAATCACAGTGCAAATCAAACCCCCATTTCTTGTATAGCCTATCTAATATACAAAATGGATTTTCCGTATTGATAACTGATATATGTTTGTACAAAGATTTACCACACAAACTTTGATAAGGGCCATTTTTCCATCCTCAAACATTATCTTTTATTGGTGAACATTAAGGGCATTACTGGAAATGTTACACGGATAATCTTATTATCTGATATATAAGACTGCTCGTGACAGTAATTGTATGGAAGCAATCAACTAGAACATCGTTTTAAAGTTTGAAAAGCGGAAAAACGTGAAATTTTGGAAATAGACGGAGAATTGAAACATTTGCCCATTGCAATATCTTGTATGATGTACTGTGGTATTAATCAATGAATCGGTGAATATGACCAACTTGTTTGTCTTTTATCTGGTATAAAAATTATGAGCTTCCGTTTTTATAAGTTTTGCTGTAATCAAATGAAAAAAGTGACGTGATCAAATTATGAATAAGTTGTTCAGGGAAAAAGACACCAGTTTTCAAAGTATCAGACAAACTTCGATGTTCTAAGATGCTGTCAAACCTGTGAACAAAGACCACCCTTGGAAAAGATAAAATATGGGATTTATAGACAGATGGCCTTTATTCGCAGGCCAATATGTTCTAAATAATTAATGATGGTTTTTCAAAGAATGGCCTTTATTCATGGGTTGGCCTTTATTCTGAGGTGGCTGCAAACACAGGTTTGACTGTTTTTCATTTCTTTTACTTGCAATTATCTATTGGATACGTTCTGAGATATATTCCTGCTTCAAGTTTAGACTAAGAAATTTCTGTTTATAGGTAAATTACGTAAAAAGAATGGAATATCCAAGGTAACATGCATTATTTCATGTACGTTTAATAGTTTAAGGCGTAACTTCAGAGTGAATGAAAAGATCGATGTGACCTAAATTGATTTTAAGAGGAAAATGTCATCTTGATGTTTGGTAGCTACCTCCTGCTAAAATACCGATATGATTATTATTTCATTAATAGCCGCCCGTTAGGCTTTGGTAAAGATAAAACAGGATTATTGGAAATCAAACTATGATTTTATTTAATGATTTTATTCACAGCGAGGAATTAATAGCCGGATAGACGTTTTTATGATAAAACATAAATCACGTATGTTTATATTTAATACATTTTACTTTCGTGAAAAAAATGAAAACCCAGCTTAGTTAACGAGTGTTTCAATGAAGTCATAGTTAAAGAAAACTTCTCTCGGTATTTTTATCTTGTTAGCTTTTTATGTTTGATTAAATTTCACCCGCAATGACGTGAAATTATGACTGAGGGTAACTCAATGCATACATCGTATTTTAACACTATTGATGTCCATTCAACGAGACATTCTGATGCTGTTCCCAGCCGTCTGTATGTATAGAGAGAGCATGATTTCTCTGCCATCAATAGTCGAGTACGACAATGTCACTGTATAATGTAAGCTCAGAATTTAGGTAATACATGCAGTGTTACTTGGTATTGATAAATCCTCAAATGTAACAAATTTTATCAACTCGTAAAGCTAATCATCTGCTCGAAGATTTTGTTTTCTAATATCGAAATATTTATTCAGAATTTGTCAAACTCGGCGTAGTAACCTATCCATTTGATTAAACATTGTCAAGTTGTTTACCCTTGTGGTTACAGTTTGTTGTTTACCTATGAGAATCAGCTCCTGTAAGCAGAGTTGCGTGATAATCATAATACTCATCACAAACACGGTACTTTACATTAAGATAAACGGATACTTCAAAGAATAAATTCCACGAATTCTCCGAGGAACCTTCTACTGTGTTTGCGGTAAATTTTGGTATCTTAGACAATCAAATTTTAAAGTAAACCACGAAATATAAGAATCATTCACATCGCTTATTTATTCGAAGTTGAAACGTTTCCCTTCAAGATGCCTGTAATTAGGGCAAAACACTTCTCGGCATCAACAACAAAAGCGAGTATGTCATCAGGTTCTGTTTTTCGTATAGAGTTTTGTTCACTTTAGATCTGTTCCATTCACTAATCATGAAGAATGTTAATTAAAACACCGTAATAATAATAATAATAATAAAGATGATGTTTGATTACTTATTTGATCATAGAATATTACGCCTAGCAGTTCAACATTACATTACAGTTATATTAAAAAAATACACACGACATTGCTAGACAATAAATTAAAAATCCATTAAAAGTAAAATGCCAACAATAAAAGGTTGAATGTAAGGATAACCAGTTGAGACAATGACCGCTAGGTAAGCCTAATAGAGTGACCGAAGGAGTGTGAAAATAGTTTCATTTCTTAGCTTCAAAGTTTTGTATCCGAATAAAAAGAAAGGCATTTTTTTTCATTTAACAGGAATTGTCTCGTAATTTTAAGATTTTACATTAATAAATATATTTTAGGCCCATTTTTAACTTTTTTTGTGAATTTTCAAATATAGATAAGAATATAATTCCTAGAAAAAGATATGAAAAATTCCCACCTTCCCAAACACTTTACCTTCCCCAAAAAACCAACCCCAAACTTATAAGGCCATACAAAAATGGAGGAGAAAAAACACAGACTCCCGGCAGGTACCGCCTTGGAAACGTGGGTAGCAAAGCTACAGGTTTTTTTTGTAAGTTCGGAAAATATGGAATGTTAAGTGTCCGCCACAGATATTTAGGAATATAAATACGTTACTTAATATCTTTGGCGAAGACCGAACATTCCCAATTGCTTTCGTATATATCATAAATGAAATTCTAAATGAAATGAATTAGTCTTCAAGGGTGTTAAAAATCACATTCTCCGGGATGTTTGGGATTTTGTTCAGCTTTGCCAGCGACAATTTCTAATCGATGGCTAGACATAATAAGTTGAACGAAAGCTCTTCCACATTACTTTATATTTAAACGTTCAGACAAAGTTGAAGCCAAAAGTTGAAAGTAGGATATGCGTTGTTGCATTCAGAGAGTTCTAAATTCTTCGTTTCAATCTTGTTTGAATATTTTTATGTCTATTTGTAAAGATATTTTAAAACATAACAAAACTGATTGTATAAGCTGTTCAACTTTTTCGCTGTATTTAATTTATTTTCATTTATATCATTTAATTCTAATAAAGGATTTTATATGTTTTATCAAGTATTTTGCTCTGTTGTACAAACGTGTAAGATAAGATAGTATCACTAAGTTTGTTTTTGGATTTCATATTTGATTAAACATTTTAATAATACATAACATTTTCTCAGAAACTCTAAATTGAGTTAATTTATGTATGTAAGTGATTAAATGCTCTTTCAAAATCTATAAATCATAAAAAGTTGTTTGATAAAATATCGAGTGTACTCAGAGTTTTTCCGAAAGTCTGTCCCGGATATAATATAAATATTATTGTTTGCTGCCTACTTTAAACATATTGTTTAAAATTCTCGTAAATATTTCGTATTTATATATATTCGCGGTATCTTAACTTTACAACCACGCAGATTTCTGTAAAAATGTTTATTTTTCGTTTCCTAGAGCGTTTATAAACAATTCCTTGGAGTCACCATTCCATTTACAACGAAATTAGTCTTTTTCATAAACTAAAGTCTTATCTGTATGAAAAACATTTTCACCAGTTCGTCATCATTTTTTCAGTGTAAGTAAAATAGCGCAGTGATAGCATTTAGTGTTTGATTCATGTATCATAATGATTTTTTCACTGTAGTTAAACGCAGTTTTTCAACAATTTTTCAGTTATGTACGGTGGCCAGTTCACTCAAATAGTTTTCTTGGACACTATGCTAAACAGTACTAACCTACCCTTCAACAAGGAGCCGGCAACTTCTCCACTTATGGAAAAAAAACATTTTTGTCAAATTTTCAGAAGGGTATGACCGGCTGCGACCGGGATTTGAACCCGGATCGTTGGGTTGGAAGTCCAGCGCACGAACAATTGGACCACGATCACGGCCTGTATTATTATGAAGAAAAAGATGGGTTTAATGCCGGCTTACATAACATAAGATTACATAACCTGCTATATTTGATCCTGCGTAGTTAACAAAATTATGTATGATTTCCTGCGTATTTCGTAACACATTTAATACTCTTAACGAGTAGATTGAACAAACTCTTGAACAATTTATCACTGACCTATCGTTTTTTCATGTCTTATATACATACGGTTATATGTCTATGTGACCAGCATATGCAATATTGTTATAATGTTAGAAATTCATTATATACATAATCTTTGATATGTCCGATCCCATTAAAGTAAAATCTGTCAACAAAGGCCACCCTTAGGAAAGACACAATGTGCCCTTTATTGACAGATGGCCTTTATTCGGAGGGCAGTTTGTCATAAATAATCAGTGACGGTTTTCAAAGAATGACCTTTATTCGGAGGTGGTCTCAAACACGGTTTGACTGTATTCACATCTGTTAAAATGAAATAACAATCTTCATAGTTTAAATTATTAAAATGTATCATATTTTCTGTAAACAATGAATATCATTTTCAACAATAGAATGTCCACTTGTTGTATATAAATAAGTGTGTGTTACGATAGTTGATTATACTTGATTGGATATTTATACAAGTACGGTGTGTTGTGTTATTGTCTGGAATGTAACAGATATTGTGAACACTACAGTATCATGAACTAGACATCAAACGGAAACATTTCTAACATAGGCACTCGGTTTCCGTGGTTTTTATACCCGTACACACATTATTTTAATCTAAATTCACAAAAACAGCACAAATCTGTCAAACATTCTTCATGCCGCTACTTGTTGAGTTTAAAAAAAAATGAGTCTGTACGGGTATAAAAAATATTGAAATCGAAAGCCTATGATTTCAACTTGTCTAGTCTATATGTACACGTGCAGAAATATTTGAACTTGTCTAGTTTATATGTACACGTGCAGAAATATTTAAACTTGTCTAGTCTATATGTACACGTGGAGAAATATTTAAACTTGTCTAGTCTATATGTACACGTGCAGAAATATTCAAACTTGTCTAGTTTATACAAACACGTGCAGAAATATTTAAACTTGTCTAGTTTATATGTACACGTGGAGAAATATTTAAACTTGTCTAGTCTATATGTACACGTGCAGAAATATTTAAACTTGTCTAGTTTTTATATACACGTGCAGAAATATTTAAACTTGTCTAGTTTATATGTAAACGTGCAGAAATATTTAAACTTGTCTAGTTTATATGTACACGTGCAGAAATATTTGAACTTGTCTAGTTTATATGTACACGTGCAGAAATATTTAAACTTGTCTGGTTTATATGTAAACGTGCAGAAATATTTGAACTTGTCTAGTTTATATATACACGTGCAGAAATATTTAAACTTGTCTAGTTTATATGTACACGTGTAAGAATATTTGGACTTGATCTCCCTGACATTGTGGATGTCTTTAGAATAAAAAGAGTACATTTCAATGGTTAAAGGCGTGTACAAATGGATTTGATTGTCGTTGAATGAAACATTTAATGTGAGGTATTACTGCTAATATACCGTGTATATTTGATATTTCCCATTGGAATAAATTCACATCCTGTGAAGCCGAACTAGAAACCGAGAACTCTTTCACATGAACAATTCTACACTAACACAATTCATGAAAAATGCGAATAGTCTGGTAGACATATTGATATGATAAATGCAGTGTTCGTATAATGATGAAATGAATGTCATTTTAGGATATTAACTCGTCGTTACATTGAGTTGATCACGTCAGGGAATGATAATTATACTATATAGTAAGCTGACTGACTGATTTAATATTTGTTCACAACTTTTGATACATTTATTGATGGTGTTCAGTTTATTACTAAGTACCATTCGTTCATCCAATTTCGGAATTAAACGTTTTTCGTGTTTTTGTAAAGGTTGTGAATATACTCACAGTAGCACAAGGATTTTTTTCGCTGGTGCTAAACCTCAACGTAACGAGGTACTTGTCTTGTATTTATCAGAACCGCTTATCTTTACTAAATTTAAACACCGGAATTTAAATTAATATTTTTTAGAAGAATATTTTGATAAAGCAAATGTTTGTTTGATAAAAGACATGTTTATATCATTTTATTTTTATCACATTTTCAAATCACTAGAATTTTGTTTGATAAATGTGGTTTCTTAGTGAAAATTAAATTGCTTACGGATCACGCAATGTAAGTAATGAACTGTTGTATTTACTATGTATACAGTGCAACCTCTCTAGATCGTCCCTCTCTTGAGCAACAACTTCCCTTCAACAACAGCATGATTGATTTTTCCTACTGTACGATTTAACTACTAAATCAACTTCTCTTGAGCAACAACCTCTCAACAACAACAAAATTTTGCTTTTCCCAAAGATTGTTGCTTCGGAGAGGTCGTACTGTATCTTCCTATCTAGTGTGTGTATAATTTATGTGTTTCCTTCACTGTTATTATGGATTGATTACAAAACTGGTTAAAAATAAACACACCCAACATGTGCGTTATAATACGAACAGTACGATTGTTGTAAATGTTGTTTTAGGCTGAGGTAAGTGCTGAAGTATTACTCTTGTTAAAGTTTATTTAATACTTGTACATCCGAGATAAGAATATTTTCCTGATTCATAGATAGTAAATTAAATGATCTAACCATCTAGATAATGTGAGCGTACTGATTCCTAGCGGTGCTATCAGGATTTTAATGTCATGTAATAAGTATACCTTTGCATTTCTACTTTTTTTCCTTCAAAGAAATAATACTCGCATCTCTGTTCATCACGTGCATGTCTTCCACACGTGGCTAATGATGTTGTGTGTCTTTATTGAAGCGACCAATCGTAAACCAGTACAGAGAAATAAATGTCTCCATGCCAATCTGTAATACACTGATGGACCATTTGTCCGAAAACGTTTCACCTAGACTGCACTTACCTTAAATGAAGAATTGAGCACTCAGCTTAATTAAATAACACCCAGCTTGTTTATTCCGAAAAATGTCAACATGCAACGAGTGAATAGTAAACATCATTGTAAAAATGCAATAAGTGAACGTATTGTAGAAGCATGTCATTTGATTAGAAATGTTAGTACAGTGCAACCTCTCCAAAGCAACATCTTTTGGGAGAAGCAAACTTATGTTGTTGCTGAGAGGTTGTTGCTCTAGAGAGGTTAAATTAATAGTTCTTTTGTACAATAGGAAAAATCAGGCTGTTGTTGAAGAGAGGTTCTTGCTCAAGAGAGGGCCACTCTGGAGAGGTTGTACTGTATTTGTAACAGATGAGAAATGCATATTATACCATAAACACCTTTATAATTTACTTCCTACTTTACAACCCTATTTAGACAAAATCGTCCAATGATTATTCGAATGATTCATCTCACAGTTTAATGTTACTGTAAATTTGCAAACAGAGGAAGCGGTCATTCGAATATTTATATCATTATGAAAGTTTTTCATTGATTGGGAAGATCAGATCTGGATCCAGTCTGTCTGTATAGCTCAGTCGGATAATCGTCAGCCCGTGTGAAGTAGTTTTTGTGGGTTCAGGTTTTGCGACAGGAATCTTGTTTATTTTCCCCCTGTCTTATCTTCAGCAAATTACAACATTACTCTCTGTATTCTTTTAAAAATTGACACAATTTTTACAATGCAATTAAACAATTCCAGATCTTATTAATCATTATGAGTTAAAATCACCTGTTCGATATTTCTTTCCTTGTCAATGGAAAAAAGTCCATTCGTATATGTAAAAATGTATATAAAAATAGTCCATTCATATATATAAAAAAATCCATTCTTATATATAAAAAGTCCATTCATATATATGCAAAAAGTCTTCTCATATATGTAAAAAAGTCCATTCATATAATATGTAAAAAAGTCCATTCATTTATATATGCAAAAAGTCTATTCATATATGTAAACAAGTCCATTTAATATGTAAAAATGTCCATTTATAATAATACATGCAAAAAGTCTATTCATATTCCCCGATAATCTTGATTATATCAACGTCTACACTAACCATGACAGTCCCTGAGAATCGAAATTGAAATGAATTTTATCCATATATATATATATATATATATATATATATATATATATATATAATTATTATATTTGTTACATATTAGTGTATGTCCACACTGTATATATATATGTAACAAATATAATAATATATTAACGATTACATTAAGAGTTATTTCTGATATTAAACGACCACTACTGGATAAAGGTAAAAAAAAAACGATGTCAATACTTCATGTTCATAAGCGTATACATTTCTATACAAACACAATGTATTTTTTAAACCCATTATCTGTATCATTATAGATTGCTACAATCGTTTGTAAGTTTCATAATAATGATAAATACACCACTGTCTAGATTACTTTATTAACAGGTTGCTCATCTTAGGATGTCGTTGGTAACAAAAGATCCCTGGATAAGTTAAGTGATCAGTTGGCACACACGTTTTGAAAGCCGTCTATATGAGGGAAATAAAATGTTATATAATGTTTTCGTCACATAATTGCACATGCGAAAAGTAAGCGAATTGAAGTTTGTGCTGATATACTGCGTATGTTGCTATGCTTGAGAGCAACATCCTATCAATAGTTAAAGTTCGGACAATATCGCGACAACTTTGTTTGTGTATTCTTAAGGTGATACTTCATCATCAATAGTTTCTGTTTCTGATTTTTGTCTATGCTTATGTCGACTTATCACTATCTTTTGTAAAATGTTCTGTCGCGTGTTGCAATTCCTGGCAATCCGTTCAACTTTGTGAGTACGAAAAACAGAAGTCGTTTGTTCAGTCTGACAATACCTGACACATCCTCAGCTTCGTAATTGATCACTCTGCAGTGGAAGAATTGGCAATATGTTTTACATACTTTAGATATTGTATGTGATGTTGCTATGGATAACACCGTCCCTAGATTAAACTGAACTTTTTTATAGAAGTTCATTAAGGAAGTGAGACTTATTGAAGCCTTCTCCCGGCAATTATTGTGTTGATTTCAGGCTTTTTTGCGAGGTTAACTGAAGAAAGTTTTGAAGGCTTCGAGGGCTTCATTGTTCACTTGATTTCGGTGTATGTAACTCGTAAAGTTCAAAGAAGATACCCAGTGATATTATGTATTGATTAATTAGATATATAACACAACAGTAAGTTATGTAGCGATTGTTTGTTTGGGTCTTCATTATATATCACGTGACCATACTGACATTGGTGAAAAGATGTTAAATGAACGGCATAAACAGCCTGCTTTGACAATTCAGTCACCTTTAAGATTTTTATAAGTTGTATCTTTTTTATTGTCGGGAATGCCTGTCAAAAAGAACTTACGATATGAAAAGACATGTCGCTAAGTGTATGTAGAAATATGCTAACATCGATTTCCTAAGAAATTATTTTTCATTTAATACATTATCAGGTAAAAGTTTGACAGTTACCTAGCGACTTGATCTCCATTAAAGCAAGTGACCTCAGAAGGGGTATATACTTGGAACATGATAATGTTAACGTAGGAACACCATTCTCATTTTAATGCCCACACAAGAAAACAATTAATCGTTTTTTTATTCTACTAATTAAAAAAACAATCGTCATGCAATTATCCGGAGAAGAATCCATTTCAGGGAATCTGATTGTAATTCCATGATGACAGATTAAACTTAAAATATCGTGTTGTTGATTTGTAATACTGCCTGCCTTTTTTTCTGTTCCATACAACATGCTGCGAGTAAATAAGTCAGGAAATTACGGTACATTCCTGATAAACTACGGGTAAATGGTGACTCATTCATAATTTCATGCTAAAAACTATGTGTTATATTCCTTTTTTGTAACACTTTTAACATTATTACAGTTCGTTAGTTACTTGTAGATAGTGAATATCAAATTTCTACGAGAATAAAAACTAGCTAGAATGTATGATATGGAAAAAAGAATATTCCTACACGAATGAGCGTCCTAGATGTCAAGTTGGTTTTATCCTGTAAATAAGATATAATGAAGTCGTGTCCACGAAGCACAAACAATACACAAGACATCCTCCTTTCCATCATGTTAAATTATCCTCGTCGATTATTTACGCTCTAAATCGGATGGAACTTTATCGCGGATTTGAAAATGATTTAACATCATTCTAACATAAATTAAATGGTTAATGTTGAAGATTAATGGTCAATGTTGACGGTTAATGGTTAATGTTTAAGATAAATGACTAAAGTTGAAGATTAATGGCTAATGCTGAAGATTAATGGCTAATGCTGAAGATTAATGGCTAATATTGAATTTTAATGGCCTAAGTTGAAGATTAATGGCTAATGCTGGAGATTAATGGCTAATGCTGAAGATTAATGGTTAATATTGAATTTTAATGGCTAAAGTTGAAGATTAATGGCTACTGCGTTTTGCTGAGATTAAAATGGAAAGGATTCTAAAACATTAAATTAAATGATGTCTGATACGAAACTTCGCTCTCAGCTGTTTCTGTGTGTCTGTAGAATATTTATAATTTCTTCTGTAAGTTATAAAAGTATCACCAATTACTGCTAGTTAAGTCTATTGCTTTACAGTAAAAATAACGTTAGAAAATGTTGCTTTTATCATAAACCAATACTTGTACATTCACCAGGTCTTGTTTTATCAGATTAAACGAGGTATGTTCTGGTTTGTGAGATTTTAATATTTACATTTTGATTTATTTACGATTAGAGATCATATCATTTTTCATTGAGAGATTCAAAATGCGAATGATGTACACATAGTATTATTTTCCAGTATTTATTGACCTAAAAGTATTGAAATAATTAAATAAAGATAGTAAAATAGTTCATTTCTCCCATAAAATATGATGGAAAAAGTCAGCACATTACGACGATGATATTTGTGTAGCAGAAATTGCTACATTCCTAAATCCCATTTCTCAACACGGGAACATGTTATTGTTGTCTTAATTATATCAGTAAGAAAAAAAACACGCGCGAAAAAACAATAAATACATTGATAGTTTAATGCACTTTGCTGTGTATACAACAAAATGGAACATTAACCAGCTGTGTTAACATCTAACTTAGACTTTAAAAGAGTTTTAGTTAATCCATGTTCATTCTTCATCAAGATACTGATTTACACGGGAACTCAGAGAGTCTGTTATGCTCGAAAATAAAATAAAAGAGTGTTAATGAAGCCAACTCTAGATTTCTATATTACTGGTAAAATCTAATGATGACCAAGGATAAAAGTTTGTGTTTTTTTTGTTATTATTCGTCTGCTTACATTTATAGGTCATTACTAATGGAACATGTAATCATTCAGCATTTATTTAGTTGTAGAAACCATGTTTTTTAAAACTTATTATCACTGTTTCCCATGGCTAGTGTTGACTTGGATCTACATTTGTATTTACGATTTACGAGTTGCTTAAGTAACATCATTTACGGTTGTGATAAAGAATACAGTATTTGTCCAAATTAATTACTTTTATTACTCTTATTTATTTGGTTCAACAATATTTTTGTATTGGCTGCCGCAGTAAACTTTACAGAAATTTTATAATAAATATCTCTAAATAGATTCCATACTCAAACTAGTTAAACTTTATCACAAATTTATATCATAATAATTTTACAAGATATTATACTCCTGTCAAGAGCCGCCGTTTAATGTATTGAATTATATAGAATTAATACATTAAACAGATCTTTTACCACACACAGATACCCCATTCATCTGAAATAGACATTGAAATCATATTACCATCTCTGTTCTTTCCCACGTAAGTAATATCCGCATATATCGAATGCTACATTTATGGTTGTATTCAATACATGAATGAGATTATTTATAGGAAACTTTCAGAATTGAAACCTTGAATACAGGACTATTAAAAACGTTTTATGGGTCATTCTGGAATAAAGTTAGGTAGAGTGTCGGATTTGCTTTTAACATCGATCATATTTGGTCTAGGGTCTAATTGTCTGACAAGAAAAGACCATACAAATCCAGAGTTATTTGATTATTTTCTAAGGTTTGCTACATGGGTTAGAATAAAATGACTCTTAAATCATATTAATAGTTTTATTCTGTTTAGGTTAGACAATACATCTGTTTGCATTGTATCTAAAGAAACAATATACAGTGCAACCTCTAAGGAGCGGCCCTCTCTTAAGCAACAACTGCCCTTCAACAACAGCATGATTTTTCCCACTGTACGATTTAACTATTAATTTAACCTCTCTAGAGCAACAACGTCTCAACAACAACACAATTTTGCTTCTCCTAAAGGGTGTTGTTTTGAAGAGGTTGCACTGAACAATGATGAAGGAATCAGAACAAGTTCCAATAGTTGAAGGATGTAGTAAAGTTCAGTTCCGGCATAAAATTATTATTACATTTGATTTTTATCCTTGAAATAGAATTTAATGAAATCGTCAATGCAACGACAGCTCGTCTTGACATCATATATAAGTCTGCCTTCCGTTATGCAAACTGTTAAAATACGCGACATTTAATGTATCATAAATTGTCTACCAGAAAATGCAAGAATTTAATACGAAATTCATCAATCATAATTCATCAATCAACTGTCACAACAAAATATGGAATTTCCAGATCAATGTTAGCAATTTACAGTCGTGTCAAAAAACACATGTGTATGGATCAACGCCTTTTGCACACGAATATAGGACTTAAAGTATATTGTTAGCCTTGTTATTGAATATAATACTCAGTTGTTTGACGCTCTAAATCCTTTCAGAGATTGTTAACATTGAGTGGTTTTCTCAAATTACACTTTCTCTAATTTCATCCAAGCTAGGTTATCTAAAAACGTCACATATTCAATACAAATGTTGATAACAAGATTAAACCTATCTGTTAAAATCGATTCATCGTAGGATTTATTGTCACTGGATTTAACGCCGTTTTTCAACATTCTTTCAGCTATATACGGCGGCCTGTTAACCTAAACAGTTTTCCTGGACTGAGTACAAACCAGTACTATCTTACCCTTCCACAAGGAGCCGGCAACTTCTGCACATATGGAGGAAAATCGACATTTTTGTCAAAGAAGGGTATGATCTGCCGCGACTAACTGCTCACTTACCACAAGACCACAGTCGCGGCTCATAGGATTAAATTGTGTATTTATAATAGATACATCAAACTACTTGCGTTCCATTTTTATATTCACAAAGGCTTGTCTATAAATTTAAGAATTTACCAAACAGACGATGAGAGAAAAGTGATAATCAGTGTGTCAGTGATGGTGTACATTCCTTCTAATACAAACATTGATTCTTATCTGACCAACGTTCACAGAGAGCGGAAGTTATAAACAGAATTTATGACTATTTTCATTGGAATAAATGGAATAAAAGTCCGTGTTTATATTTCTATAAAGAAACTAGAGAAGACAAACCACTAATTGATACAAACACGCGCGAGTTTCAATCTACTTCGACTGTGATTTTTTATCTTTACTCAATTATTTATAATTTTTACGTTGTTGACTTTCAAATGACCAGCAACAACTTCCGGTTCATCATAAATGTATTATAAGAATTTTATTATACACTACAATAAATGTGTAAATATGATTTGCTCCATGCCTCTTCTACAAATAACTAATGTGTGTTATGATCTTGGTTCAATTTGCTAACATATTAATATAAAACACAACCTGGATTTTGTGTTTATGTCATTTATTTGTTTAAATGACAGTTGAGAAAATTACATCAAATATTAAAGAATACTATTCATACATACAGCAAAGGTGGGGAAATAAAACCGCCACTTCAAATTGTTATTTATAACAATTTGTCCCAACCCCAAGATAAATAGGATTTTATAAAATCAAAGCCCGTAAATTGTTTTGACTATTAAGGTGTCCGTATATCCTCATTATCTACACAAATCACGAATGTGAGTCTAAATTTAATAAGACTGCATTTGAATAAATAATTGGCGATACTGACGTTAGCCCGGCGAGTGTCATTTATACAATAAATGAAGACGTTTTTGAAAGCTCTTTAATGGTTCTGTGTGTCAAGTCTGTCAATTCCAATATAAGACAGGACCAGTGAAGATATGTAGTAAAAAAGGCGTGAACAAGATTGTAAGAGGATCTTATTTAAGTGACAAAGTCCACTGAAATCTTTGTATTTGATGACCTGATTTAGTACAAGTGGTCGTTAGAACACTGTCCCTACTTTTACAATAAAATTATTTTGGATAAGAAAATTATCCCCCACATACATTTATCAATTGATTTTTAATTTCTTAAATCCGTTCATACCACTACATGAGATAATTTGAACATGGGTATCGGAAGAAGATTTCGAACCTAGCAAGAACATTTAAATTGTCTTAGTTCGACTTAGTGATACATACCTCCTATATTCGAGTCATAACTTTGGATCCTGGTACTGAAATGCTCACGTGAACCCATTATTTAAATGTTGTATTTTGACAATGATGTTTATATTCTCTGGTAAACTACAAAAGATGGTTTGCCGATCATGTAGTAAGCCGATCATGTAGGAATGTGTGTAGATTGTGTTGCGGTAGATTTACATCTGTATCTATTTGTGGACTAATAGCTTCATCATTTCTATTTTTAAATACATGACAATGTGTCCTGATAATGTTTGTATTGTTTTTATATAGGAAACATTTCCTCTGTTTTATGTAAACCCTTGTTCTCGCGTCAATCTGAGAAATATGAACCTTTAACCGAACCGTCCTTTGAAAAACTCATAACTTTGTGCACAGTCTAATAAATCCTGGTTATTGCGAGAAAAAAGATAAATTTTTCACCAAGCCTGCCCGTGTGGTTATATAGTAAATTTATGGGTGAAACTGTTTAGTTACATGTGGATAGCTAACATTTCATGAATATTTCATGTTTTACATGTCCATGGTTGCCTGAGTTTCTGATCTGTTTGAGTTCATGATATCCATGTCTGCTGTGACTTGATAAAATGTGGTGATTTCTGTATGCTTGTCTCATATACAACCTTACATATTAACATACTACATTTATTCACAAATCTAAACCAAGATCTTGGTGAAATTTTAATCTTTACTGATCATCTTAGCCGCGCACTGGCTTGTCTGTCAATTAACATATTCATCAAAACTCGTATGTAAACATTACGTCTTTAAAATGGTTTTAAGATCTAAATAAATGAATAAAACTTCGATGAAAGAATAAAGATGAAATATTTGGATCAGACTACAGCCTGTCTTGGTGACACTGTATCAACTGTGACAGTCAGCTATTTTCTTTTAAAATAAATGTTGGTAATTTTATGACGTATCTGAATTGAAGACGTTTTTATACTCCAAGGTTAATATTAGTTTCCATCATTGAATATTTATACACGTGTGTCGTCCTGTAAAATCAAATAAAGAAATACATCTGGCACATGGTTGTATGGGCGTAGAAAGATGTGTGTGTTTTAATGTATTGCTATTGGAACTACTTTACTCACACTATCAAAACCAACAAAAGTTGTCCTCTTTGATATGAGTATATATCTCCTACTGTTGAGATTACATCACAACAGTCAGGAAAGTTTAATATATAGTTATTCATTCGATTTGTATAAATTTTATGCTAACTCTTGACGCTTGATTATCATTTTTAGTGAAATATAAGTTTATACATGAACGATATTTATTTTCTGATTCTAAATGTCACATTGACTGCCGAGATCACAAATTTGATATTTTACAGAGACTTCTAAATGCTTATATTACACAGACAATTTTAAATTAATTGTGTTCACAAAGATATCACAGACATCTCGTGGGAACTTATTATGATATGTCATCGAAATCTACTTTGTAAAAATGTTAGACACATACATTTTACATATACATGTACTTTATACTCGACCATTCAACATAAACAACGGTTTGATCACCTAACAAGTTTTCCTGGACTGTATACTAACCAGTACTAACTTATCCTTCCACAAGGAGCCGGCATCTTCCCCACATATGAAGGACATTTTTTTCATAGAAGGGTATGACCTGCCACCACCGGGATTTGAACCAGGGTCACTGGGTTCCAAGTCCAGCGCACTAACCACTGGACCACGGCCGTCTGTTCATTGCTATGCAATGGAAATCTTGGTTCATACAAACGTGATACTAGTAATCTTATAGACATAGTTTGATGATTATTTTGTATGTTGTCATACATACACGTTATGCCGTTTGTGTAGAGTAAGGAAGATTTCTACATTTCATCAGTACGAATATTTTATAGGTAAGTGGAACGAAGGAGAATAAATATTCACATGAAAAAAATCCACAAATCATAGCTGTCAATTAAGAAATACGCTGTACACGATGATAATTGGCAATATCCTCATTGTAAGATTTTATGACACGTGATTATGGCTCGTAGAACTATAAATGAAAGTATTTAACTGGCTGTTATCCTTGCTCTAAGGTATCAGGACGGGAGATATGTAGATCATTTACCAGTACGCTGTCTTTGTATCTATCATTCAATACTTGCACTAGCTGTGGTGGGATAACTTGTTTTATGTGGACATAACGTTCATCACAATTGGAAAGTTACGATATTTGCTGTTTTAATTATGATTCTGATTGTTAGATTAGGTTTTTGAACTGGTTCTAATTTTACGCTGGGAATTACGAGTGACGCTGTGTTCCGAGGTCAACGTAACAAGGTACTTTTATTCTACATCATCAACGCTGTTTTATTACAACAATAGTAGTAGCTTTATTATGGTCTGTAAGATTCTAATTAAATGTTGTTGTTAACAAGCCTTCTAGGCGATAATTTTAAAATGGAAACATGACGTTTATTAAAGTTAAACCATTTTGTTTCAAAATAGCTCTGATTCTTCCAAAGTAAAAATGTGTTTCAATTAATCCATGAGCACTGTCACAGGCTTTAAGAAATGGATAGGTGTAAACAAAATTGAAGGCATTCAAGGATATATCACAATTTTAAAAGTTTAAAATGCATTTTTCGTCTAAATAAGACTATACTTGATATGTGTATTAGTTAATATAGCAATACACTTAGTAGTAGCCTATATAATACAGAAAGTACTTTCCAGGATTTTCAGATTTATAATGTAACAGTATTAATACTATTGGTGGGTAGGAACATTATAATTATACTTGTGACTCTTTACGTTGATAAATACCTTGATTAGATAACTGAATGTATGCTGCACAAATAATCAAACTAATAGATTCATAATACCGGCTTATTATACGCTCATTGCTAATGAAGAGGAAGACAATAAATAATTAGTCACGTGGTATTTTTTGTCACGAGCGTTTGTTTGAAGTCAAATACTTTCGAGTTTTTATCAGATTATATATATATATATATATGTTTATATATGTTTTTTTACCATGTTGTTTATATACTTGTAAGCAACAACTTAAACCAGTCTCTCTTTATATTCGCTGTATTCCCCCGGGCAACATATTATTAATGCATTATATAACATTCACTGAGCAGGTTATATCTTGACACAGGTGTTCCTCATACTGGTATAGATTGCTTCATTGATTGACCTATTGATTAATTGATCTGTTAATTGAATTAATGAGGGATCGATTATGATCGATTGATCGATCGATCGATCAATCAATCGATCGATTGATTGATTGATTGATTGATTGACGGGCGGACGGACGGACGGATGGATGGATTGATAGCGTTCATTCGTTCGTTCGTCGTTCGTTTGTTTAAGCGAAAGTGGAGATAGCATCGTGCTGTATATAATCAAGTAGGTTCCTGATAGTGTCTGGATTGAACATATCTATGTTACATCCAGAAGTAGATTTTCTATGATAGTCGACTATTCACTGTTTTATTTGACATTATCTCAGGTACATTTACGCGATGATACGATTAACGTTTTGTGCATTTCCGAAAATGACAATTCTATCAATGATCGGGAGTATTGACATAAGTAAAGTCCACGTTATACACATGTACATAGTGACTCTAAATGATGATGAAAAGTTTTAGTTCCATATAATTCTAACAAGGAATCCTACAGCAACTTGAAACACGCCTCTCGGCCATTGTTATACTTATATCCTTAAGGAGATACAGCTGGTTAAGAGTGTGTTTATAATTTGTTGTCGATAACTTAAATAAAAGATAACGGTTTGCTATTTTGAAGAACATCAAACACTTCACAAGAAGACGATATCAATCATAATTATTGTTGTTTAAGTTCTGAGAAGTATAAGTTAAAGTCCATTTTTAACAAGATATTGTCATAACGACATTCTCCATTTTATCTCAGCATTTTTTCCTTGGGTAGGATATGCTTGTCACTATAACAGTTTGTTGAATGCACTTTTAAATATTTAGAACGGAAAAACTGTAGATAAATCTAAATATAAAATGCTAGAATACCAATCACTCAGTATTTGAATAAAAATGCATTTCCTGTATCGCTGCTGTATGGCTCAGTGGAAGTTATCTTTATTATTTCGGCTAAAAGTTAATATTTTTAATGCTTTCTTCGAGAAAATTTAAAACAGGAGTTGTACATGGTGTCAGATCCTGGAACTACTCTTAAGTGGAAATGTCATGATTTTTTTTAAAAAGAAACTTATGCTTAGTGTTACATCACATTGTAACAGTCTCCGACAGTTTGTTATTCTGGGGATGGTAAAAAGTCATACATTGAAAATAGGTTTTCGGAGGGTAAAATTTCAGTCTTAATTGAAGAACTTGAAAATAATTCCAAAACTTTTGTCAGTTCATGTAAAATGCATTACTGTAGTCTTTCCTTATAGGTATATCATTTCAAACAACGAAGACACAGTTTCGAAAAAGCCTTGATGTGCCGCGACCGTGGTCCAGTGGTTAGTGCGCTGGACTTGTAACCAGGGGATCCTGGTTCAAATCCCAGTCGCGGCAGGTCATACCCTTCTATGAAATTTTGTCAAAGAGGTCGATTTTCCTCCATACGTGGAGAAGTTGCCGGCTCCCTGTGGAAGGGTAAGTTAGTACTGGTTAAAATACAGTCCAGGAAATCTGGATAGGTGAACCGGTTGCCGCATATAACTGAAAAAAAATGTTGAAAAACAGCGTTAAACCCCAGGGACAATAAGTCACATACGAAAAAACAAAACAAAGTCTTTGTTAGCAAACATTCCATCAGATATTCTACATGTACGTTATGTTTGTTTCTGTAAAGAACAAACTACGTATAATTGATCGTCTTCATCATCACGTAAATTGTAACTGAATATTTTAAAAGGTTATTGTGATTCATAGTTCTTCTCATGGATTCACCTAATTAACTTGAGGTAATACTTCACCACACACACCAGTAACAAATTGTTCTGGCTGCAAACACCTGACATACTCTGGAACATGTAATAAATCATCTTGTAAAGAAAGAAACAGTTCACTGACTTCATACTGTTGTGTGCTCAATTTGAAGTCATAGTAAATGATGTATTGTTGTTTTAACGAACTGGTTTTGTAACGTGTATAGAACTTGATTTTTTCAGTCTATTTAATCTACCGGATGCAGTATTAGTTTCTATTCTAAACTTCTATGTTCTGTATGGATTTTTTAAAACCTTGTCGTTTAATGTTCTTTCTATTTTCAATAAAGATGACAATATGTAAGATTTGATCGACTTTCAGCCTAGGATGTAGGCACTCACGACTTCATAAACGAACATGTGTACTCCAGAAGAACTCATAATGTCCACAATGAAGGATTTATAATTGAAAGTTGCTGTGACGTTAAACCATAACACTAACACATTTACTTGTTCAAAGAATTATTAATGGAGAATTTTGATAATTATTCATACAGGTTTTTGTTGGAATGTAAGCCTGTAGGGATCAACAAGATTTTGTTTCTTACATATCTACATGTTCATATTATTTTATCGAGGTTATATGTACAATGAACTAACATACCATGTCTGTTTTCATTATCCGATGTTGGTAAGAAAACATCATTAGATTGACTTATGCAATTTATACAACCAAAACTGAAGTATAACTTAAATATGTTGTTGTAGATAGAAACATATCACTAACTTTTAATCAACCTTTCGCCTTAAGCTGATACTATTTTAACAGTTCGGTGTGGGTGCTGATGTACCCATGAAAAGTTTAGAAAGTTTGATGTGGACCTAAATGCTTTGTTTATATTAATGTAGAGATACAAGAACATAAAATAATCAGGATAAAAAACGTGTTTCATTATCACAATGATGTATTTCCACACTGAAAGGCGATGCCGAAATTCAGATATCATATCGCTAGATTGTCCAATTTACATTTTATCATGTCATGCGTGAGTGATGCCTGCTCAGTTTGTCTTTACATTTTAATGAAACAAATTAGAAAACAGATGTAACTATTCAGGAGTAATGCGGCTGATGTTGTTAATTTGTTTACGGATCGGGAGTTCTCTGAATTCACTCTGTGTGTTGTTGTCAATCTCTGCAATAAATTTATTTTTGTATTATGTAAATACAGACAAAACTTAGTGAACGATCACCTATGAATACAAGAATACATGTGGTCTGTTTTAGTTCACATTTATAGACATATTACATGTAAAAATAATCTGAATATTAAAGGCCAAGTTTACTTTATGGTCAACCCTCTTCTTTTAGAGGCATTTGTTTTCAGGTTTATTATTTTATTTTGTGTGGTTGTCGCAAATAGTTTGTTAATTTTTTACTGCACATTGACAAAATTTCGATTTTACAGTCTAGATGTCTGTACCCTATTTGCTGGTCAGATCTCATTCAGTCAGAATAACAAGTTCCCTGCAAGTTTAGCTTGATCCAGAAAATATGATATGCGGGTCAAAATGCAAAATAAACATAGCTTAATTACATAGAATAACAGAAAGATCAATTAAAATAAGCCTTCAAGTTTGGTAGATCGTAAAATTATGTAGAGGATTAGTTTTTATGATTTACGAGAAAAAAATGAGGTCTTTTATAGATGTAACATGATGTTTTAATTTATACGTCAGCCACTGGAATTATTGTATGATTTTTATTTTCATTGGGTTTAACGCCATTTTTTTTAAGTTATATACGGCGTCCTGTTCACCTAACCAGTTTTCCAGGACTATCTCCTAACCAGTACTAACTTACCACAAGGAGCCAGGAGCTTCTCCGCATTAATATATAATATATAATACTGGAGGAAAATCCACATTTTTTGAAGGGTACGTCCTGCCGCGACAGGGATTTGCAGTCGGTTCTCCGGGTCCTGCGCTCTAACCACTGGATCATGCTCGTTGCTGGTATGAAAATATGAACAAACACATGGAATAAAATGAAGATATTTAACTTATTCTGTTGATGCTGTGTAAATGTATGGGTTACTTATAGGTCTATATCTTCCTCTTTGCATATCAGAAATATCTTAAAGTAATTATATTCATTATTCATACGTGATATTCAAGATAATGTCGGAGTTCGATTTCACCATACTTCATACCAAATTTGGATTTTCTTGGCGCGTCCTCAATAAGTACGTGTCTATATCTCAGTCTAACAGTTCCCGCGTTATGTATATGAAATATCTTCAATGTTAGCTTGTATATTCTAAATTCTGATTGCCATATTTTATAGGCAATACAAACACATTCCTTCGCTACAAATACATTAGACTTTAATGATCTTGGCAAATAATATATTTTGCAATTTAGTGAAAAGCCAAAAAAAGCAGAAATATAAAAGTATACTGTAGCTGTATACATCACATACATGTAATTCCTGATGCAGTTTACAGTTATTTCATGTTTCTAATTGTTTCAGATTTACGTGTTCTACAAGTTTGAAATAAAAGCCACATGTTTTAATACTTCACATAAAAGTGTTTATCATAACCAGCACGGATGGGTCAAAGTATTTCCGTAAAAAACGTTTATTCTCATGCTAAATGTTGCCAGACTTGTATATAGGTAAATTGTTTGCTTTTCGACATAAACAACATGTAACTTGTCTTTACTGAATACACTCTAAGTAAGGACCAAGAGCTTGTGTTCCAAAGGATAAAGTTTCAAGGCTTTTCGCATGCTGTTAAATCATAATTTATACGTTTATATTGAGATATGTAAGAGTTGAAATGTATGATAAAATGTTAAATGATAATTTTATGGTAATATCGAAATATAAATAAAAGACTTGAAATCTGTGATAATCGTAAAATGATAATTTTATGATAGTATTAAGAAATATTAGAGGTTCAATGCGATAATGGTTAAATGATAATTTCATCTTAATAATAAAAAATACAGAAGTGTGCGACATTTTTATACTGGTTTCCAGCTCCTTATTGTTGGTAAGGTATACGTGCGTTTCTTATTCTTAAAGTTGGTCCCTACAGTTAACACTTGGTGCTTCCTGTAACTGGTACACGCTAACGTCTGGGCTTGTATAAACATTTACTACATAACTACAGAAAGCGCCCTTGATATTTACTGGCCGACTACAACGTTAATTTTATCATTTCAAGCTGCAAAAAGAAATCTTGTACATACAGTCTAACCTGTGTTTGCGACCATCTCTAAATAAACACCACCTTGTGAATAAAGACCATTCTTTGAAAATCCATCATTGATTATCTAGAACAAACTGACCTTCGAATAAAAGCCAACAGTCAATAAAGGCCACATTTTCTGTCCCAAGGATGATCTTTGTTCACAGGTTTTACTGTAGTATAAGTGAACGTGAGCCTCGACCACATGTATACACGCATTGCTAATATCAATCTGATGTATTAATAATTTAGTGTTTTCAACGCAAAATTCTCCGTGAAAGAAGTAAACAAATCTCTGATATAACTAGACCTGCAGTGAATGTGTTACTTTTTCATAAAGTGTATTTTTATTTTAACATATCTCGCTCTAACATATATCAAAGGGAAGTTAACGATACCTCACGTAATTATTTTATTCTCTATTGTAGACATCAGATTCGATCACGCTCAATATAACAGAATTTGAAAACTAACATACAACATGCGCCTATTTCACGTAAAATTGTAAAGTTGCGTTATTAATTAACTAGAATAGGAGTGGTAAAGAATTACTTGTATAAAAATACAATTTAATTAATGAATAGTTCTGATTTATATACGGAAACATGTGCGACACCAGACACGAGTGTTCGCTGTTATTTAAACATATGATAATAGATTGATTATTGGAACTTGGCACATTGTATCTCATGAATATTCAAATATTGCTCCAACAGACAACAGTCATGCATTCAGAACCAATAAAATACCTGCAGTAATACTTTATTTTCTTTCTACTCAGAGTGGCGAGTTTTGGTGTATATTTTTGTATGTTAGTCTATATAAATGAATGCTCATTTTAACTTTTTTTCATTACTTGGTTAATATATGGCTGATATAGACATGCTCTAATACATCTGCTTACTTATTACAGATCGGAAATTATGTTCACCATTTCACATAATACAGGAAATGATTGTCTCTAACTGGTTTCACGGACTGGGTCTTTAACGGCTGATCTCCTTATTTACCGACC
The DNA here is from genome assembly GCA_008271625.1 of Lutraria rhynchaena. Lineage (NCBI taxonomy): Eukaryota > Metazoa > Mollusca > Bivalvia > Venerida > Mactridae > Lutraria > Lutraria rhynchaena. Next base: position 598,141 of record VIBL01000150.1, read on the forward strand.
TGAAGTTAATCAGGAACAACAGTTGATAAATCGTGTATTTTATGTGTGTGTTGCCTCAATTTTGTACCAATCAGACAAAAATGTCAGTTTCTGTTAAGCGTTGTCTCACTGATAAACAATAACTGTATACAATCTGTCCTAAGTTGTCATAACGTATAAGTACGATTTATAAAAGATACGTATAATTCATAATATATACGTATACCTCATAGGCGCTCATTAACACTCCAACGATAACTTCTTTAATGGATCGAAAAGTCACAATAAGTCTTACCCTGAGATATAAATTCCTTTTAACAACCCTACTTTATGATTCTATTAATGATCCTGGACTCTACTTTATGATTCTACCAATGATTCCGGACACTACTTTAGGATTCTATCAATGATCATAGACACTACTTTATGATTCTAACAATGATCCTGGACTCTACTTTATGATTTTATTAATGACCCTGGGCTCTACTTTATGATTCTATCAATGATCCTGGACTCTACTTTATGATTTTATCAATGATCCTGGACTCTACTTTATGATTCTATCAATGATCCTGGACTCTACTTTATGATTTTATGAATGATCCTGGGCTCTACTTTATGATTCTATCAATGATACTGGACTCTACTTTATGATTCTATCAATGATCCTGGACTCTACTTTATGATTTTATCAATGATCCTGGACTCTACTTTATGATTCTATCAATGATCCTGGACTCTACTTTATGATTCTATCAATGATCCTGGACTCTACTTTATGATTTTATCAATGATCCTGGACTCTACTTTATGATTCTATCAATGATCCTGGACTCTACTTTATAATTTTATCAATGATCCTGGACACTACTTTATGATTCTATCAATGATACTGGACTCTACTTTATGATTTTATTAATGATCCTGGGCTCTACTTTATGATTCTATCAATGATACTGGACTCTACTTTATGATTTTATCAATGATCCTGGACACTACTTTAAGATTCTATCAATGATCCTGGACTCTACTTTATGATTTTATCAATGATCCTGGGCTCTACTTTATGATTCTATCAATGATCCTGGACTCTACTTTATGATTCTATCAATGATCCTGGACTCTACTTTATGATTTTATCAATGATCCTGGGCTCTACTTTATGATTCTACCAATGATCCTGGACTCTATTTTATGATTCTATCAATGATCCTGTGTCCTACTTTATGATTCTATCAATGATCCTGGACTCTACTTTATGATTCTATCAATGATCCTGGACTCTACTTTATGATTCTATCAATGATCCTGGACTCTACTTTATGATTCTATCAATGATCCTGGACTCTACTTTATGATTCTATCAATGATCCTGGACTCTACTTTATGATTCTATCAATGATCCTGGACTCTACTTTATGATTCTATCAATGATCCTGGGCTCTGCTTTATGTTTCTAACAATAATCTGCTGGATGTCATAATGCGAGTTTTTCTATACTTCTAGTCTCTCTTTGAACATGGTATAAAATCGTTCATATATGAAGCTCTTATTTATACCCATGCGAACATACCCAAAACATCTTTCAGTTTATTTGTATTTTAACTGTGACCTTGATATTCAAGTTGCTTATTCGACACATTTTCCATGTCAGAATGATACATTGCTTATTAATAGTGATGCCAGGATTTGGATAGCGTATATTTCGCTAGTTTTTGTCAAATTTGCATGTTATCATAACACGTGTGATTCCTGATCAGTTTGTCTTTACATTTTAATGATGCGAATTTGGTTAAAGATGAAATAATTCGCGAAGATTAATAAGTTATGTTTCCTTTTAGCTAACGATTCTCAACCAATTGATTAAAATAAATATGTTTC